>CM040238.1:182138982-182738982 GCA_022545495.1 Chrysanthemum lavandulifolium
TTCCTACGTTTCATTCGTTTTTATCGTTTTAGTCCATGTTCATATGTTTTCGTCCTTTGTTTTGCGTTTCGCTTTGATTCTGACGATTTCGATACATTTTCATCCGTTACATCCGTTTTCGGCGTTTTCATACGTTTATTTAAGGTTTCGTTTGTTTTAGACTTTTTATGCGCTTTCATACGTTTTCGTCAATTTTAGATATTTTAAATACATTTTGCATACGCCGCCGTTACGTTTTCTTACGTTTCGCCGTTTACGTCCGTTTTCATACGTTTTCGTCTTTTCTTACGTTTTCCTTTGTTTCATACGTTTTGTCTATTTTCTTCGTTTCGTTCGTTTCAAACGTTTTCGTCCGTTTTCTTCGTTTCGTCCATTTTCATACGTTTCAGCGTGTTTTACGCTTTCATACGTTTTCGTCTGCTTTCTTACGTTTTCGGCCATTTCATACGCTTTTTATGCATTTTTAGGTTTTCATGTATTTTCGTCCGTTTTAGGCGTTTTAAATCATATTTTATGTTTTCATGTATATTTTATGTTTTCATGTATTTTCGTCCGTATTTATACATTTTTCCGTAATACATTTTCGTCCGTTTTAGACGTTTCACACGTTGTCATCCGTTTTCGTTTTCATCCATTTTAGGCGTTTTCGTACATTTTGAACGTTTTCATCTGTTTTATCGTTTTGTCCGTTTTAACGTTTTTGTCATTTTATACGTTTTGTTCGCCGACGTTTTTGTCCGTTTTCATACGATTTTATATGTTTTCATTCGATTTTATACGTTTTTGTACGTTTTCAGACGTTTTTCATTTTGATATTTGTAAGTGACACTTATTTATTTCTTGTGATGTAACACTGTAAGGAAGATGAAAAGTATTACATTATTCATCATGTATGTGTTATCAGTTGTGATACTCAACTAAGAATGTGATGGTTGTGTTTTGAAAATATTTAGGAAGATTTTGTGTTTTATGATATTATGAAATATTAGAAAAGTTGTTCATTGAAAACAAGAGATGTTATGATACTTTTGTTAGACTTGTGGTGGATTTTTCTATTTAATGGATACATTGTGCATGTTTCGATGGGTTTTATAGCGGGTTTGAAAATATCTATGGTTGAATCGATAAACTAAATAAGCTATGGTTGAAGATAGCACATCTTTATAAACAAACCGAGGAAGCTCAAACACGTGATATCACGGGTGATATCACCTCACTTGTGATATCATGTGTGATAACACCGTTGATATCACCTGTGATATCATGTGTGATATTATCGATGATAGCATGTGTGATATCATAGTTTATATCACTTGTGATATCATGTGATATCACAGTGAGGTGATATCATGTGTGATATCATGGGTGTTTGAGCTTACTCGGTTTGTTTATAAAGATGTGCTTTCTTCAACCATAACTCTTTAGTTTCTCGATTCAACCATAGATATTTTAAATTCGCTATAAAACATATCGAAACACGCACAATGTATCCATTAAAAATAGAAAATACACCACAAGTCTAACAAAAGTTTCATAACATCTTTGTTTTCGTTAAACACCTTTTCTAATATTTCATATTATTATAAAACACAAAATCTTCTTAAATATTTTCAAAAACACAAATAAAAAATGAATATAATCATCACGATAATATAATAAGTGATGTTTATTATCATTTCTTTCATATATACTTGGTAAAATACTAAATTCTTATCACATTTGGTATGAATTTAATATTTCACATTCTTAGTTGAGTATCACAACCGATAACACATATATGATGAAGGTGTAATACTCTTCATCTTTCTTCTGATGTTATATCACAAGAGATAAATAAGTGTTACTTAAAAATATCAAAATGAATAAAAATGAAGCAAACTATGAAAGCAGAGACTTGACATATTCTCAAAATCAAACAAGTGTTGCATTAAATTAGCATTTTTTAAACAAAATAAGAATTCATCTAAAGCGACTTTAACCCTTTTATTTTTACTTAGAGTATAATATCATAAGTGATAGATAACATTGGTTGCATTAAAAACTACGCTTGTCAATTGCGATGAAAAGCACAAAACTATCTTATGGCGAAAATTATAAAATATTAGAAAACACATAGGTGATAATATATAACAATATCTGAGAATGAAATATCTCGGGTGATATTAAAGGTTAAAAACATATTTGTTTGTTTATGAAATACCACAAGTGATATTAGACATTAACTTTTTATAATAAAATATCACAATTGATATTAGACATGATATATAATAAAATTTAATAATAAGCAAGAAAACATATGAAAATAGGCGGAAAACGTATAAAACAACAAAAGCGGACGGCGTATGAAAGCGGACAAAACGATATAAAAGCGAATGAAAAGCGATGAAAGCGGAAAAAAAAAAGCGATAAAAGCGTATAAAACGGATGAAAAGCGGATGAAAAGGACGAAACGATGAAAGCGGACGAAAACGTCGAAAACCGACGAAAGCGTCTAAAATTGACGAAACGTAAAAATTGATGGCGTATATAAACCTATGAAACCGGAAAGCGTAAGAAAAAGCGGTGAAGACGATTAAAGCGTGTTAAAGGGACGGCGTGAGAAAGCAGACAAAAGGTATGAAAACGGACAAAACGTAAGAAAGCGCGAAACGTAAGAAAGCGGACGGCGTAAGAAAGCGGACGGCGTGAAAGCGAACAAAAGCGTATGAAAGCGGACAAAATTTAAGAAAGCAGATGAAAGCGGACAAAATGTAAGAAAGCGAGCAACGGACGGCGTGAAAGCGGACGGCGTATGTAAGCGGACGGCGGACGACAAAGCGTGAAAGCGGACGGCGTAAGAAAGCGACAAAAGCGTAAGGCAGACGGCGTAATAAAGCGGATGAAAACGTATGAAAGCGGACGGCGTGAAAGCGAAAGCGTAAGATAATGACGAAACGTATAAAAGTAAAAAGACAAAACGTATGAAACCGAAGCGAAAAAAAAAAAAAAAAAAAAACGTGAAATTAAAACAGTGATTAAAAAATCTGAATAATGAAAAATAAATAAGAAAGATAAAAAAAAAGAAAAAAAAAGCGAGCAATGATTTTTGAGTATGTGCCTCACATAAACCCCAAATTTCATCTCCTTGAACCCTAAAAATAAAAAAAAACATGGCCTTAAACCCTACCTTCCATTTTCACAAATTATCCAGATTTCACCACCAATATCCAATCCCAAACACCAATCTCCAAATCCCACATGCAATTCCCAAAGACAACTCAAACCCACCCATAAAGCCCTCAAAACCCCAAGAAAACCCCCAAAACCAGCTCAAAATCAAAACTTGATGACCAAGATTCACTTTTTACAACAATCCCACCAAAACCCAGAAAGGGTAGAAAAAGTGAAGCATCAGCAGTTGAGGATTTAATAAGAAACTCATTAGAAGAAACATTTGCAGCCATTAGGGAACAAAATCAGGAGTTTAATGATGTTGGTAGTGTTTTTAAGGATGATGTTGTTAAGGAAAAGGATGATGGGGTTCGTGAGAAGAGTGGTGTGGTGGAAGAAGATGATCCGAATTGGCCCGTGGATGCGGAAGTCGGGTGGGGGATTAGAGCGTCAGAGTATTTCGAAAAGCATCCGATAAAGAATGTGGTTGGAGAAGATGGAGTTGAGATTGATTGGGAAGGGGAGCTGGATGATAATTTGGTTAAGGAAATTAATTGTTTGGAATGGGAGAGTTTTGCTTTTCATCCGAGTCCGTTGATTGTGCTCGTGTTTGAACGGTATAATAGGTATGCTTTTTTGTTAAGTTTCGAGCTTATGTCTGGAATTGCTAATTTTAAGTGGTTATCTGCCTATAAATAAGCAGATAAGCAGTCTTGATGAAACTGCTTATATGCTAATTTTATGCTACCTGCTTATTTTTAACTGGATTAGCGCTACAAAATTAGCAATCTCAGACACCCCTATATGCATTTTATTTGCTGAATGATCCTTACACCTGTGTATTATCATTATATATTTTAAGCGGATTGTGTACATTGTGTTTCAACGAAGATACATGGCGATGTGACAATGCTCTCTAATCAAATGGCTGTGGGTTCAAGTCCCGTATTGGACATGTGAGATAGATTTGTGGTGTAAATAGTGTCGGTTAGTTTGCCTTAAAAAACGAGGAGACACATGGCAGTTTTAGTATTTAAATTATAGGATTGAGAATTTGGTGACCTTATAAGCAGAAATGGCTAAAAGAATATTATATGATTGATGAATTGGCAGTATATATTTGGATGTGTGTTTAACCTTATTATCATGGTTTTAATTGCAATATAAAATTTATGCGTTTAGGTAAAGCTGATTATGATATGATTTTTACGGCCAAGCATATTTGAATAATAAGTTGAGGAGTAGCCGGAAGAAAGATGATCAATATACTATTATTATCTTACTACCCTTAAGTTTACGCACATAGTTATCTGATACTAGAATTGGCAATAATTACTCTGAAAACACACATCTAAGCATCCTTTGACAATTGGAAGTCCTAATATAGCGCGGTTAACCATCTAAATTAAGCTTTACATCCGACACATTTGGAGTTTTATCATGTATCAGAACAATTTTTTACGTGTTAAGTTTCAACATCCATAGTTAGAAAGCAACTTTTAGTATGATTATAATACAGTCTGAGACGAACAGGGTGGTGTTGTACCTATTTGCCATCTAGTAAGCAATTTTTTTGTCTGGTTGTTATGGTGTGAGAATCATTAAAGGCCAGATCCATAATTTGAGGATGGAAAAGGAATTTTAACAGTGTAAATGAAGGAAATGTGATATTTTCATGTTCATCTGTGTATGGTTGGTTTATGGATTACATATATTTACAAGGTGGATTAGATTGTCCGTTTATAAAGTGATTATGGTGAATTATAAGAACATGAACCAAAATCAAATCATAAGATAGTCGTTAACGTCATATGATGTTGACATTAGGGATTGTTAGGTAGTTTTACACAAAATAAAGAAGTTTTATTTTATGCAGCAACAACCTGTTAGGCCCCTACCAATTGGCCTACATATAGTGTTAATTTTCCATTAATGAGAAACTCTATAAATAGGGTCTATGCTTAATGTGTTCCTATTTCGGAAACTCTATATATAGAGATTAATAGACGTTGATTATTTTGGTGATTGATAAATTTAATGAAAATTAGAGTGGGGATCATGGAGAAGCTTACTTCTTGAAAGTGAAGTTGGTTTTGTCCATTTATCATCACTTGTATAATTAGTTCGGCAGCACATATCTAGACACTCCTTTTAATTGTATCACATGTGTGTAAAGTGGATACAGCAAGTATAATATAGATATATTTATTGTTTTAGTAGCCCGTTTTAATGGTATTTTATGAGCATCATTTCTTTGTGCATGCTGTATCTTCCAGAGTTTATTGGCTGTTCTTGTTCTGTTTACAGTTATCATAGTTTTATTGATGTTGGATTGCACTTTCCTCTTTTTTTATAGGGCTAGTGAAAATTGGAGGGCCTTAAAGGAGTTAGAGAAGGCTGCTAAGGTGTACTGGAATGCAAAAGATCGGCTGCCACCTCGGGTATGCTAAAAGTTATGATAACTGATGGGTGGGTTGGACAATATGGGTATCTTTTAGTACGGGTCATAATGCTTTGGTTTAACACGCAAACAAATTTGGTCGTTTGATTTGTTTTCTTTTTAGTTGAACTTTTAAGTTACCCATTTTACCCGTTACGCCTAAGATATTACACAAATGAGCTCATTTATGTTTTCTTTAGTATGTCACTTAACATTTTTGGTTTGTGAATGCAGACGGTGAAACTTGATATGAACATTGAGACAGACCTTGCCTATGCACTCAAGGTTCGGGAATGCCCACAACTTCTGTTTTTACGAGGAAACAGAATCATTTACAGGGAACCACGTAAGACAACAGTTGGTTTTGTTTGTTTAGATAAACAGTAACTAACTATCTTGATAATTTGGTTTTGATTCTTATAAAGCGTTTGTGATTTGCAGAGATTCGAACAGCAGATGAGTTGGTTCAGATGATAGCACATTTTTACTACAAAGCCAGAAAGCCTTCATGGATGAAAGATGCACAATTATATTCATGATCAGCATTTACTCGGATCACTTCAAGAATGTATACATAATTTGTAGGTTATATCTTTTTATAGCAAAATTGCAGAAAACAGTTGTTTATAACAATACATTTTGTTATACATTATTTATGTACTAAATCTTCTATTATAAATACAAGTCTCAGATCAATCCAAAAACTTTCCTTTTTCGAGTTCCTGACTGATGTTCTTCGATATATAGTACGCAGTTGATTCTATAGTAATCATTGGATTTACACCGACAGCCGTTGGCAGTAAACTCCGTCACAAACAAATAAAGCCTTCGCTTCCCAGCTCTCTCCATTAACATCCACTGCACTTTCGTCTTCGTTGCATCCCATTTTACAGCTGCCCATCTGATGGGCCGAACAATATAGAGTCCAGTTTTCACCTCTCGATCTAGGCCCACCGAGAGCCGCGATAGTATCGAGAAACTCTTCCAGATCCGAACTTTTGATGCCTTGGCATTTTATACGTTGGCCATCGTTCCGGAAAGTTCCAATTTCTTCGGCTCCAGCAGAAACTAGAATTTGCAATGCCTGTCGTAAACCAATTCGAAGATTTTCTTTATCGGGTTCGGTTAATCGGTAAGTAATCTTTCCCTCTTCCCGAACTTCACCCGAGCTTTGGTCTTTCACTAACGAGAAGAGCTTTGTGATTCGCGGGTATTTGATCATTCTCTCCTTAATGTCAGCTCCCGAAACCCATGGAAATAGCGATGCAAACGATGCAGGTCCCATCGAGGCGACTTCTACAATTGCACGTGTCTTTGATGGGTCTTCGTTTGATTTGACTTTATGAAGGGAGGTAATGATTCCACCCTCGTAACACTTCCCGTTGTCGGTTGGTTTTGGTGGGAAGTAACCCCATGCTAGTAAAACGGGGTGAAGGTGTAGGTTCCGTCCTATGTGGTGATTCGTAAGTCCACTGGAAACCAACAGTGGTGGTGTCGAAATAGACCCAGCAGCTGCAATAGTAACTCGTGCTTTGAATTTGAGTTTTCTTGTTATTGTACTACTTTTTGTGACGACAATAGCACCTCGACATCTTTTCCTAGCACCACTTTCTTCAAACACGAGTCTTTCCGCTTTGCAACCAGTGAAAATCACCGCACCACGTTCCACAGCGTCAACAAGCCAAGTAGAATCGACGCCTTTTTTATCTCCTGTTTTACAACCGTAACAACACGAACCACAATAATGATTTTCAGATGCATTTTGAGGTATTGTCTCCACGATCAACCCGAGAGTCTCACACCCTTTTCGCAGTACTTTGTTCTGAAACCCTTCCTCTATACATTTCTCTGTAACACCGATTCTTTTACACAACATCCATTGCTGATCGGTAATCATCAGTCCCGAACATTGGGATCTTTTTATCGACTGCCCAATTCTCAAGAACATCATTTGGGGTCTTGATGCAAGCAGACCAATTTATGGCCGACCCGCCACCAACAGTCGAACCAGCTATAACCGTTATTTTTCCATCTATAGTCGATAGTATCCCACCATTTTCGTATAATTCATTCATAGACGGTCCTTCAAGCAGCGAATAATCTTCAGGGACATAATAGTTCCCTTTCTCAATCACCACCACTTTGTGGCCCGAGTTAGCAAGAACCGCTGCAGCAACGCCTCCACCACAACCAGACCCGACAATCACTACATCACAATTGATGCTATAAAAGCCATCATCACTATCTTCAACTTCAAGACCTTTGCTTTTCACCAATGTTAAGAATGTATCATCACTTTCCTTTTCGGGTTCTACAACACCCTTATCAAGTGGTCTCTCTTTTAGTGGCTTGTCTGATCCACGAGTGGGTGGTTTAACATTGTACCCAATCGCTTCCCATGACGGGTTATTTGAGTTTTCATCAGTCTAGCAAAATAATAATAAGAAAGCGTTGAGTTAGAAAGTTTTTGAAAAATGTTCGAGAATCAAATGATCAGTTTAAAAACGCAAATGCAAACACACGGTAAGCACGTACCAGTGTGAAGAATATGTAGAAGCACATAAGCTTGACCATTGTGAACACAAGTCTCATAGGAATAGATGATGGCGTGTTTGACCATTTTTGAAGTATTTTTTCTCTTTTGGTCACACTCAGATCAGAAAAGCTGTGAATAAATGGCCATTTCGTGTCGAAACAAATAGTTCCACATAACAGAAGTGTTCCTAATTTTGTTGAGAGTAGCATGAGAACCATCTTTAGCAAAAACAATGCTTCTGATGGATATCTTTTCACCATTTTCTCTGCGACCTATAATCCAAACAACAGTTTATAATGTAAAAATCGCCTTTCAAAAATGAAAAAGTTTATTAGTTAAAAATCAAAATGCAACTCACTAATGACAACGTTAACAATAGCGATACAAAAGACTAGCTGCATACAAGGGTAGTTGACTTTTGTTTTACCGATTTCTGTTTCTGGTAACAAACTTGGTTAGACAAGAAAAAACCATCAAACTTTCATTTCCTGTAATTTAACTTAACCAACTTCTATTTTTTTATTCAAGGTAATTTGACCAAGTTACGGGTCATAACTGGTGCTTAGACAGATGACGTGACAGTCTGCTTTGATTACGATGATATGGTGCAAACGTGTCAGACCGGCTGAGTTAGGTAATTGCCTTATATCACAACTTTGGCATGTGCAAAATCTCAGCAATTTATAGCGCTATTAAAAGATAGTTGGGATAGTTATTAACAATCAAAATCTTCATGTTGGGGTATATATGGAACTAAGCATAATGCATTTCACATTAATGATTAGTAGAGGATGCATTGTTCTTATATACTTTGGCCAATCAATTTTTATATTTTTTTCTGGAAAACAATTTCTACACACTTGCATACCACAACTATGGAGTAGTAAATATTTCACACTTGTATTAAACTTGAACTCATAATCACTTGTCTATGTGCTACTTACGTATGATTGAGCCAAAAGCCCGTAGATATATATCGTGATCCATGGTCTACCTCTTTACAATTGTCAATTATTCAAATCCAAATTCAATTACTTTTTGAATCATATATGCCATATAACCCTGTAACTCTAAAATGAAATGTTGTTAATATACCAAATCTACTCGCTGAATTTACGCGACCGCCGTGTTACAACTCATAGGACATAAGGTTTAAGTCACTATCATATTCCATCAAAATGCCTAACAAACAATTAGGCATATGTAGTTACTTAAAAGACTAATAGTTAAGCCAATACTATACCAAACAAAACTAATCATTAATACAAACAAGACTACTATAAAAGTAGTACTCAATTACTCATAATAGTTGAGCAAATACTTGCATCTCACATGCTATGACATTAACAATATATAGTAATAATATATTAACACAGACAAGAAATTGCGTACGTAATGTGCAAATTCATTCCAATATCATATAAATCACCTATAGAATCTCGACCACTCATGATTGAAAACGTTAAAATAGATGTCGTTTTCCTGTTCATGTAACCTCGAGAGTGAGAGTCTTTAACTCAAAATTTACACGGCCTAATCTGATACGTCTGGGTCAATGTTATCGATTTAGAATAGTCCTAGAATACAGTTGGTTATACATTCAATGATAGTTATATACTCTGGCTAATAATAGACGCATTATTGTTCTTAAAAAAACTTTATGTTAGAGTAAATATTAAATTGACAGTTTGTCGCATTATGCAACTAACTGTACTGTATAAAATTGATGATTTAAGGTGTAAGAATATGTCAAAGTTGTTGGATGCATTTATTTCCTGTTTTAGCCAATCAAACTATACAGATTTGTAGATGGTAATAGAAAATATCCGAATGTGACATCATGTTCGTATCGTTTTATAGCCATTTATATTGAATTTTACTACAGGAGTAGAAAAATAGAATATGCATAAGTGAATTCTACTATTTATGTGCGACCCATACAGATGTTCGGAGCTTATTATTTACATTGTTGGAATGAAAAAAATCGATTAAGATGTTCTAAATACATATGTATTTTTATAATCTACGAGTTTATACCAAAATACTTTTTGGTTCGCATAACAAGTTTTATTCATAACCATGGTATATATTGGTACAAAACAGGGAATATTTTAGGATAATAAATCATTTCCTACTGTTAATGACCTCTTTCAGTTTGAAGCAATTTTGATACAGTAGTTTTCAGTTTTTGATGTAGTTGGATCAGTTTATCTAATACTTGCAAATAGTAACATACGCGTGACCCGTGACTCGAACCCATAGTTTATGATAGGTGAAATGACACGATGCAATTTTAGTAAAATTTAATGAAGTTGTTGATAAAGTCTATGATACAGGCCCATCACATTGATAACTTTAATAAAAAGTCTTGTTTTTTCTATTAGTCATATGAAGTCTATGAAACTAAATGACAACGGTTGGGACAAGTTTGATAAAGTTATTTATTATTCAAAGATATAGTTGTAAATCAACATCCCAACAATATTTCACTTTGTTTGAAAATATGTAATGACAAAATGGTTACTTGTTTAATCTTCATTAACTACTTAGAATATCAATAGTAGTTAACTATACATGATCATCAAGGTGACTCCACCAACCAATAACTTTGTGTACCACAAATTGAATTCTTATACAAAGCAACTTCTTTCGGAAATGTTAACTCTAAGATAGTACTTGTTACGTTTTAAAAAATATACACTTCTAATAACCAACTTATAAATAAACACTCTAAAAACATGTTTAACTGCTCCAACGAGTTGTCTTGGTATTTATCTCATAACTTGTAAATAGGGTTTTTTTAACTGTGTACTAAAGTCACAAATTAAGTACAACACATAAAAGTATATAGGAACCATATAAAAGTACAATTCTTTGTACTCCTAAAATTCAATTATTACTTTGTTTCGAAACTATAAAAAACATTTATAAATTCGAGTCAGCATTGTTGGTTATCAACATTTATGCAAACAGAATACAAAACATGATCAAAGCATTTGAACACACGAAAGTCAAAAGAAAAAAAGTTATATATACCTCTTGAGGAACAGGGAATTGAGATCCAGAAGCAGCATAAAACGAACGTGTGAACTTGTCGACGTTGTCGTTTTCGGGTAAATGAATAGGAGGGATGAAAGCCTCACACATAGCAGTCAGTGATAAGATCTGAGAATTTGAAAAACCATGGCTATACTTGCTATCACTTCTTCTACCTCCACTCAACAATGGATGGTGTTGATAATCATGATCAAGGTTGTTGTTTTTTGTTTCTCCCATTGTTGTTGTTTTGGTTGTGTTTGTGTTTCAAGAATTTATAAATGATACTGAGAATGAGGAAAATATATAATGAGTTTGTTTGTTATCACACGATGTTGAGAATTATTTTGGGCCCACCTAGTGGCTAGTTTTAATTCTTTTGTACGCAATACGATTACAATACGTAGGATGTGGGATAAACATGCGAGTCAATTTTAGACCAAAGGGAGTAGTAATCATCATACTCGAACTCTACTTCAGTATTACCTCCGTTTCCCCCTCTCATTTTATTTTATTTTTTATTTTTTTTCACTTTTCACTCATCTTAAATTAAAATAATCACTTTATACAAATCTTAATAGGATATTCGCGTGTTCAACGATGAGTAGTTTAAAAATTAATCGGATAAAATAGATCGTGATGAGATATGATTCACCTTTCAGACGGTTTCAACCTACCATCTTGATTCGTTTTGGATGAAACTTTTATTCGGCCAAATAGAACCCAGCTGACTCGATCTCGGTTAAACCCGTTAATCCGGTTTGGTTTTAAAATATATGTCATCATCAACTCATACTTGTGAAGTTTTATATGTTTTATTAGTTTGTACAATGTGTATAATAACATGTACTTTTTATTTTAAATATTTTTAAAAATAACATTAATTAGTGTGTTTAATTAGTTATACATTAAATTATATTATAGCTTGTTTAATTATATATTGTGAAAATATTATTCTATATTTTAGTAAATGGTTGTTTTAATTAGTTGTACTCCTATTTAATTTAATGTCTTAGTATATTAAAAAGTTGTACAATATGTTTCTTGATTTGTATGTTTCAATTTTCAAGTTTGTAATATTTTAGTGCATTAAAAAGTTGTAGACAATGTATAGATGTTTGTAATGTCTTAGTGATTAATTTAGTTGTACATTTTGTTTTGTTAGTTGTATTTCTGAATTATAAGATTTCATTGTATTAGTCATTTAATGCCACAAAAGTGGCTTGTGCTTTATAAAATAGTTAGATGCCCCACTAAATAACTCACACACACTCACAAACCAAATTAAAAATAATAAAAATAACACATTTGACACAAATGCCGAAAAGCGACCCTTCACCTTTGTTGCATGGTTTGAGCCGTGAGGGGTGTTTGCTGTTTTGGGTCTCACTCGTGAGGTGAGGCCTCACCATGCCCACTCACGACCACTCCCTTTAACCTTATTGGAGTGTTTTTATTGTTACAAAGAAATAAATTAGAGTATTGTAAGATACATTTTTGTAGCTTGCAAACTTTCACAATTTACATCTTTGTTAAATGTTATGTTATTAGTTCCTCATTTAATTAGCAAAATTCAAACAACTTACATCTATTAAAACTAGCGAGGTAAACTTTTTCGTTATTTGTTAACTTGGGTCTCACATGAAAGGCTTGTGCGTTATTTTGTTTGTCTCATCTACCGTCATCCCTTTTATTTGTCTACTCCAATTTAGAGTGTAAAAAAAAAGGACCTCATGTGAGACCCACGTTAGTAGATTACGATTTTTTTTGCATCAATAGTCCTAAAAGTGAATTATTTGACTTTTGTTAACAAGAGGATGGCGATAGCCTAACGTTTCTGACATAACTGTAAACTTTTAAATTTTGCAAACTACAAGTATGTATTTGCATTTTACTCAATAACTTAGTAGTAACCAAGTTAATTTCAACTTTAAAGTAAAAGCAATAGATGCTCAACGTACTTAACACAACGACTCATTCTACATACTATGTTTTTTTTATTGTTATTATTCTTACTAAAGTTTGTATTTTTTTTCCATTACACATAACTGATATGGTTTTATCCGGTTTTATTTGACGTGGCATTTATTTTTCTTTTCTTAACCCGTTAAATACCAAAGTGGCTGCTATGTAGGACGCTTAAGTTTGGGTTTTGACACGGGTATAATAACTCGTTTACCCGACCCGTTATTTTAAAACCTAAATACCCTAATTCGTATATCATTTTCTAAAAACACATTCTTCCATTCCAAAATCCTAGTTCTAGCTAACCCTAGTTCCACAAACACACTCTCAATTACTCACAATGTCTACATCCGCTACAAGTGTTCGCAGGCATAGGGTGATTCCCACTCATTGTCAGTGAAATAAACCTTTGGTTACACGTTTATCTTGGACTAACAATAATCCATGCAGAAGATTCCTTAACTGTCGAAATTCAAACGCAGGTAAAGTTAATTTCCACTCAATTTAAATTTTCCCCAAATTTGTAAAATTAGGTTTTTTTTCCTTTAAATTCTAATTATTTTTATTTTTTAGATTGCTAGTACTACTCATTGCAATTTGTTTTACTGGATTGATCCAGAATTAAGTAATCCATGGTACAAGACTCAGATGGTTGAGCTGTAAATTACTTTGAATCATGAGGAAAGTTTGTATAGTGTGTTAATACAAATAAACCGTAAAAACGTTCTGTAAATACAAATAAGCCATGAAACGTTTATTTATATTTTACGATCTTCTAGTGTTTTGTCGATAACAAACGTAAAATTATTTTAATGAAAAAAAATAAAATACGTAAATGGTTTGAGCCAATAGTTTACTAACACACTTACATTTTCATATAAAAACTAAACAAGTATTATTGTAATCTTATAGAAATGCATATGTATAACAACTAGTGTTTACATAATATGGAAATGTACATACATACTTGGTATATATTATAATGGGTAATGTAATGGGTAAAAATCTAAGTCCATGACCAATTGACTAGGTACAATGAATATTGTTAGGTAAAACCCAAAGTCCATGACCCATACCCATTGAGCTTGATCCATAACCCATGACCCATATTGCAAGACATCACGCATGAAGTCATGTTGGGTATTATCCATAATCCAAGACCCATGACCTAATGTCTAGATACATTGCATCTTGTTGGGTATCCATAAAACATTACCCATAACCCATGGTTCATAACCCATAACCCGGTTTGCAACCCAAAATCCGGACTTAAGTCGACCCCAATTTGGATCCCTAGGATGGCACTCATTGGATCCTCCGGGGAGGATCCGTGGGAACCGTGGAGCGATGAACAATTTTGTCTATAAATAGTGAGCCATTTCTTTATTGTTACTCACCTCTTTACACATACTCTCTTAGTATTGTAACATCTCTAACCTCGGATCAAAGGATCTTTCTATGTAGTTTTGTGTTTGTGTGATTCTCTAGGTTCCTCTTAAAGGCGAGATCACCACCTCTTGAAGACGTGCAAGTTCAAGGTCATGGGTTGCTAAGCTTAGTCATCATCAAGACCCAAGTGTCTCTTGTTGATAGTTCTTTTCTCCTCCATAGAAGTGTAGTGTTGAAGGCATTAGTGAAAGGTCTTAGAAGGGTCGTGTCGAAGGCATTAGTGAAAGGTGCCGAAGGGTCGTGTCAAAGGCATTAGTGAAAGGTGCCAGGGTGTAAATTCGATATGGTGCATCGATGTACAAGATAGATAGTTTGGGTTAAAGGATATTGATATCCTTATGATGTTGTAATAAGGAGTGTGTCTCCTTTGGGGTAGTCGTGTAGTGGTGTAGTGTTGGGTAGTAGTTCCTCTTTTGTAATGGAACTCGGTATCTAGCCTTGTATCGGATAAATTGTAGGCGACGTTGTGATAGGTTTGGTTCTACCTCGTGGAAGAACCTGGTGTCTAGCCTTGTACCAGATAAAGAGTAGGCGGAGTTGTGAAGGCTTCTCCGCCACATTAAGGAGGTTGTGTTGTGTAGTGCTTACGAACTCTCAAGTGGGGAACTTGGGGAGTGGAGTAGGGCAAGGAAGGTTTCCTTGTAGCTGAACCACTATAAATACTCGTGTTGTGGTTTTGTGTTCCTTTACTCTTTATCTTTGCATTACTTATTTTATATGCTTATCTATCATCATCCAACACACACATTAAATAGATAGACATAAGTTGATCTAAATAGTTTAAAACGAAGTTTTAATCGGTAAAATATTCAACCCTCCCCATTCTAGTTTTCCACAATTGGTATCGAGCTTAGTTACCAAGTTTCTTAGAGTATATTGTACTTTAAAAACTTGATACGATCCGTGTATGGTTGAAAACTACAAAGAAGGAAATCTCTTAAAATATTTTTTAAAATGTTGGATAGTGATAGATTATTCTAACAATTTCTCTTTAAGAAATCTTCTTTCTAGGACTCTTCCAAAGACTTCATTTCTATCCAAAGAAAATGAAGCCAACACACAGGAAGAACCCAAAAGTAATCACAACCTACTTCTACTAAGTATAATGGATTACTTTAAAAGCTCATGAAGTATTTGGTCTATGGTTTCTAAAACCATAAAAGAGTTTAGAGGTATGTTCCCTTACCCACAACTAGTTGATCTACACTTACAGTATTCTTATGTGAATATAATGATGATATGTGTCTTTCTTTCATGATAAAAACCGTTCATATAAATGTAGTCTTATAAAACTATATGAACACATGAATTATGACTTTAACTTCAAAGTTGCAAGTCTCTAAAAAGTCTCTCTTCACTACTTTCCATCTTTACTCATCATCGGGAATAGTATTCTTTTTTTATTCATTTAAAATAACACTAAAGATTATCAAACCTACACCGTCATCGCAAAATAGATCTTTGATAGTTAATTTACCAATAATAAATGAACAATCCTCCTTCCTGTCAAAACACCTCGGCCAAACGTCTATTCAAATAGGAACCTCATTCTACAAGCTCTTTTTCAAAATAAGTTATTGTATAACTTATTACAAGTAAAAAGAATAATTCCAAATACTTCAACTTTACGTGCGCATACCGGATCCCACATGTTGTACTAGCGGATCCGAGGATCCGGGAACCGTCTACTGTGCATCGATTATCGCTTTTCAAAACCCAAAATAATCCATTTTTCCTCTTCCTAAAACAAAAAACGATCTATTCTCCGCTTCAATCTCCAGGGCTTCATACTCTCAAGCATCTCATTCTTGAACATCATTGTAAGTAATTACACTCATATATTCTATTCATCATCATCTTCATCCTAGGGTTTATGCTTTTAAACTTTTCAATTAAGATTCAATTTTGTTTTAAAGAACTTGGTTATTATCAAATCGGTTTCATTACAAAAAGGTTCTATACAATTAAAGGTTTTCAAAACAACATTGTTAATACGAACCAAAACCATAAACCTATCTTGACAAATTTTACCTAATTGGAATATTTGTTTTCTAGGATCAATCATGCCTAAGGCTACCCAACAAGATCACCATGACACGTTCACTACCTTTCTAGATACTATCGAAAGAAGGGCTATCAAAAACCAATCGCAAAATCTTCAAAAAGCTCGAAACATGACTTGTTCACGAAGGTCGTGTAGTTAAGGAATGTTTCCTTGAAAACACCGACATTCATCAAGTCTTTTCGGCAATCAACTTTGATTGTCTCATAGAAATTGATGAACAAATTTGTGCGGTCTTTATCTTTGAATTTTACAAGAGTGTTAGGATTCTTCGAAACAATGATGAAATTATTTCAATCGCTTTCATTATAAACAACCAAAGCATTACCCTACCCCTCAACACATTCGCACAAATCCTCCGCATACCTTGTGAAGGAATTTGTATTTATTCCCAAGATTGGTCAATAGCTACTCATTCCTTCGCACTAGACTCCAAACCTATATATCACACTCCTCTCGATGACCCCACAATTGTTCGAGAAACCATCTTCAAAAAAGAGTCGATCAATCTCATCTCAACCGCAACAAAGAACTCATCCATCGTGATCCCTATCAAATGGAACTCTCCGAGATATTTCCCATTTACAAAAGTGGGAAGAAATCCTTAGAAAATGTCATTTGCTTGGTTGGAAACAAAGACCATCCCAATCGTGTCTTGTCCAAATGATCTATTGTCTCATCCACCAAAGACCTTTCAATTATTACATGGTTAAAATAATGGTAGGTGTGTTCAAAGTCAATAACATGGTACTTCCCTATGGTATGCTCCTAACACAACTCCATGAGTATGTTAGTGCAATGCAACCTTCTCCTATTACCGATGATCATTTTCTTACTAACCATGTTATGGTACCACTTACCAAAAAACCTCTCAAACGGCTCATGATCAATGGGAAAGGCCTCGTGCTCTCTCGGACTCTTCGGACGAAGATGAAGAAGTTGAAGTCGATCCTGTTTCTAACTTTCAAATCGACCCCATGACCTACTATGAACAAATTCCCACTCTTCCAAATGAGTCGAAGAATTCAAGCAAACAAAGGGATGTTTAAATGTCTAACTCACTTCATCATGAATTCGGAAAGAAGAAGAAGTGAAGAGATTGACGAAAGAGACATTATGCTTGTCTTTATGGTTATTTTACAAATTTTATGATTATCAAACAATGTATGCTCATAATTGTGCAAGACTTACTTTGTTACTTTTATCCTAATGTTTGGTTGTTATCATAATTACTCACCTATAGGTTGTCGTTATGTGCAATATATTTTGTACTTTTGCTTGTAGTGATGTATGTTTTCAGTAGAAATCATTAGTTTTAGTATGCGATACCTAGAACAAAATGTTACATTTTTCTATGGAGTATTTTGTCTCAGAAAGACGGATCCATGACTTATAACTAGCTGTAACACTCAAATAAGGGATCCGTGGGATTCAGACAGACAGAAGTAGATTTTTAAACTTCATCACTTCAATCCAATCTTCCAGACCATATTATACTAGTTAAACATGATACTTTAGGATCACTTAAGTCTTCCTCAAGCTCAGTTGGTCTCACATCCACTTATGATAACTTAGGATCACATTCAAGGTGCTTTTGATTTATCATTTCATCAAAACTCACCACATTTCCGCTCCAATGCTCACACATTGTTTATCTCATCTTAAAACACCTAGTTTGATATTTCTCTCAATTTTAGTCATCCTTATCTCAAAATAGGCTAAAACTAGTTTTCATTTCTTATGATTTTAAGGAATTTTCCAAATTTCTTTTAAGTTACCATCGATCTCTAGGATCATTTGACTCACTTAAAACTCTCAAATTTCTTAGTGTCATCTTTGATCACCCATTGGTGCTCATAAAACCCCATTTCTTTCCATAAAGACAATCATTAGCTACCCTTACCCATTTCACTTCATCATTTAAGTCTCATATCATTTAAGACACACGAGAAGAATGAAACACTCAAGATGTGTAGGTACTAGACCTTACAAAACATCGTCTTCCTTTTCTTTGGGCCGAGAGCCGGATCACTAGGTTTAACCTAGACGGATCCCTCATTTGAAGGAACCGGGAACCGGTGCATGCACTAAGCTAATCCTACTTAAAACAATCACTTCAAGCTCTCTTTGTTAACTTGAACACTCCACCTTGTCTTAATTGACTTCCTAGATCGGTGCAACTCAGAGTTGACTCTTATGCATGCAAATCATTGTAATTTGAAGGATTTTAGTGGTTTAAGCTTTAGTTCACTTACCAATCCTTTCCCCTTTTATACCTCCTTGTTAGAATCTCCAAATCACCATTCACACACTTATTCTCAGTAACTAAACTCTCTTTTCACACCTTCCCTTTCTAGCACTTCACCATGAGGAAATCCCCTAGTGTTAACTCATCCACTAAAGGACCTCCCAAGAAACTTGCTCGGGTTGTTCACGAAATCTCTTCAACAGAATCATCACCTGTTAAAAACTCAAACACTAGAATTCCCTCACAACC
This sequence comes from Chrysanthemum lavandulifolium, assembly GCA_022545495.1. NCBI lineage: Eukaryota > Viridiplantae > Streptophyta > Magnoliopsida > Asterales > Asteraceae > Chrysanthemum > Chrysanthemum lavandulifolium. The sequence continues at coordinate 182,158,118 of CM040238.1, forward strand.
AACTCTACAAATCAAACCAATTCCCAAAAATATTTTCCCCACAAAACAACCCTTGCCAAACACTACTATACCTCCTAAAACAAACACCCCTACTTCCACTAAACCATCACCTCTTGTACCTAGATCTATCTCTTTCACCACTCCACTCTCATCTCAACACCTCTACAACTTAGAGGACTTACCTTCTAGGCCATCTCATCCACCACCATTGCCAACTGAGAAAATAGCACAACAACAAAACTTTGGTGTTGAAACAACACTAGCACCCGTATCCTTTTCTCCATCACCCTCAAATAGTCTATTTTGGATTATGAGGAATCAACAAAATCAAAACCGGATCACATGGAAGTAGATACCTCTACCACCATCCTCAACACATATTCCACCACCTTCATCCCTAGTTGAACCACCTACAAATGTGCCTCCACAAATCCCTCCATCTTTTGTGGAACTTCCACCTTCTTCATCCAACCTTCTACCTCAAACCACTCCATTCCTACCACCACCATTCCCTAGCCATGACAAAGATTGTTATCATTGTCAACATGTTTAAGGCTTAGCACATGAAGTACGTAACAAGCTACGTTTCATGTTTTATCACCTCCTCGAACATTTCGATGAGGTCAACAAATCTAAACATCCTTAAGCATAGGAATTCAAGTGGTGTTCTCATCTTAGGCATAACTTAGATTTGCTAGGAATCATACTTCGTGTTTGGATCATTTTCTTAGTTTTAGAGTTATGTATATCATTTCTCTCGTTTTATTAAATGATATTACATGGTGTATGCTATTTGGTTATGAAAATATGTTTGACGCTACAATACATAAAACATCACATTTTACATCCACATTCTTTGTCATAAGATTTCAGGTACACGGATCCCTCTTTTTTTGGTAGATGGATCCCTCACAGGGAGGAACCGTGGGATCCATGCAACAGAAGCTCTTTTTATCACTAATTTGAATCTCATTAGCAGGAAATTAGGCATCATATACTCGTTTTCTAACCCTTGTTTTGTAGATTTTCACATGAAGACTTTGACACCCTCAACTAGGGGGAGCTTTTCGTCAAAGCAAAGAAATTGCAAAAATGCTTGCAATACTTTCACTTAGGATTTCTTTACTACTTGATGTCCTCCTCAAAAGGGAGCACTCGTCAAGGGGGAGCATTTCATCAAAAGACAAAACCATTTGCAAACATAATTGCAACACACTCGCTTAGTCTTCCTAATTACTTGACGCCCTCAACAAAGGGAAGCACCCGTCAAGGGGGAGCTAAGACGAGAATCCTTCTTTTCTCTTACTCTCTATTTTTTCATATTATTACTTTTCACACATTTTTCTCAAAACAATGTGTTAGTTTATTTTCGACGCTCTTTTTGTTTTGACAAAAAGGGGAAGAAGAGAGTAAAAAATCCAATTCAAACTTTTACAATGGATCATGGGTTAATACCATGGGTCAATGGATCTAGTCAATGGATCGTGGGTTAATACCATGGGTCATGGATATGCTCCATGGGTATGGTTCATGGGTTGTGGTTTTTATCCATCCTAATAAACTATTACAACAAATGATTTATTACAACAATTTGTATTAAATTACTATATGTAAATACTTTACAACAATAACATGTATCCTTATAATTTTACTTATGATAACATTGTATTTGTTATCAACAAAACACAAAGAGATCGCTAAATATTAATAAATGTTTTTACGATTTATTTGTATTAACAATCTCCCCCTTTTTGTTGATGACAAAACATAATGTTATGATGAGTAAAACTTAAGATTAGATGTGTGTTTTGAAAGCCTAAGTTTTACTTCTTCTCTCCCTTTTTGTCGAAACAAAAAGTTACCCTAACGAAGAAATAAAAAGTGGAAAAATAGTCCATGTATCTCAAACTCCCCCTTGACGGTAGCTCCCCCTAAAATGGGGCGTCAAGTGAGAAAAAAATATCCTACAAAGAAAGGGTTACTGGTAACATGCATAAATAATCTTGTGATTGACGAGAATCAAGATTGGGAGCCAAGGTATGTTAACAAGGCCTTTGATAAGGTTTTAAAATGTACCTTTTTGAGGGGTTGTTTAAGCCCTTATTTGATCACTTTTGTATCCATTATTACTTAATATCTTTCCTTTTACTTTTAGGTATCTTGAAGGCAAAATCTTGGAATGACACTTATTCGGACGAAAAGCGCGAATATCTGAAGAAAATGGCCAAAGTCAAGAATCGAGACACTCAAGTCTTTGGAACTTAAGGGGACGGCGTCGGGAATTACAAGTGACGGTGTCGGGCACTATTAGAGACGCCGTCGGACAAATTTTGTGACAACTCAAGAGCTAAATTGATCATTTACAAGTGACGGCTTGGGTTTTAAAAGAGTAGGCGTCGCAACTCGGACAACCTAGATTTGATCCAGACGACGTCAGAGACCGAAGGGGACGGCATCACAAGCATAAGGTGACGCCATCGCAAGACTAACGTGGCCATGACGAAACCCTAATAACGGCGACCCGACGGCGTCACAAATTAAAAGGTGACGCCGTCGCATGTCTAATCTTATATATAGAATCCGAATTTTTTAGTTTTCAGTGTGTAGTCTTTTGGAGTAAAAACCTAAACCAAACCAAGGATGTCTTGTACAGTATTTTAGGGTTTCATACCCTATCTTACATCAAGATAAGTGTTTTACTTCATTAATTTAATTATGTCTTCCTTGGATTGTGTGTATGCTTGCATGTTCCCCATGTCCGGCTAATTTACTTGTGTGTTTGCTTAGGTAATATGAAACTTAGTTATTGAATATTGATTGGTTGTCTCTTATCTTAATTGTGATTGACCTAGTATTGCGATAGGTCATTCGTTGTGTTTGTAATGTTTGATTAATCTTTGATGAACCTTAGTTTATAATCGCCTAGAGTAATTGTAGGCAAGTCATTCAAAGAATACCTTAGAGTTAAAGTTTATAAATCATAGAGATTTTGTAGTCATTAACCTTTGGTAGCTTCAAAGAGTTAGGGATAAACGATACCCTACGACCTTAGAGACACAACACAATTAAGAATAAGGACGTGACAATTCAACCACCAATAGGAGATAACTAGGGAGTAATAAAGCCTAAGCAAATACATTTTTAACTATCATACGAGCACACAACAATAGACATAGACTACATACACCTTAGTTTAGAAAATTAGATAAGTAGAAGTAATCGGTAGAAATACCAACCCCCCAAATCCAAACCCCAAGATTCGTACCTTTCCATTTCCTAAAAAAACATAAAAAGATAAAAAAATAATCTTCCTCAACCCTAACCTTAGCGTAGTAACTTCTCACTAGTATTCCTATTCCCCTAGAGAACGATATCAATTCTCGTGGCTTACCCTAATACTACACTACAACGATTAGGTTCACTGCCTAGGGTGTTGAAAAACTTTCTCGACGAAAAGGAAGTTCCTTTGACCCCGAACGACGCGTGTAGCGTTACCAAGTTTTTGGCGCCGCTGTCGGGGAATATAATAGCTAGTTAGGAGTCCACGTCGTTTAGGTTTCTTTGCTTGATTCCTATCTAGTAAACTTTTTTTTTTCCATTTTTAGCTTCCTCGTAGTCTATCCCACTTCTTCATGACCTTTGCTAGTAACCCCATCACTTTTCATCATGGAAGGTGATAACCTACCATCATTCATCAACCCACCACCAAATGACCCGCCAAGAGGCCGTACTCTTGGTGAATACTCAAGACCAGGCCACCTAGGCTATAGGAACACCATTGAGCTTCCCGACCAAGCCCAAACTACGGCCCTGCGATCCGACACCATCCGGTTGGTGCGAAACGGATGTGCATTCCATGGACTTCGTTCCAAAGATCCTAATCAGCATCTTAAGGATTTCCTTAAAATTGTCGATTCCATCGACCTCGATGCTACTAATCGGGAGACCACGCGTCTGCGTCTCTTCCAATTCTCTCTACAGGACCAAGCTAGTAATTGGCTTGAGCGACTTCCCGCCGGCTCCATCTCAAGTTGGGATGATCTCACCTCTCATTTCCTTGCTCAATTTTTCCCACCGGGGAGAACCACTAAGCTTAGGAATGATATCTTGATGTTCCAACAACGTCAAGGTGAATCTCTCTACGAAGCATGGACTCAATTCAAGGACTTACTCCATAGAGTCCCTCATCACGGCAGTGATCTTTGGCTTCAAGTCCAACTCTTCTATGATCATGTCAACTTCTCCACCAAGTGATCCATTGACCAAGCGGCCGGTGGAAAACTTAGTGATCTCACCGCGGAAGAATCATGGGGTATAATAGAGGACCTTGCTCTCTATGACAACGAAAGTTGGAATGACCCCCGTGAGTTTCCCAAAACCGTTAAGGCAATCTCTTTGCCTCCCAGTGACTCACAATCTTCCGACCGTAGGATGCTCGAGCTTGAAGATCAAGTTAAATTCCTAATGAGCTCCTACGAAAATCCTAAGTCTTCACGCCAAGTGAACAAAGTTTCTTCCTCATGTGAGCCGTGTAATGGCCCTCATAACACGCAAACTTGCACAAGATTCCCCGAACAAGCTTCCGTTGACTACGCATCCTCGCGTACTAATGGAACGGGAGGAAGATTCCCTACCACACCCGGACCAAGGACTTTTAATGATGCCCGAGAAGCATGGAAGGGCAAGCCCGACTTTTATTGGGGACAAACCAAGGAATTCACATCCAATGATTTCTCATGGCCCCCATCTCACGGCCCTAACCAACAAAACGTTGAGGGGATGTTGCAACACCTAGTCGCATCCCAAGAAGCTCAAATAGCTAAGCTCTCAGACCGTTTTAACCAACAACAAGCCGAGATGGATAGGAAGATAGATAACCTCTTGAAAGCCATGACCAATAGTGATAGAAAGGTTAATGCTATCTCAACTCCCAAAACTTCCGGTGTAGAGATTAAGGACACAAGTAAGCTAGCTAAGCACGTTCAATTCGTCAATACCATCACCTTAGTGAAACCTAATAGAAAAAATGACGAAGCGAACCATGAAACGATACTTGAGGTTAGTGAAACACCTAGGAATGAAACATCCGAGGAAGTAGATAAAGTAGACAATGACTATTTCAATAAGTTTCCTAGGAATGAAACAACCTAGGAATGAAACTATCTCGCCACCCTCACTTAGTGCGTGACCTCTGTCACATGTATGTTAGGAGAAGCCCTAGGATCAAGTTTGGGAACCCTTGGAATCTTAACATACCATGTTGCATAGGACACCTTTTCGTGGCAAAGGCCTACATTGACCGCAAATCCCCAATAAACATAATGACTAGCACCTACTATAATTGGGTAATGAAGAAGCCTATCCCAACTAGGCAAGATCCCGATAATCCTAGGGTTAGTTGCAATTTTCTTGGTAGAGTTAAGAGATTGCCCTTGTATGTAAGTAGTTTCACATTTCCTACGGATTTCATAATAGTGGATGATATTAGTATGGCCATAGATCCTAGCTTATCCCACGTTATTCTAGGGAAACCTTTCATAGAAAGCACCGGGATGACTTATGATCCCTTGTTAGGAATAGTGCGATTCAAGGATGAGACCGATGATGTAGCCTACCAAATGTCGTTTAAGATTGAGAAGTTTTCATCACTCTCCAATGATGAAAAGGAACTTAAACTATCAGTCTACTATAGGAATGAGGAGGATAAGAATAACCTGACGGTGTTAGGATCGCAACCTGACGCCGTCAGGAAGGAGCAGAAACAACTGATTACTTTTTCTCGTTTTCTGAGCTACTTACAAATTTTTGGAATTTTCCAGGTCTTAATTTTCTAGAAAATCTGTAAACATCCATTCCACAAGCATTATATCCTAGTTTAGTAGAGTCTTATATATATATTATTACCGCCGTTTTTACGCGAAGGTTTCGCTTTGTTTTCTTCAAGTGTGGGTTTAATTAACCAAGAAGAAGATACATAAGATGAGAAGGAGCTTTAACGCAAACATTATTCTTGAAGAAAGATGTAACCACCACTTTACACGGATCCTACCGAGCTAATCGTGGGAGTATTAGTTTCTTTCATCTTTTATAACCTTCCATTATCATAACTTTGATACTTTCGGGAACATTGGGGACAATGTTCGGTTTAAGTGTAGGGAGAGAAAATAAGCGGGAACTTTGAAACTATGCTTATCCTTGATTATTTGCTTTGTCCAATTGTACTTGTGTAATAAACCATGAGAAATATCGTTAGGGTAATTTTGGCACCAAATTTAAAATTTTCATGACATATAGGAGTGGGCCATTAGTCTTAATAAAGCGTCTCATGGATAGGAAATTATATGACTAGCACAAAAACCCTTTACCACTTAAATTTCACCCAAAATGTGAGGATCGCCCTTAGATTAGTAGGAATTAAAGCATTCATATTTAATGCTTAGAGTGTGAACCGGTAGTATAATAGATTCTAGAACTTGTTTTGTGATGCATTCCGAGATCGCTAGTAAGACTACACTTGTGTAGTTAGGAATAACTAAATGATAAGAGGCATTAGGATAACCCTTGTTTGATACCGTAATATAATTACTTCTTCCACATCGGTTGAGTAATTCCCCACACCTTTGCGTTGTACTCATCTTTAGTACACGATACCCTAGTTAACCCCTCGAGCATATCCTTTTCGCGGTTCTCGTGATGTTTCGGTTTCCGGAATATCAATGAAAGCATTGTTTACAATCCACCCCAAATGTACACCCAAATCGCTTTAGCCTACCTTGTATGCACTCACTTTTAGTGCATTATTGTTATCACACTTAACCCTTAGTTCAATTATCTTGTTGCTTGCATAAGTTGCTAAGTCGAGTCATATCCTTTGTACACAGCTTTGGGACGATTGGGACTCATGGGAAAAGTTAAATTTTATGAGATGACGGAAGGAACGTTAAATTCCAATTCCCTTTATTTGCGTAATAATGTACTCCAAGTGTTTTGATCTTTTCAATTCGGGTCAAATTAGTGTTAGAATAATAAAACTCAAGTGTAGGGATGTGCCTATAAATCCCTATCATTTTGATGTTATCGAGAGGATGGTAGAGTAAAAGTGTATGAAAAAAATCGAAAAAAATTAGAAAAGAGAAAAGAAAAAAAATAGAGTGTTGAAAAAAAATACGGTCTACCATCCTACATCTATCTTTAATTTATGTTTGTTTGTTTCAGTTATCTAGAGTCTAGAGTGTCGAGTCTTGGCTTAGCAACGCCATTCTTCGCATGCTTGTAACATAAAGATTTTTGACTGGCCACCACTAACACCAAACCCTTTGTTTCCCTACCGTAAGCTTATCATTACAACCCTTTAAAAGACCTCTTGGATAGTCTTTCCTAGGTTCTTACGCCAAAGTGATGGAGGTTTGATCTAGTATCAAGCCTATGGTAATCTATGTACTAGGACCGGTTAATGAGTGTTTATCTTCCATTTCCAACTTGTTATATTTCATATACACCGAGAGATGTGAGTATCCAAACACCCCATGTGAGGTGCTAGTATGTAATTTCCGTGCTTGTTATGAATTTTCGGGGCTTATATGTGTTGTGGATCGCTCTAAACTAATGCTTCATGACCTCTAACTTATAAATTGATTGGCTAAAGCACATTTGCTTGAGGACAAGCAAATACCAAGTGTAGGGATAATTGATAAGGTTTTAAAATGTACCTTTTTAAGGGGTCGTTTAAGCCCTTATTTGATCACTTTTGTATTCGTTATTACTTAATATCGTTCCTTTTCACTTTTAGGTATCTTGAAAGGAAAATGCTGGAATGACACTTATTTGGACGAAAAGCGCGAATATCTGAAGAAAATGGCCAAAGTCAAGAATCGAGACACTCAGTCTTTGGAACTTAAGGGACGCGTCAGAATTACAAGTGACGGCGTCAGGCACTATTAGAGACGCCATCGGACAAATTTTGTGACGACTCAGTAGCCAAATTGCTTATTTACAAGTGACAGCTTCAGGTTTTAAAAGAGTAGGGGGACGCAACTCAGACGACCTAGATTTGATCCAGACGACGTCATAGACTGAAGGGGACGACGTCACAAGCATAAGGTGACGCCATCGCAAGACTAACGTGGCCAAGACGAAACCCTAATAACGGCGACCCGACGGCGTCACAAATTAAAGGGTGACGCCGTCGCATGTGTAGTCTTATATATAGAATCTGAATTTTTTAGTTTTCAGTGTGTAGTCTTTTGGAGTAAAAACCTAAACCGAACCAAGGCTGTCTTGTACAATATTTTAGGGTTCCATAGCTTATCTTACATCAAGATAAGTGTTTTACTTCATTAATTTAATTATGTCTTCCTTTGATTGTGTGTATGTCTGCATGTTGCCCATGTCCGGCTAATTTACTTGTGTGTTTGCTTAGGTAATATGAAACTTAGTTATTGAATATTGATTGGTTGTCTCTTATCTTAATTGTGATTGACCTAGTATTGCGATAGTTCATTCGTTGTGTTTGTAATATTTGATTAATCTTTGATAAACCTTAGTTTATAATCGCCTAGAGTAATTGTAGGCAAGCCATTCAAAGAATACCTTAGAGTTAAAGTTTATAAATCCTAGAGATTTTGTAGTCATTAACCTTTGGTAGCTTCAAAGAGTTAGGGATAAACGCATACCCTACGACCTTAGAGACACAACACAATTAAGAATAAGGACGTGACAATTCAACCACCAATAGGAGATAACTAGGGCATAATAAAGCCTAAGCAAATACAATTTTAACTATTATACGAGCACACAAAAATAGACATAGAATACATACACGTTAGTTTAGAAAATTAGATAAGTAGAAGTAATCGGTAGAAATACCAACCCCCCAAATCCAAACCCCAAGATTCGTACCTTTCCATTTCCTAAAAAAACATAAAAAGATAAAAAATAATCTTCCTCAACCCTAACATTAGCGTAGTAACTTCTCACTAGCATTTTGATTCCCCTAGAGAACAATATCAATTCCGTGGCTTACCCTAATACTACACTACAACGATTAGGTTCACTTTGCTAGGGTGTTGAAAAACTTGCTCATTTAAAAGGAAGTTCCTTTGACCCCGAACGACGTGTGTAACGTTATCGACCTTGTAATAAAACAAAAAATGTAGTGGTATTTATGCCACATATAAGCATGTAAAACTAAGAACAAGACTTGTTCTTAAAATGACTCAAAGAGAAATACTAAAAGTAAAAAATGATTCCTTCCATGCTTGCATAAGGTTATGGATGAAAGTTTTGGTGAGTGATGATGTTGATGCGATCAAAGATGAAGTTAAGTATGACTCACATTTCTTCCCTAATTTCTATTGCAAGATTCCTAGTGGATTGGCAATGTTCAGAATGTAAGTGATGTGAGTAATGAGTGCGGAAGTTTTCTGGGTTATTTTGATTTATAAGATGCGGAAGTTGTGGTGGAAAAGTTAGAAAATACGGATCAAAATCCGGAATGTTTGGAAGTGGTGGTGGAAAAGAACCTAGATGTTCTTGTAACATAATTGGAGCTAAAGGTGGTGAGGTTTCAAGGTCTTTGAAGATTGTGTTTGGAGAAGTAGGAGGTGTTAAAAAGACTAGTTCTTTTTTCTTGGTTTGTTGAGATCTTGTTGGAGTCTTAAGGAGTTCCAAAAGAGTGACCTTAGGTGGTGATTTGATGGGTGATGAAGTTGGTGTACTTGTTGGTGATGAAGGAGGTGCTATAATGGAAGCATTTTCTAGTGAGTGAGTGGTTGGTGATGAACCATTTGATGATGGTTTTGTTAAGCAACAAGGCGGATGCTAATCCGCATGGATTTCCTAGATTTTGGTTGTGGTATTTTGGAAGGTGAGAGGACAAAATTTTGGAGTTCTTGAAAGGGATTGTTTGCACTAGGTGATTCATCTATGTTGGAAGATCTTTGGGTGACATGATGATGTTTGTTTGTGAGGTTGAGAGTGATGAATATGCAAGCATTTTGGGAATCAAATTTATAGAAAAATAATGCATTGTAATGAATGCTTGACCCAAAATGTGGATTAAAATCTAATGATTAGATATGAATTTAAGGCATGTGATCATGAGAACACAAGAATTAAGTAACATACTCCAAAAAAATAAAAAAGAAATGATGAAAATATTGAAGTTTTCATCCAAAGTGAGAAAAATAGAAGATAAAATTAGCTTCTGTCTCACGGATCCCATGGATCCTTCCTTTGAGAGAACCGTCCAGCATTAAGGCTGGGATCCGTGGTACTGGTGACTCAAGCAGCTCAAAATTTTCCTTTTTGGAAACATTTGTGCCTAGTGTGTGCCTATATGCAAACCATTTGGAGTTGCGGTTATCTCGACTGCTAAAAAGAAAGGAAAAATAAACTAGAAGTGAAACGATCACACTATTATGTGAGATAACACGAGTGCTCCTAATTCATTGTTTCTTAAATAAATGTATCCAAAACACATATTAGTTATGTGTCGTCTTTAGCATTTAAAAGACATGAGATGCAATGAAAGCGGTTTTACTTTGTATTAATAATGAAAAGCGATTTATCCTAGACGCGAGAAATGGCTTTTATGAAAGTGATACGGGAAGAGGTATCCTTTTAGAAAACACTTTGAAAAGAGATTTCTTTGTGTGAATAAAACGTTTATTCCTTAAAAAATAGGTATGCAATTACGTGTTTGCAAGAGGTACTTGTCTTAAAAATAAGAGAATACCATGAAAGTACGAGTTATAAGTAAAAACTTATCTTGGGTTTTGAAAATTCCCGTATTGCTTGTGAATTGTGCGTGAAATAGAGATCCTAGATTCGTAAAGAAGAAGGCTAGTGTTTACATACCTTGTAGAGTTTAAAAGCTAATTACGACGATTGTTCCATGAGACCAAGACCAAGACAAGTAGGTTGAATTGTTCCGCTTCAACAGTTTGGTGAGGACATCGGCTATGTTGTCTTTGGACGCTACCTTCTCAATAGAGATGTTCCCTTTGAACATTGTCTCTTAAGTGATGACGAATCTCTATATGCTTGGTGCGAGAATGCAATACCGGATTCTTGATTAAGTCGATGGCACCTTTGTTGTTACATAGAATGGCTATGTCACTTAGATGAATGTCGTAGTCAACAAACGCTTGTTTCATCCATAGTGCTTGTTGGCATACTTTGCTGGCGGAGACATATTCGGCTTTGGTTGTTGATATAGCCAATGTCGTTTGCTTCTTTGAGAACCAAGATGTTAAACAACATCCCATAAAAGTACATACCACACTAGTATTTTTTCGGTCAACATAATCACCGCATGGTCGAATCTGCATATACAATTGTTTCTACCCCGCACCTTAGGATACCACAATCCTAATTGAGTCGCACCTTAATGTACCTAAAATTCTTTTGACGGCTTCTAGATGTGATGTTTTAGGATCTTCTTGAAACCTAGCACATAGACAAACACTAAACATGATATCCGGCCGACTAGCCGTGAGGTAGAGAAGACTACCAATCATGCCACGATATTTTGTGTTATCAACGGATTCTCCGTCTTCATCTTTTGTGAGTTTAGTGTCGGATGACATTGGTGTTCTTATGGGTTTTGAATCTTCTAAAACAAATTTCTTTAACATCTCCTTAATGTATTTAGATTGATTAAAGAATATATTATCTTTTACTTGTTTGATTTGTAGACCAAGAAAGAAGCTAAGTTCTCCCATCATACTCATCTCGAACTCGTCATGCATGATTTTAGAGAAATCATCACACATGTCTTGACAAGTAGATTCGAATATAATATCATATACATATTTGAACAATAATTATATGTGACTCTCTTTTTAGTAAAAGTGTGTTATCAACTAACCCTATGGTGTAGTTGTGTTTGATTAAGAATGACTTGAGTCTATCATACCAAGATTTTGGAGCTTGTTTAAGACCGTAAAGGGCTTTCTTTTATTTATACACATGTTTAGGTTTTTCAAAATCGATGAAGCCTTGGAGGTTGAGCTACATATACTTTTCATTAATAAAACCATTTAGAAAAGCACTTTTGACATCCATTTGATAAAGCTTAAGATCATTAGCACAAGCATAAGCAAGAAGTATTCTTATAGACTCTAATCTAGCCACGGGGCATAGGTCTCATCATAGTCTATTCCTTCTTGTTGATTATACCATTGGGCAACGAGTCTAGCTTTGTTTCTAGACACTACAGTTTGCATCTAACTTGTTTTATATACCCATTTGGTTCCTATTATGGTTTGATTACTAGGTGGAGGGACGAGTGTCCACACATCATTAGAAACAAATTGATTTAACTCTTCTTGCATAGCCATTACCCAAATTTTATCTTTTATGGCTTCTTGTATATTCTTAGGTTCTATGGTTGAGACAAAACAAAATAGGCTACTTTGGTTTTGTACTTGAGACCTTGTTTAATTTTCCTATGACCTTATCTACGGGGTGATCTTTGGACTCTTTAATATTTATGATTTCATCATTTAAAGTTTCTTCTTCTTCGTTTATCTTTTCTTTATTACAATGGCTTCATCTCGACAATCTCGTCATCGACAAGAGGTAGAGTAGGTTTGGGTGGACTCTCATCAAATTTTACGTTTAATGACTCTTCAACCTTCATTGTTTCTTTATTTAATATGACGTAAGCTTTGCTATTAGGAGAGTAACCTAAAAAGATACCTCCGGTTGATTTAGGATCAAATTTTGTAAGGTAATCTTTAGTGTTAAGTAGAAAACATTTGCTACCAAAGACTCTAAAGTGGTCTAACGTAGGCTTTTTGCCTCGAAGTAACTCGTATGGAGTTTTACCTAAAAATGGTCTAATTAAGACTCGATTAAGTATGTACGTTGAGGTATCAATAGCATTGCACCAAAACTTTTGAGGTATGGATTGCTCATTTAGCATGGTGTGACTCATTTCTTGTAGGATTCTATTCTTTCTTTCAACCACCCCATTCGATTGTGGAGCGAGGAGCCGAGAAGTTATGAGTAATACCATTAGCGTTACAAAAGGCTCCAAATTGCACTTCATTATCGAATTCCCTACCATGATCCGTTCTAATAGACACTATAGGATTTCCTAATTGTCTTTGGATTTTCTTACTTAATATTTCAAAGTGATTGAACGTTTGGTTTTGTTCTTTAAGAATTTAGTCTATGTGTACCTAGAGTAATCATCCACTATAATCAAAGTGTAGTAGTTACCTCCATCACTTTGGATAGCGGATGGACCAAATAAATCCATGTGTAGTAATTCTAGACACTTAGTTGTAGAGACTATATTTTAGCTTTGTGACTAGCATGGACTTGTTTTCCTCGTTACAAGCATCACAAAAGTGATGTTCATATTTTAATTTTGGTATATCTCTTACTAGATCTTTGGATGATAGCGATTGAAGATTCTTTCGAATTCCTTTTTGGGTAAAGCGTTATATAAAACCATTTTAGCTTCACTATTTTTGGAAAGCTTTTTCTTAAATTCATCGGTGAGTTTATCATGAGGTATGTTAACTAAAATTCCATTTTCATCTTTTGCAGTGGCTTCAAAATCGCCTTCAACAATGATGTACCAACGATCAATATCTTTAGACTTCACATACGTTTCGAATCTATTTTTCCAATATATAAAACCATTAGTTTCAAGTAGTGGAGGTCGTTACATGGATTGCCCTTCCTTATAATTTTCGTTAGGAATTAGAAATTCCATGTATTAAAGAGTCGGTCACCTCAAGTATATGTAATCGTAGAAAGCTCGTAGTCGTAGTTATTTTAAGTTAAAGTAGTATTTAGTTAAGTAACACCGTGGAGGACGGACGGGTCTTTACCCATTGTATGCACGATCCATGACCCGTTGTGTGGCGTTTATGTAAGACTATAAATACTCACTACCTCCCAAGGTAGAGAGTTGGAGCTCATAATAAGAATTTTCTTTCTCTCACTAAAGTTCCCTAAACCTCTAACTTTCTCTCTAGAATTCCACTTATACGCCACCTATTTGTTATGGTTTGATGTGTATGTGAAAACTAATATCCTACAATTGGTATCAAGAGCCATGGTTAGATCATATCTTGCACATCTTTGGATTTGTAGTGGTTTTAGGTGGTTTTGAGTTTGAAAAAGTTTAGTGGTTTGTGCATCATTGGTTGATTTCTTGTGTTAAAGCTTGGATTTTGGTAGTACTTTTACGTTTAGAATCATCACAAGTGTTTAGGTTTTCATTTGGTAAGCTTGAATCATCTTGGTTGGGTTATTTTGGATTGAAAAGTGATGTTTGTGAAGTTTTCTTGCTAGCGACTTGACCTACGGATTATTTTCCTTGTAGCGACTTGCTTTACATTTTGTAGCGAGTTGCGGTTTTGGAGCTAGCGACTTAGGCTTAGCGACTTACAAGACAAGTAGTGGACTTTCCACTACGGGTAGCGACAGTGTTAGCGACTTGGTGAGTAGCGAGTTGCTATTTAGCGACTTGATTCTTTAGCGACTTGAATCTTAGCAATTGTTGCCAAAATTTTGCTAGCGACTTGAGGCTTAGCGAGTTACTATTTAGCGACTTGCCTTTGTTTAGCGACTTGGGACTTTAGTGACTTGGTGGTATAGCGAATTAGGTGTTAGCGACTTGGTGCATTATCTTCTAGCGACTTGGGTGATTTTTACGGTTTCTCTTGATTTAGTAAAATCCCGTGAAAGAATCTATTTCCGGTTTAATCATAGAGTTATAAAATCCCGTATAATCTGTTAACATGTCTACCAACGTTCCTACTATCATATCCATCATTGCGAGAGGATGTTCAAGTGCTGGCTCGAGATACTCGTCCACCCATGCTTGATGAAATGACTATGACTCTTGGGCTCAACGAATTAGATTGTCTTGTCTTGGTAAAGAAAATGGGTTAACATTCTCAAATCAATCGATGAAGGACCTTACCGAGTTGAGACTACTAGAGATGTACTGATGATCATGAAGATGGAACTCGATTTCTGAATGGACAGACCAAAAATGTATGATGAGCTTGATGATAAGGAGAAAAAGAGATTCGATGCAGATATCCGAGCTTCCAACATTATACTACAAGGTCTACCTAAAGACATCTACAAGCTTATCAATCACAACACTGAAGCTAAAGCTGTATGGAATAATGTCAAGATGCTTCTCTCTGGTTCTGAGCTAGCTGTTGAAGACCGAGAATCGCAGCTGTATGATGAATTTGAGCACTTCAAGATGAAACCAGACGAGAGTGTCTATGAGTACTATGTGAGATTTCATAAGCTGGTGAATGACATGAGAAACATCAGAATGACTATGCCTAACATTCAAGTTGAACTCAAAGTTTGTAAACAACATGAATCCCGAATGGCACAAATTTGTCACCGTGAAGCTCACAAAAGGATTGAAGAATACGAATTATGAGCAACTCTATGCCTTCCTTCTTCAAAATGAGAGGAATGCCATGTTTGAAAAGAGGATTCTTGATCAGTTCAAAGCTCAGGGAGAAGCAAGCTCAACAAATGATTCAACTGCCTTTTACTCAAATATTGGGATTACCACCAAAGCTTCTCAAGTTGTACCTTTGGGTAATGGTAATCATAAACTCATCCCTGATCCAATGTTCAAACAAGCTGACGCTGATGCAGGCATTGGAAACTTCATCAATCAACTAGCACTTATGATAAGTCAAAAATGAATTTCTCCCACAAACCAACAACAACCTCGAGCAAAGATCTAACCCACACAATCAAGCTCTTGTCGGAGATGGGAAGATTGTTGTGCAACCGATTCAGGAAAGACGGTATGATCGGGGAAGAGGAGGGCTGGTAGGGGTTATCCGCAAATCGAATCGGGAAGAAATGGAAATCAAGGTCAAGCTAAGCCGATCAAATGCTATAAGCGTGGTGGTGAGGACACATTGCAAGGCGCACATCTCCAAAACGTCCACGAATCTTTGAGTACTTGAGGATAAGATGTTGCTACTACAAGCTCAAGACAATGGAGCGACTTTGGATGAAGAGGAGTTCTTGTTTCTTCTTGTCAAGGAAATGCCAAAACCTATGATGCCGATGTTGATGAACAGCCGATTCAAGAGATAGGTCATAATCATCAGAATGCTTTTCAAGTGGCTGATTGTGATGCATACGATTCTGATGTTGATGATGGACCCTATGCACAAACAATTTTCATGGCAATCATTTCTCCAATGGTCTCTCCTAAGGTCTCTTCTTCACCACCAACTGGACCATCCAAAGACAAAATCATTTCAGAGGTATTAAAACTATATGATGATATTGATGAGCAAAGATGCATCATGAAGTACAATCTTTTGAGACTTACGACTCAGATATTGATAATATGGGTAATAGTAATGTTGTCCCACACGATCAATATGTGAATCAAAGTGAAATTAAGGTTGTACCAAGTAATGCATCTTCTGCAGTCAATGATGACTATGTCATTGATGAATTCACTGCATGTACCCCTGATGATTCTATTGTCTCTGAACTAAATGCCTATAAAGAACGGGTTGCCATTTATGAACAACGTGCCAAGTTTGAGTTGACCACTCGTGAGCAGGAAATGGATGACCAAGTGCGTACAATCATTAGAAAAAGTAATTTTAGAGAAGAAGTATTGAAACAAGAGTTAAATTCCTTGCAAGAAAAGCTTTCTAAAACAAATTAAGCAAAACAAGAACTTCAAGAAAATGTGAAAATGCTCAAGCAAGAATTTAATGCAAAGGAATCTAAACTCTTGAAAGATTTTCTAATCGAAAACTTTGAAAAACAAACTTGAAAACAAGTTGTACATACAAGGGGATACCATTCAGATCGCTTTCACATGATCACTAAACATAGAGTCTTAAGCGATAAACACAGATTGCCCTTGTTGAGGAACCCAATCGAGGTCATTAAAAGGCTAGAATTGCACATAAGGTAATTTATGATGGTAATGAAATCCTTAAACCTAGACAGAAACCTAGTTGCGTTGAGTGTTCGAGAGGAAGATAAAAATCGATGAAATCAATAGGAAAAGATGAACAAGAAACTAGGCGATCCAAAATGTAAAGAAAGATAGTAATCATCACACCCCATGATTACAAAAGGAGAATTGGATTGCCTTAAACAAGTTTAAGCCTCGGACATTGTTGACTCCGAACAAGTGTTCGGAAAATGGATTTAGATAAGCGTAAAGTCGAAAATATTGTTGAAACCAACCCCCCTTAGGAAATGCCTAGAGCGATCAGATATCCTCCAAATACACCAATGCATATAGTTCCTAGAACTATTGCCACGAAAAGCAAGACCTTAATCAGCCAATATGTTATTTTTCAACTATTTGTTGATTTTGAGAAAACTTGTAAGAAAAGGATCACACCCACGGTATAATCAAGGGAAAGGGGTTTGAGCAAACAAAAGAATGTTATTTAATCAAGTCATGCCGTTCTTTAAGCGCTAAAGGATCATTTTGAAAGTCTTAAAAAGGAATGAACTTAGACATTAAAGAAATGGAAAAGGAGTTTGATGCAATGATAGTTGAGGTTAGTGACTATGATCGAGCACTAAAATATAATGAGATTGAGAGGAAGAACTTGCATACATTAAATGAGACTCTTATTCTTGAATGTGTTGCTCAAGATATGTTTTTCATCGCTACAAATTGTTCTATTAATACTTCCCAATTTCATGAACTATTTGTTGCCCCGAAAGTCTCCATGATCGTGTCATTGAGCTTGAAAAACTAATTTTGAACTAAATGAGAAAATTGAACCGGATGATCACGACAATTTGGTTAAACATTTTCTAAACTAGAAGTTGAGCATTTTAATTTACAACTAAAGTATCAACATCTTAAAGAAAATGTCAAAACTTCAAATATCAAGACATCCTTAGATGCTCCGAGTTTGATGTAGTTTTCAAATTAACAAACGTGATGAGCAGATTCAAGCTCATTGCAACACGATCGTAAAGTTGAAAGCCTAAATCTCTCAATTAAAGGGTCAAACGAACAATATGACAGCTCCCAAATGCCTCCTCCTTTAGATTCTCGAATTCTCAAACGTTTCATCTTCAAAACCTAGTAAATGTATTACAAAAGGAAAGCGAAAGTTTTCTAGAAGAAAATGAAAAGGTTAAACGTCATTTCAATGAGTTATTTGAATCAATAAAGGTCACTCGTAACAAAAATAACGAACAAATAGCTTCATTGAAAAGGAAATTGAGAATCAAGAGTCGGTAAAAGGAAAATGCCAATGACCAATGGGAGAATGGTGTATCAAAGGTTCACTCTTGTAATAAATATGCTCGTCTATGAAATATGTCCTCCTCATCTCGTGAACAACAAACTTCTTTGTTCAAACATACTTCTCATCCCTTAAGGATAGCCTAGAATGTCTACGTGAGATTGTTGAAGAGGATAAGTTAGAGAAACCTCATGATAATGCAATTAGACATGCATGCTTATATGCCAAACGATCTCAAGAAATCCTAGAATGCTTGATCACAATATGCCCAAAGTCCTTAGGTGAGAGAGTTAATCCTTTGATTCCATGTTCGATGCCTAATGCCAAGTATGATATTCATTCGATGCCCAATGTTTTGAATGTGAACCTTAGTGTGCCTTTAAGTAGTTCGATTCTAGATCATCAATGCTAAGAAAAAGAACTCAAGTGTGCCTTCTAGAGTACAAATCCCAGACGTCTAGTTTTAAGAAAGTGAACCTTAGTGTGCTGCATGTAGTTCGAGATCCCAAGATATCTAAACAGTGATGCAAAGAGTAGTAAAACCAACTAATGTTCCCATTCCTCTACAGAGTAATCGGTGACATTAAAGGGAGCGGTCAAAGTCTCAAGACAATACAAGGAATGATAGGACCTCGCAAGCTAAGAATGTGACTTTGGAAAAGAGTAGAAGAACAATCTAGGAACTTTAAGTTTGAACCGAATAAAGCGAATCGTGTTGATTCTAGTATTAGCCATAGGCATCTTGTAATTAATTCGAATTCGATACTATTTGCAAACCTTGTATTGATGTCCTTGAATTCGCATTTCTAATCATGAATGTGGTGTTAATGTTTTGCCTAATGATGTTAATTGTCCGATTAATATTGTTAATGCTAAAATTCATGCTAAGAAGGCTAAAAGGCAAAACGAAAGAAAGTTAGAAAACGGTGGAAACCCACAGGAAGAACATTTAGTAAGATAGGCTATCATTGGATACCGTTGGTCATAAGACTAATCGGACAATACCCACTAGAAAATGGATGCCTACTTGGTAGAACTATTCCCTTAAGAAGTGAGCACACCGTGAATGTGGCTATCTGAGACACTAGTATCGCATCTATTCACAATGATTCCATTGCCTTAATTTCGATATGAATGCTTCTATCTCGATGTGGGTGTTCCAACCATTGTTACTAACCAAATGGAACCCATTCTTGCATGGGGATCCCAATTATCTAGTTATCCATTCTTGTCTCGTGTTCAACTGCAGATCGTTCAAATCGATTACGTGGTACACGGACTCAGTTGTTCCAAGCATATAATCGGCGACGGTCACGGCTCATGAACTTCGTGAGCAAATTCATCGTGATGTTAGATTCGGAATGATCATTTCGGTGCTATTATGGGTTATGGAGACTATGTTGTTGGCAAAAGTGTTATCTCCGTGGTTTACTATGTAGAAGGTCTTGGTCACAACTTGTTCTCTGTTGGTCAATTCGTGATTACGATCTAGAAGTAGCCTTGAGAAAACATACCGCTTCGTTAGAAAACTTGATGGTAAGGAACTTTTAAGAGGTTCACGTGGTTCAAATCTATACACCATCTCTATCGAAGATATGATGAAGTCTTCTCCAATTTGCTTGTTGTCAAAGGCCTCTAAAACAAAGTCATGGTTATGGCATCGTCGTCTCAATCACTTGAACTTGGTACCATCAATGATCTCTCGAGAAAGGACTTAGTTGTAGGTTTACCTAGACTCAGTATGAAAAGGATCATCTTTGTTCAACATGTCAATTGGGAAAAAGCAAGAAGTATGCCCATAAACCCAAACCTACTAACTCGTCACGAAGTTCTTCATATGATTCATATGGATTTATGTGGACCAATGAGGGTGCGAGAATATCTTTGGGAAGAAATATGTGTTAGTTGTGGTTGATGATTACTCTAGATTCACCGGGTCAAGTTCTTAAGGACAAAGGATGAAACTCGATATCATCATCAAACTCATCAAACAAATGTAGGTTTGACTTAACAAAGCAATCGAATAATCCGAACAGACAATGGAACCGAGTTTGTCAACAAACAACTCGGTGAATTTTATGAAAGCGTTGGAATCGACCATCAAAGAAGTGTTCCACGAACTCCTCAAGCGAGCGGTGTAGTTGAAAGACGAAATCGAACTCTTGTAGAAGCCGCTAGAACAATCTTTGATTTACTCAAAGGTTCCAATGTTTCTCGGGTCAAGCTATTGCCACCGCATGCTACACACAAAATCGTTCCACGATTCACACTTTGTTCATGGAAAACTCCATATGAACTTGTCCACAACAAAACCTAATCTCTTTCCTTCGTGTGTTTGGTGCATTGTGTTATCCAACTAATGAGGACAAGACTTAGGCAAACTTAGAGCTAAAGCGGACATTGGAGTATTTGTAGGGTATGCACCAAACAAAAGGGATACCGAATCTACAACAAAAGAACCCGAAATATCATGGAAACAATTCATGTTACGTTTGATGAGTCGACGGTCAAATGGCTCTGGACAATCCGATTCGGGACCCGCACTTCAAAAACAGTCCCATTGGTTCATCCCTTGTTCCAAACTCTTCTCAAGAAACTCCTTATGTACCTTCATCGAAGATGATTTAAAGAAATTGTTTGATCCTATGTTTGATGAACTTTATGAGCCAAGTACTAATGAGGTGTCAATTTCACAACAGAGGTCGCTCATATTCACGAGAATGAAGTCAATCCTCGGTCTCAATATCTTTAAGTCAAGAAGCACTCTTCACGATCCTTGATCTCATCAACAAATCATCATTCTTCAAATGTACATCATGGAACTGTTTTGGCATCAATGATGAAGTTAATCCTTTGCTACTCCCGAAGATGCTCCATTTGAAAACATATTTGCTCTGAATCATCATCAAAACCATCTTCTTGAGGAGACATCAACTCACGCCTCGGTCCCTCAACAAGCGCCACATGAACACCTTAGAAAATGGACTCACGATCATCCATTGGACAACATCATTGGAAATCCTCTCACTGTATCAACATTTGAAACAACTTGCAACCGATGCCTTATGGTGTTTCTTCAACTCCGTACTCTCAAAGATCGAACCAAAGGATGTCAAACCGCCATGAGCGAAGACAATGGTTCAATGCTATGCAAGATGAAATTCATGAGTTTGATCGACTTGATGTATGGGAGTTAGTACCGCTCCAGTGTGCCATGATTATTGCTCTAAAATGGATCTTCAAAGTGAAACTTGATGAGCATGGTGATGTATTGAAGAACAAGGCTCGATTAGTTGCTAAAGGATACCGTCAAGAGGAGGGTATTGACTTTGAAGAATCTTTTGCTCCGCTTGCTCGAATCGAGGCAATCGTAATCTTTTGGCTAATCTTGCTAGTAAGAACAAAAAGTTAACCCTTGGAAGAAATAAATATAAAGGTGTGGAAAAAATAGTCCACGTATCACTAACTCCCTTGACGGTAGCTCCCCTTGTTTGGGGCGTCAAGTGAAGAAAATAGAAATCCTACAAAAGAAAGGTTAGTAACATGCTTAAATAATCTTGTGATTGTCGAGAATCAAGATTGGGAGCCAAGGTATGTAAACAAGGCCTTGTAATAAACCAACAAATTGTAGTGGTATTTATGCCACCTACAAGCATGTAAAAATAAGAACAAGACTTGTTCTTGAAAATGACTCAAATGAAAAGTACAATAAAAATAGTAGTAATGATTCCGTCCATGCTTGTATAAGGTTTATGGATGGAGGTTTGATGAGTGATGGTATTGATACGATCAAGTATGAGGTTGAGTATAAATCGCATTTCTTCCCTAACTTCTATTGCGATTTCCCTAGTGGATTGGCAATGTTCACAATGTAGGTGGTGAGTGCGGAAGTTTTCCGGGTTGTTTTGATTTGAGTTATGCGGAAGATGTGGTGGAAAAATAGGAAAATATGGATCAACATCCGGAATATTTGTAAGTGGTGGTGGAAAAGAACCTAGATGTTCTTGTAATGTGATGGGAGCTAATGGTGGTGATGTTTCAAGATCTTGAAAGATATTATTTGGAGATGTGGGTGGTGTTGAAAGGACTATTTCTTCTTGTTTAGATTGTTTAGATCTTGTTGGAGTCTTAAGGAGTTCCAAAAGAGTGACTTTGGGTGGTGATGAGGTTGGTGTACTTGTTGGAGATGAGGAGGTGCTATTATGGAAGCATTTTGTGGTGAGTTATTTGTTGAGGATGAACCATTTGAGGTTGTTTTTGCTAAGCAACAAGATCGGATACTAATCCGTGCGGATATCCTAGAGTTTGATTGTGGTATTTTGGATGGTGGAAGTACAAAGGTTTGGATATCAGGATTGTTTGTACTAGATGATTCTCCTAGAGGGTTTTTGAATGACATGGTGTATTGTGTATGTGAGGATGAGATGGATTATGCAAGCATTTTGGGAGTTCTATATATAGAAAAACAAAGCATTGTAATGAATGCTTGAACCAAAATGAGAATTAAAATCTAATGATTAGATATGAATTCAAGGCATGTGATCATGAAAACACAAGCATTAAAGAGCATACTCCCAAAAATGAAACAAATGTGGATTTTTCATCCAAAGTGAAAAGAATAGAAGTTAAAAGCGACTGTCTTCACGGATCCCACGGATCCTTCCTCGAGGGATCCGTCCGGCATGAAGGCCTGGGATCCAGGGTCCGTGATTCGCAAACACAAAATTTTCTTTTGGAAACATTTTGCCTAGTGTGCCTATATGCAAACTAGGAGTTGCGGTTTTCTCGACCTCTAAAAAGAAAAGGAAAATAACTAGAGAAAAATAAATCCTATTGAGATAACCCGAAAACACACATTTGGTACATAAGTACGTAATATTGTGTTATCAATGCTCTAATTCATTTTGCTTAAATGAATGTACCAAAACACATATTAGTTATGTGTTCCTTTAGCATTCAAAAGACATGAGATGCAATGAAACGGGTTTTACTTTGTATTAATAATGAAAAGCGATTTGTCCTAGACGTGAGAAATTGCTTTTGTGAAATTGATACGGGAAGGTATCATTCTTTTTAGAAAATATTTTGAAAAGAGATTTTCTTTAATAATGTGTATGTAGTTATGTGTTAAAAAAAATTAAAAGTGGAAGACTTATCTTGGGTTTTGAAAATTCCCGTATTGTTTATGAGTTGTGCGTGAAATAGAAATCCTATACTCAGAAAGAAGAAGGCTAGTGTTTACATACCTTGTAGAGTCAAATAAGTTACGACGTTTGTTCCATTAGACCAAGACCAAGACGAAGTAGGTTGAATTGTTCCCGCTTCAACGGTTTGGTGAGGACGTCGGCTATGTTGTCTTCGGATGCTACCTTCTCAATAGAGATGTTCCCCTTTTGAACATTGTCTCTTAAGAAGTGATGTCGAATCTCTATATGCTTTGTGCGAGAATGCAATACGGATTCTTGCTTAGGTCGATGGCACCTTTGTTGTCACATAGGATGGCTATGTCGCTTAGATGGATGTCGTGAGTCGACTAACGCTTGTTTCATCCATAGTGCTTGTTGGCATGCTTTGCGGCGGAGACGCACTCGGCTTCGGTTGTTGATATAGCTAGTGCCGTTTGTTTCTTAGAAACCAAGGCGTTAAGCAACATCCCATGAAAGTACATACCCCACTTGTACTTTTTCTATCAACGTAATCACCGCATGGTCGAACACGCATATACAATTGTTTCTACTCCGTGCCTTAGGATACCATAATCCTAATTTTGTTGTACCTTAATATATCTAAATATCCTTTTACGGCTTCTAGGTGTGATGTTTTAGGGTCTTCTTGAAATCTAGCACATAAGCAAACACTAAACATAATATCCGGCCTACTTGCCGTGAGGTAGAGAAGACTACCTATCATGCCACGATATTTAGTATTATCTACGGATTCTCCGTCTTCATCTTTTGTGAGTTTGGTGTCGGATGACATTGGAGTCCTAATAGGTTTAGACTCTTCTAGACCGAATTTCTTTAACATCTCCTTGATGTATTTAGATTGATTGAAGAAGATACCATCTTCTACTTGTTTTATTTGTAGACCAAGAAAGAAACGAAGTTCTCCCATCATACTCATCTCGAACTCGTCATGCATGATTTTAGAGAAATCATCACACATGTCTTGACAAGTGGATCCGAATATAATATCATCTACATATATTTGTACTATGATTATATGTGACTCTCTTTCTTAGTAAAAGTGTGTTGTCAACTAACCCCATGGTGTAGTTGTGTTTAACTAGAAATGACTTGAGTCTATCATACCAAGCTTTTGGAGCTTGTTTAAGACCGTAAAGGGCTTTCTTTAATTTATATACATGTTTGGGTTTTTCAAAATCAATGAAGCCCGGAGGTTGAGCTACATATACTTCTTCATTTATGACACCATTTAGAAAAGCACTTTTGACATCCATTTGATAAAGCTTTAGATCATTAGCACAAGCATACGCAAGAAGTATTCTTATAGACTCTAATCTAGCCACGGGCGAGGTCTCATCAAAGTCTATTCCTTCTTGTTGGTTATACCCTTGAGCAACGAGTCTAGCCTTGTTCCTAGACACGACTCCGTTTGCATCTAATTTGTTTTTATAAACCCATTTGGTTCCTATTATGGTTTGATTACTAGGTGGAGGGACAAGTGTCCAAAATCATTAGTAACAAATTGATTTAGTTCTTCTTGCATAGCCATTACCCAACTCTCATCTTTTATGGCTTCTTGTGTATTCTTAGGTTCTAAGGTTGAAACGAAACAAAACAAGTTACTTTGGTTTTGAACTTGAGACCTTAATGTTCATTTGTTAAGTTTTCCTATGACTTTATCTACGGGGTGATCTTTGGACTCTTTAATGTTTATTATTTTATCACTTAGAGGTTCTTCTTCTTCACTAATCTTTTTCTTTATTACTATTGCTTCACTTTCTATAATCTCGTCATCTATAAGAGGTGGAGAGGGTTTGGGTGGACTTTCATCAAATTTTATATTTAATGACTCTTCTACCTTCATTGTTTCTTTGTTTAATATGACGTAAGCTTTGCAATTTGGCGAGTAACCTAAAAGATACCTTGGTTGATTTAGGATCAAATTTTGTAAGGTAATCTTTAGTGTTAAGAATAAAACATTTACTACCAAAGACTCTAAAGTGATTTAACGAGGCTTTTGCCTCAAGTAACTCATATGGAGTTTTTCCTAAGATTGGTCTAATTAAGACTCGATTGAGTATGTACGTTGAAGTATCAACGGCATTACACCAAAACTTTTGAGGTATGGATTGTTCATTAAGCATGGTTCTACTCATTTCTTGTAGGGTTCTATTCTTTCTTTCTACTACCCTATTCGATTGTGGAGTGCGTGGAGCCGAGAAGTTGTGAGTAATACCATTAGCGCCACAAAAGGCTCGAATTGCACTTCATTATCGAATTCCTACCATGATCCATCCTAATAGACACTATGGGACTTCCTAGTTGTCTTTGGATCTTTTGCTTAATATTTCAAAATAGTTAAAGGTTTCCATTTTGTTCTTTAAAAATTTTGTCCAAGTATACCTAGAATAGTCATCCACTATGACCAAAGTATAGTAGTTGCTCCATAACTTTGGATAGTGATGGACCAAATAAATTCATATGTAGTAATTCTAGACACCTAGTTGTGGACACCATGTTTTTAGCTTTATGACTCGAATGAGCTTGTTTTCCTACATTACAAGCATCACAAAATGATGTTCATATTTTAACTTAGGTAGATCTCTTACTAGATCTTTGGATGATAGCGATTGAAGAAGTCGCATGTTGGCATGACCCAATCTTCGATGCCATAAGGTCAAGTATCATCCATAGAGGTAAGACATAGTTTGTCCTTAGGTTCATTACCGATTTTAATGACATAGACTCCATGTTTCCTAATTCCTTTTCCTATGGTAATGCCATTTTTAGTATCTTACTACGGTTTCGTAAAAAGTACATTGCACTTTTATCACATATTTGTCCTATACTTAAGAGGTTAAAGTTTAGGTTTTCACGTGACACACATCGTTAATGGTTAGAGATTTGTTAGAAATCGCACTTTACCGATGATTCTACTTTTGCTATTTCCAAACACCACATTACCTCCATTGAAGGTTTCATATGTGGAGAATAGATCCTATTTCGGTCATGTGCCTCGTGCATCCGCTATCCTTGACCCATTCATCGGGGTCTAGATCGACCTTTAAGCACACCTAAAACAATAATAAACTCAAAAGTTTGGTCCCCATTTGTTCATGGGTCCATTAGTGTTAAACATTCCATTCATGTTAGACATGTATGGATAAGATGAGTATGTATTCCATGGAGCAAAGTTTTGAAAATGAAAACCGTTTTGCATGTTTGGATTCCATCCCATTTGATGGTTACTTTTCAGGTAAACGTTATTAGGTCTTCTAAATGAATTAGGTTTTGAAAAAGATGGAGCTTTGTTTCTTGAAAAAGTAGGATTATATTTTGGAGGTGGTTGTCTAGTGGTGACATGAGTTGGTTTCTTCCTATTAACTATAACAAACTCAGTTCTAGATGAGGAAGCTACGTTATTGCTACTGTTTGCTACAACAGATCCACGAATCCCTTTCGTACACTAGCGGTTTCCTTTTTAGGGGATCCGTGGGATCCGCCACAACAATGGTGGTTTTTCTAGTTCTTAACAAATTTTGTTTCTTTACTTTCACTAGTTGATGGATCAAGTTGTTGACTACCTAGACCCTTTTGATTGTTACCGGTTTTAACACCTTCGAGTATTGTATCTAAAGTGTTCGTACTCATTCTAGCAATATTAGAATCTAAGTTATCCACTAGTGTTTGAAGTTGAACGCAAAGTTCACATTCACCACTTGCTATTTTACCCTTTTCTAAACGTTTTAGTTTTGCTTTTAATTCTATGACTTCTTTATCTAAACGTTGATTTTGACTCTTTAAGAGTTTGTTTTTGTTAATTAGTTTTAAGCTAATATTGCATTGTTTGTCATATTCATTATGCAATGAGTCGTCATCGAGTGATGAACTACTATAGTATTCGTGACATACCTCGTCATTTGCCATGAGACAAATTTCTTCATCCTCCTCGTCGCTCATTCCCCATGTGCCGCTCACGAACGCCTTTTGATCATCCCGTTTGGGACACTTACTAATAAATTGGTTTGGGTCCCCACATTTAAAGCAAGTACGATCATCCTTTGGCTTCTCGTCCTCTTTGCTTTTCCGAAAGCCTTTCTTATCTTCATAAGGTTGTTTGACGTATCTTCCCTTTCTTCTAAAGAACCTTTTAAATTCCCTTACCGCCATCGCGTACTCTTCGTCATCACTACTCGAAGAGGAGTTCTCCTCATCGCTCGTAGCCTTTTTGGCTTTAAGCGCAAGAGATTTGTGTTTCTCTTTCACCTTTGAAGCTTCAGAATCTTTAGCAAGGACAAGCTCGTAGACTTTCAAGTTGCCTATGAGTTCATCGAGGGTAAGAATTGTCAAATCTTTTGACTCTTCGATCGCCGTCACCTTGGATCTCCACTTGATGGAAGTGCCCTTAGATATCTCCTAACATGATTACGGCTAGAAAAGATTCATCAAGTGCTTGTAGAGATGTAATAATAGTATTAAAGTTAGCAAATGAATGATCTATAGTTTCCTCATCCGATATTGAAAATTGTTCATATTGTTGAACAAATAAATCAATTTTATTATTTTTAACTTGTTGGTTGCCTTGATGAGTTACAACTAAAGAATTCCAAATTTCTTTAGAGGTTTTAAGCATAGAAATTCTTTCGAATTCCTTTTCGGTAAAGCATTATATAAAACCATTTTTGCTTCACTATTTTAGAAAGCTTTTCTTCATTTCATTTTTAGTTTATCATGAGGTATGTGAACTAAATTTCCTTTATCATCATTTGAGGTAGCCTCAAAATCACCTTCAACAATAATGTACCAAAGATCAATATCTTTAGACTTCACATATGTTTCGAAGCTATTTTTCCAATAAATAAAACCATTAGTTTCAAGCAGTGGTGGTCGTTGCATAGATTGCCCTTCCTTATAATTTTCAGAACCCATAGTGATCGAAAAGTTTTTAAAATACAATTTTATTTTAAAACTTTTATAAACTTAGCTCTTGATGCTAATTGTGGAAAACTAGAAGAGGGGGTTGAATAGTTTTGCCGATTTTACGTTAGTTTCAAAAACTTTTAGATTCGTTGATATGTGAGATCTTATGGATGTGGAGAAAGTATACATCTAATGATAAAGCAAGTAAATAAAGTAAAGCGAACGGAAAGAAAAGACACAACCGATGTATAGTGGTTCGGCTACAAGGACACCTTCCTTGCCCTACTTCACTCCCCGAGTCACCTACTCGAGAGTTCAAGCACTATGTCAACAAACTCCTTCACTTGGCGGAGAAGCCTTCACAACGTTGCTTACACTTTTTCCGGCACAAAGCTAGATACCGAGTCCGTAACACGGTGGACCAAACCAACATGACTATTACACAACAAATATGTGAAATATCAAATACAAGATCTTCGCTATGAAATCTTATGGGTGACAAATCAATCAAGGACCCTTGCTTGGATGACTTGTAGAATGCTCATGATCTCGCCTTAGAGAAGGACCTATATGAGGATCACAATAGAAAGAAACAAGAACAACTCTCTAGATCAAGTGATCTATATGTTAGAAGAGAATGAGAGTGTATGAGAGATTTAGTAAGAAGAGGGGTAAGTTAGAATGAAGAAATGACTCTCTATTTATAGGCAAATTCCTTCACTGTTCCCACGGATCCCTTCCACAAGGGATCCGTCTAGTGTAATCCTAGGGATCCGTGGAACGCTCCTCTTTGCCCATGGGTTTTTTGGTTATGGGTCATGGGTTGGTCCATGGGTTATCTTTAGATTCAATGTATCTAAGTATACATTGTATCAAGTCTCTTTGGGTATGGTTAAAGATCCATGGGTTATGATTTTTACCAATCCTAATAAACTATTACAACAAATGCTTAATTACTATATTTTTGTATTTAAATGGCTATATGTAAATGCTTTACAAAACTAACATGTATCCTTTATAATTATACTTAAGATAACATTATATTTGTTATCAACAAAACACAAAGAGATCGCAAAATATTAATAAACGGTTTTACGGTTTATTTGTATTAACAAAATCAATCAAGGACCCCTTGCTTGGATGACTTGTAGAATGCTCGTGATCTCGCCTTAGAGAAGGACCTATATGAGAATCACAATAGAAAAAAGAAGAACAACTCTCTAGATCAAGTGATCTTTTGTTAGAAGAGTGTAAGAATATATGAGAGAGTTAGTTAGAAGAGGGGTTTGTAAAAGTGAAGAAATGGCTCTCTATTAATAGGAAAAATCTTGCCACTGTTGCACGGATCCCACGGATCCCTTGCTTAAGGGATCCGTCTAGTTTAACTCTAGGGATCCGTGGGATGCTCCTCTTTGCCCATGGGTTTTGGGTTATGGGTCATGGGTTATGGGTTGGTCCATGGTTATTTATTTAGATACAATGTATCTAATAGATGCAATGCATCTAGTCAATGGATCATGGGTTAATACCATGGGTCATGGATATACTCCATGAGTATGGTTCATGGGTTGTGGTTTTTATCCATCCTAATAAACTATTACAACAAATGATTTATTACAAATTTTTTTATTAAATGACTATATGTAAATGCTTTACAAAAATAACATGTATCCTTATAATTTTACTTATGATAACATTATATTTGTTATCAACAAAGCACAAAGAGATCGCTAAATATTAATAAACGTTTTTACAGTTTATTTGTATTAACAAAACGTAAAATTATTTTAACGAAACAAATAAAATACGTAAATGGTTTGAGCCAATAGTTTACTAACACACTTATATTTTCATATAAAACATTAAACATGTATTATTGTTTACATCTTATATAAATGCATATGTATAACAACTAGTGTTTACATAATATGGAAATGTACATATATACTTGGTATATATGTAATGGGTAATGTAATGGGTAAAAATCCAAGTCCATGACCCATTGACTAGGTACAATGAATGTTGTTGGGTAAAACCTAAAGTCCATTACCCATACCCATGTAGCTTGATCCATAACCCATGACCCATTACATGACATCATGCATGAAGTCATGTTGGGTATTATCCATGATCCATGACTCAAGACCCATGACCCAATGTCTAGATACATAGTATGGCTTAGAGTCTAGCTACAAGACTCGTATATATTTTAAACCAATGCTAAATGACCCCTAACTCATAAATTGATTAGCCAAAAGCACATTTCTTGAGGACAAACAAATCCCAGTGTAGGGATATTTGATAAGGATTTAAAATATACGTTTTTAGAGGGTTATTTAAGCCCTAAATCGTTACATTTTATATCTGTTACTGCTTAAAATTATTCATTTTCACATTTTAGGCCATTTGGAAGCAAAATGCTGGAATGAAGCATTTTTTGACGAAAAGGAGTAAAAACATGAAGAAAATGGCGAAGTCTAGAAACAAGGCTGAAACAGTGGTCAGGACGGTGTCCCGAATCCAAAGGCGACGCCGTCTCCTACGTGATGGTCCAAACTCTCTTAAGTGACGACTCATGTCACTTTTTGATTCTAATAAGTGACAGTGTCACTTGTATTTCCACATGCCCGTCACACAATCTTTCTACACCATATGGCCGTAACCTTATCAAGACGGCAACAAGACCCCAAACGCGCCACAAGCTCCAACGTGACGCCATCCCGAGATGAATTGGCAAAGACGAAACCCTAATGGCGACGATCGACGACGTCATCAAACAAAAGCGGCGCCGCGCAGCTTGTAAATATATATATAGACATCGAATTTTTCGTATTTTGTGTGGTATTTTGGAGAGCAAACCCTAAAACGGTTTTAGTCCAACTTGGACAGTTCCTTAGGGTTCTAAACCCTCATTATTAATCAAAGATAAATTTGTTTATCCATTATATCACCATGTTTGATATTTAGGTGATTGTTTGCTTGTGTTCTTGCATCTCTATCATGTTTAACTAAATTAAGTAGTGTTTGCTTAGATCCAATGAAACCTAGTTATTAATTATTGTTAGCTTGTCTCTTGTTTAATTGGTTTTCACGCTAGATTAAGGAAAACTGACTTCTTCTTTCATTGTTGTGAGCTTGAACGTCCTAAATAGCGATTATTAGCCCTAGAGTGCACTAGTAGGCTCCCGTTGTATTTATTACGTGAGTTGCAGATTGTAGATACTAGGATATTCGGGGGAGATACCTCGGTACTTGGCGATACTGGGTATTCTAGAGGAGACTTATACACTCATAGAATTAGGGAATTTGGCACCGCCCTATGATTAAAACATGGAATACAACGCACCAATTAACCAAGGATGTGACAATTCAACCGACCAATAAAAGATAACTAGGGAGTAAGTAAATCTAAGTAAACACGCTTTAATTTATCACAAGAACTCTTCCTACAATCCATAGCTTTAGTTTAATTAATTAGTTAATTAGTTTTAATTTATTTTGTTTAATTGGTAAAAGATACACCCCAACTCTTCAAACCTTGAGATTTTAATTGCTTTCTAAAAAATATAAAAAGACTAAAAAGAATCACCCTCACCCTTGTCTTTTTGTCGTACATCTCGACTAGCATCTTTATTTCCATAGAGAACGATCAACCCCCTGGGCTTACCCATACTACATTGCAACGATTAGGTACACTGCCTAGTGGGTTGTAAAGCTTGCTCTCGGAAAAAGAAGTCTTTCGACCCCGAACCACGCATCAGTCATGCTTCCCAAAAGCAATCATACCATATATGATGCACCGAAGAGTTATGTTGGCCTGTATATCCATTACAGATTGCATATATCTAGGTTGAGAATCTCTCTCCCTAAGTTTGTTTGTGAGGTTTTAGATTATTACAGAGTGCATATATCTAGGTTGAACCCTTTTGGTTGTGCCAAACTTACCACGTTCGTCATGATGTGTAAGGCCTACGGTGGTGAGCTAACAATAGATCTGTTTAGGGGCTTCCTCAATCTTCGCTCTGGTAGGGATTGGCTGACTTTTCCAAAAAGGTCGGACGCAGATGTTCCCACATTCTTGCTCAAGCCAATCAACAATCTTGAAGACTGGAAAGGCCAATTCTTTATATCTAAGACACAATTGTACCAGGAGTATCCTAAGCTTATCTCCAAGGCTAATAGGTTAGATAAGAAAACGTTCAAGGACAAAATTCCGTATCTATTCGTGACACAGTCATGTACCAACGTCTGGCTAGGCACCCTGCGAATGTCTGGACCTTCTCAGATCGCATCCTTTATCTCGCTAGTCTGAAAGCTTCTTGAAAGCATAGCCCTCAACAGCCCATGATATATTGTGGTGGTAAGGGTACTTATTGTTCTCTTTTCTTATTACTTAATTTCCTTGCTGCTAATAATGTATTATTCCTTTTATTTTTGCAAAAATCGGCCTTCAGAAACATCATGTTTCTCGGCTTCCGATGAAGAGACGAGTTCTTTTTTGCCTAAAGAGCCTTCGGGTGATTTTGGTGATGGTTCTCCCTCTTCCTCGATCAACAACGAAAATTCATATGGTTGGAGAAAAAACATGAAAGAAACGAAACCGTTCCAACTCAGTTCACCGCTCCTATGCGGTTCGATTTTGAATGTTTTTTATTAAAGCAAATTACTAAAATGAACCGTTTATGTACTCATTTTACCAATGTAAACCTTTTTCTCATTGTTTACCAAAATGGACTAAACATTTCATTGTCTCACTTTAATATTTGTACGAGCTAAAGTGCTAAATATATTTAAGTGGTCCCTACACAATAATATATAATAAAAGATTTATACTAAAGCAAGGTTGCAAAAATCGTGAATCAAGTGGTGGCGGTCGAATTTCCGCGACTTGTAATAGGTCTAGGCGGGATTAATCGGTGATTAATCGGATTGCCATTTTGGCAAGTTTTGGGTATTTTGGGTAGTTTTGGGTATTCTGAAAAGATTTTCCTTAAAACATCTTGTAATAGATATAAACAACGACTATAAGTGATTACACTTGTTCGGGGTTGCAAAATAGCGAATCGGTGATTAATTGTATTGGCATTTTGGCAAGTTTTAGGTATTTACTGGCGGTGTTGGTATTTTCGGCAAGATTTTCCTTGAAAACATCTTGTAATAGATATAAAGAGTGATTATAACTAATTTACGACAAGTTTAGGGTATTTACGGAAGATTTCCATATTTTCGCAAGTTTGACCATCGTTAACCGCCGTTGATCATGGTTGACCGATTTGTTTGAACGATTTACACAAATCGGAAAGGTCGGTGCCAAGAAGCACCTAATCGGTGATTAATCGCCTTGTAGACCTTTTTGCAACATTGTACTAAAGATTTATATGTCATCAATTCACTCACTACGTAGGGTCGCTACACAATAATATATACCAAAAGATTTATATTTTCTCTCTCTCTAATATATCATCTTCCTCCTCAAGCTTCTTCCCGCACGGTGCACCAAGATCATTCACACTCACCGAAAAATAAAAACAACGCAACCTGACTCATTAGCTTTTGGGGTGGCCGAGCACCCTCCACTGCTCCGTCTCCCCTTTCTCGCCCAGCCTCGCCTGGACCTCATCTTCCTCGCCCGGTTCCTCGCCCATACTTTGCTCCCTCGCTTGACCTCATATCCCTAGCTTCAATACTCCCCATGACTCGCCTAACACTCTTTTTATACACGTGTATGGTTAGAAACTAATCTAGTAATAGATCTAACAGATAATATTAAAAAGTTCATTTTGAAAAATTTCACGTCATGAGGTTCAAATTGTAAACTACTACTATAAAAAGTTCATTTAATTAATTTTCTCTTTTATTAGTCGGTCGGACTAGTGGCTAGTCCGCCCCCCATTGAACCGGCGGTCCGTCCGGTTTTCCAAACGATGTTGTACCATTAGTTTGTTGCACATAAATAGTATGAATTTTTGTGTGTGTTATTTGTTTGTACTATATATATTAACGTGTATTTTTTCATTGAGGATGTTTTAAAATTATTAATTGAATAAGTGTTTTAAAATGACACTAATTGAAAAGTTAATGGATATATATGTTAGTAGATTACGCTTAAGTTGTTTATAATTTATGTTTTATTTATTGTAATGCTTAATTTTTAAACATTTAATGTCTTAGTTAATAAATGAAAAAATATATTTTTTCATTATAAAATCGCAAGATAAATAAACAATAACCAAATCATCTAATCAATTTGACATTTTAATTTCTTATAAGGCTATGGCAATTAAAAGTTTTAGGGCCCGTTTGGTTTACGATTATTAAGGTGTATGGATTAAAAGAATCATCAAATTAATTGTTTGGTTTCATTTTGATTCCCTTGATACATCATTTTCAATATGGATTCATTTTTGGCCCCACTAATGACTTTTGATAATATTTACCAAACAAAATTTACCTTTTATTTGTAAATTTCTTTCAACCACATATTTATTTATTATGAGTTTTATTATAGTTTTTCTATTTCAAACTAATTTAATTTATATATAAATAAATATATAATTTAAATAATTATTAATTTTCTCTCCTCATACTTTTGTTTTAAAACTTTCCCATATTCAAATCCAATCCAATTCCAATTCCATTCTCGCCTACAAACCAAACGCGCCTTAGTATGAATTTGGTACTTGAGTAAATTGTTTTTTTATGTTGTTAGATAAAAGTGTTTTTAGAAGAAAATAAAATCATACACATAACTTAAATGAAAATAAAGAGAAGGTTTTTAGTCACATATTTTAAATAAAAAGAATTTTTAAAAAAATACATGTATAATTATAGTTTCCTTACACCCTTCTTATTTTAATTTTTTCTCGCCTCATCTAACTCCGGATAACTAAGCTAAACATTCTCACACAATCACATAGTTCTCATATTTGTCTTGAAAGTTGAAACACAACGTTATGGTTTAAAGACAATAATCTGATAATCTCACCTGAATATCGATATACCAAAAGTTTTGTTCAGGATGAGTCGAGGGGGAATTCACGAGTTTCTAAGACACGAATGGACACTTCAAAAATTTATAGGTGCTACGATATTTCATGATGGTTAAATCTAAAGTTTGTGAACCACTAAAACAAGCAGTCAAACAAACTCGTTCCTAACAGCTTGTTACTATTATAAATGATTGCGGGTTAAATTAGAAGATTCAACAACCATGATTAATGATCACATAATTTTTTTCATCTCAAACATTAATATATATATAGAAGTTAAATGCTTTTTATTTAAAACTAAACCCGACATAGATTCATTTATTGTTACCATCTAACATTTGTTGGTCTTTATACTATTATGATGCAAAATCCTTGATCATTACAGATTAAAACAAGTATAATGAGAGTTGATTTGTTTGGCATTGGACTTAAGAATCAATAAAAACAAATAGCTCAACATACATCAATTTGTTAGTTATATATCGTCTCTTCTAATCAACGTTTAGAGTGTTATATGACCAATTTGTTAACTAAAATTAGGCATACGTCGATCAGTCGATGTGATCGTCCTTGGTCCCATTTTTCTTTTTCTTTTTTGAATCTGTAAAATCCAATAGGCTTTGATAACCTATTAATCGATCGACTTTATGACAAACAAAGTACATGGTGATGGTCCATTAGTTCACTAGGCAAACGTTTTTAGGACGCGTAGTGAATATGACATATCAACTAATAACCATGGCGTGGCTACCTTGAGTCCTTGACTGGACCAGATTTTTTTTACCATATATGTCGATTACATTTTAAACAAAACCATTGCATTACCTTTGCGGCATGGCACGGATCCAGCTATTCTAAGCGCATTACAAGCTTGAGAAAGACATAACATAATTGGACTGATCGTTCTTTTATGATTAGAGTAGCTCAATAGCACTTTCTTGACTAATGTTAAAAAATCAAGTACGTAGTACAACATATGTATGGCTTATGAGTTTATTTGTTTTTCGGCTTATACAACATAAGCTAATTGAGAATTATGTTATATAAGCCGGAATTAAATAAGCTCATAAGCCCACATATAAGCTTAAACAAACACTCCTGAAAGTTCGTAATGACGTAATATGAAGAGTAAAGGTCTCTTTTTCCAAAATGTTGAAAAGACTCGTTTGAAAATGAACGAGGGTACCAAGCCCAGATTACCAAACACGACTAAACGAATTAGGCTAGTCACCTAATCATTAACTGACAATTCTAGTACTTAGTAGAATTGAGTACAAGAAAATGTATGAGAGGTCAAATAGTTTTTACAACTTCTAATATGTGAAACCCTTTTTTTTTCATCACTCCAAAAACTATACAGCTTCCACAATTTTGATTTAAAAAAAAGAGGGATTTACATACATCTTCACATACACATCAATATTTACGTATTTCATCAAATACAAGTTTTTAATGCATGATTTTTTTTGGATAAAAGGTTGATCTGGTAAATATATTACTCCAAAAACGTTTAAGTACAAAAGATATGGGTGAATCACATATCTCACCCGTTACATGTCGAAAAGCTTACATAACAAAATACTTCCTATTTTCTAAAGAAGAAAATAAACCACTACTCAAAATATAACATCGACTCCTATGAAGATAACATTTACTTCCTACCAAGGCCTTGGAGCTTGATACCATAAGTTTCGTAGTAGGCATCCAAATTACCGGAAGATCGTAAACCTGTTCGCATAGTTATCATAACCATAGTCATCAAATTCATCTTCACGATCATGGCCACCACCAAATAAGTTACTCGACTCATCAAAGGTGTTTACAACCTCCTCCTCATCACCGCTCGGATACCACAATCTCTCCCACCTTAGAGAATGGGTTGACCTCTTAATAGAAGAAGTAGACGGAAAATCCTTTTACATGGATAATCAACCTTTTTAATAGGATTACCAGCATCATCAACAAGAGTAGCTTTCCCATCCATAAGAAGCTTTTCAAGCTCTCCAATTTTCTCAACAATAGGGGTAGTGCCACCCTCGTTAGCTTCCAGTGAATCACTCACAAGCGGCTACTTAGCTTCCATTGAACAACCAGAATCCACTACATCAGTAGAAGTACCACATTCATCAGTATCGATCATATTAAGTGCATCAAACGGGTTAGATGTAGCAATCGTCTTCCCACTCATACTAGCCACTTCAGTGGCTTTCATCTTGGAATTATCCACCTGCTTGGGATTAGGGGGCGCTTTAGGTTGATACCGAAATTTAGGCCCCACACCAAGTTTATTAAAACCTCCCTTACCAGGAACATTAGTACCACCATTCCTACCCTTATTCTTGTTACTTACAGTTTGGAAACCATCAGTAACAGTCTGTTTAGGCTGAGTAGACGGTGGAGCATATTTAGGATAGTCAAGCAGCGTATGACCAAACCATCTACACGTATCACATCTTGGCGGTTTCCATTCACATTCAACCCGGATCTTTTCAATAGTAGAACCCGATCCATCCAGTAAGGGTATCTCAACAGTGAGGCTGTCCCGAAGAGCCTTATCCGCACGAACTTCAATCAAGCACCTAGCAAAACTACTACGGCCCCAGGAATCCAAGCACATTTGACTAGTGTAAGAATCTAGCATTTTTGGAGTACCAATCAATGTAGCAAGGAGATTGAGACCATCATCAGAAAACATAGCAAGAGGAACATCATGAAATTTAACCCACACCGGAATGTTAGTCAAATCCTCTTTAAGCAGATTAGTATTCAACGTCCAGGTTTTAAGAATAATTGGCACATTCCTAATCATCCACGACCCGTTTTCAAGAACATCATCAATACCTTTACAAGTGGAAAACTTAAAGAAAAAGAAACCCTTCACATTCATCATAACTTTTTGAATCCCATACTTGGCCCACGTATTACGAACATAATAATCAACGACCGAAAAAGCAATACGTTTACCAAGAAAATAACCATAAATGGTATTCTCAAATTTAGAGTTTACCTCCTCCACTACTTTCATAGGAACTGAGAGATCCACCTCAGTAGACTTGTTACTACATTCCAATCTACGAAAATTAGGCTTGTGTTTCATAGCATCATTGGACGTAGCACCCGATATGAAACCGCTTATTAACACCACGCATAACCTCTTCAAAATTCTTGCACGCCGCCAAAACAACGGGTTACGAATTGGCTCACTTCAATCCCACTATTACTGTGATATTTATCGAACTTGTTCCAAAATTTTGTGAATTGCAAGAAACATTAAAGCTCGAACCAAACACCGCATCCCCACCACTCCCACCACACGGTTTAGTATGAATGTTGTGTGGATCCGTCTCCACATGATGACCAGTTGCAAACTTATTCGAATGAGTACCAGGTACATCGACATCAGTAGGAACACCCTCCATGTACCAAAAGAAAAACTAACCCTAAAACAGAAACAAAAAACCAAATCGGGACAAGAAGAAAACCACGAAAAATCCAAAACCACGTACTCCCAACGTTAGTAGTTAAACCCTAGTCATAAACTAGGGTTTATAAGCATGAAGACCTGATAAGGTTTTAAAAGGTACCATTTTGAGGGGTCGTTTAAGTCCTTATTTGATCACTTTTGTATCCGTTATTGCTTAATATCGTTCCTTTTCACTTTTTAGGTCTCTTGAAGGCAAAATCTTTGGAATGGCACTTATTTGACGAAAAGGCGCGAATATATGAAGAAAATGGCCAAAGTCAAAATCGAGACACTCACGAGCTGTTGAAAATAGAAGGCGGCGGCGTCGGTGCTAATGGCGACGCCGTCCCAAAATTATTGTGACGGTCCGTAACCCAAAACTCGTATTTTCAAGCGACGACGCCCGGTTGTAAAAGAGTAGGCCGTCGCTACTCGGACGGCCTAGATGCAATCGAACGACGTCGAGCGAAGAGGACGGCGTCACGGACATAAGGTGACGCCGTCGCAAGGTTAACGTGGCCAAGACGAAACCCTAATGGCGGCGACATGACGCGTCACAAAACATAAGGTGACGTCGCATATGTAATCTTATATATAGAATCCGAATTTTTCGGTCTTGTGTGGAGAGTCTTTGGAGTAAAACCTAAAACCGAACCTAAGATGTCTTGTACAAGATTTTAGGGTTTTTAACCCTATCTTACATCAAGATAAGTCTTTACTTCATTAATTCAATTATGTCTTTGATTATTTTGTGTATGCTTGCATGTTCTCCATGTCCGACTAATTTATTTGTGTGTTTGCTTAGAAAGTATGAAACTTAATTATTGAATATTGATTGGTTGTTTCTTATCTTAGTTGATTAATGATCTAGTAATGCGATAGGTCATTCGTTGTGTACTTAATGCTTGATTCATCTTTGTGAACCTTAGAATATAATTACCGAGTAGTTGTAGGCTAAACTATCCAAAGAGCGCCTTAGAGTAGGAGTTTATCATCCCTAGTGGGTTTGTAGACGAGACCCTTTGGTAAGTTCAAAGAGTTGGGAGAAACGATACCCTACAACCTTAGACACACAACGCTACTAAGAATAAGACGTGACAACTCAACCATCAATAGGAGATAATTAAGGAGTAATACAAACTAAGTAAACACATCTTTAAACTATCATACGAGCACACATTAATTAGACATAGACTCCCACAACCTTAGTTTAGATAATTAGATAATAGTAGAGTAATCGGTAGAAATACCAACCCCCAAATCCAATACCCGAGATTCGTACCTTTCCCTTTCATAAAACATAAAAGATAAAAATAATCTTCCTCAACCTTAACCTTAGCGTAGTAACTCCTTACTAGCATTCCTATTCCCCAGAGAACGATATCAATACCCGTGGCTTACCCTAATTACTACACTACAACGATTAAGTTCTTCGCCTGGGTGTTATAAAACTTGCTCAAGAAAAGGAAGTTTCCTTGACCCCGAACGACGCGTGTGGCGTTATCAAGTTTTTGGCGCATTGCCGGGAATAGAATAGCTAGTTAGTAGTCCACCTCGCTTAGGTTCTTTGCTTGATTCCTATCAAGTAAACTTTTTCTCATTTTTAGCCTTCTATTAGTCTATCCCCCTTCTTCGTGACTTTTGTTCGTAACCTCATCACTTTTCATCATGGAAGGTGATAACCCACTACCATTCATCAACCCACCACCAAATGACCCGCCAAGAGCCCGTACTCTTGGTGAATACTCAAGACCAAGCCACCTAGGCTATAGGAACACCATTGAGCTTCCCGACCAAGCCCAAACTACGGCCTGCGATCCGACACCATCCGGTTGGTGCAAAACGGATGTGCATTCCATGGACTTCGTTCAAGATCCAAATCGACATCCGAGGATTTCTCAAAATCGCCGATTCCATCGACCTTGATGCTACTACTCGAGACCACGCTGCGTCTCTTCCAACCTCTCACGGGACCAAGCTAGTAATTGGCTTGGCGACTTCCGCCGGCTCCATCTCAAGTTGGGATGATCTTACCTCTCGCTTCCTTGCTCAATTTTTCCCACCGGGAGAACCACTAAACTTAGAATGACATCTTGATGTTCCGACAACATCAAGATGAAACTCTCTGAAGCATGGACCGATTCAAGGACTTACTTCATAAAGTCCCTCATCACGGCATTGATCTTTGGCTCCTAGTCCAAATTTTCTATGATCATGTCAATCTCTCTCCAACAAACCATTGATTATGCCTCCGGTGGAAGGCTAAGTAACCTCGATGTTGAGGCATCTTTGGGAGGTTATTGAGGACCTTGCTCAATATGAAGAGGAAGGTTGGGAAATTCCATTGTTCAAGAAAACGGGTCAACTTCCGAGCACAAGCAATTATGAGTATGGAGGCCCAAGTGAAAGCATTAATGGGAGTAACCACGCGTGCTGATGAACACATGAATGCGGTCAAGGAATTTTTGATCCGAAGAAAATCCAGACAGGATGAATTCGAGGACATTATGTTGACATTTGTCTACAAGCAAGAAGAGGAAATAAAACGCCTCGAAGCTCAAATGCGAATAACTCATGACACTTTCTTGGGACTAGCTAACAACTTCATGTCGAGCATCCGTGGTGAAATCGCAAAGAAAAGTATACCTAAAAAGCTTGAAAAGGTGTATGCGATACCAGGACATACCGGGGTGACTCCCGAACCTTCTCCCTTAGTAAACCTCGACGAATCATATTCTTGCCTAAACCCCGGTCTCAACGTTTCCCACTTGTTACCTAGAAACACATTCATTGGAATGGTGCACGTATCACTTCCCGATTTTCCCAATATAAGGAAAATTTCTTTCGGTTTTAAACCTGGAAAAAAATAACCTCACCCTCAAGACTTCGGAACTTCTGAGATCACGATTGAAAGACAATTTGACATATGCATTAATTACCATAGTGGAGATTACTGGTGGAATAACCAAATTGATTTTAAAATAAAAATTAAGTTTCTTGTCAAAAATAGTAACCAGATTTTTGATCCCAAGTGATGAAAAAAAAAAAAAAAAAAACTGCTTTTCTTTTACAAAATTTGGGCGTGACGCCGCCACAATTTAACGAGTGATGCCGTCGCTAAGCGGATCAAAGTATTAATACAACACCCATCTCTTTCATTCTTTACCCTACACATTTTTATCCGCCCACACCACACAAAAACGTATTCCACATCGAATCCACCATTTTTCCACAACAATCTCCACGAGGTAAGTAATCCACATTGATCTTTGTCTATTCAATTGTTCTAATTCATGTTCAATTTCGTTTTCCTCTTTTCTCAAACCGAAAAACCCCAACTAATTTGATCTATTTCGCCTTGAAATCTTGTTAAGGCTTAAGATTAGGCGAAGTAGTAGTGTTACCATATGGGGTTAACTGCGAGAAGCCTTTATGGCTTAGAGTCAAAACCACCGCCATTATGCCATTGTTGCCGCAACAAGGGTGTTTGGGTCAAGGGTTATGGTTAGAAACTTGGACTTTTCCTCGCAAATGTCGGATTCAAAAAAAAATTGGTCGATCGACGGCGTCAGTGTATTCTCGTGACGTCCGAAACCTTGTGTCGTCCTTTGCATCGCAAATGATACTCATTTGCTCTCCCTTATTTGATTTCTTGTTTCGGATGAGCGAGAAGAGTAAAAGGACTAGGGACAATCTTTAATACTCAAGAAAACATTGCGGACACAATCATTGGGTGGGGGTATTTATCAAGAAAGTTGTCAAGCCGTTACAACGATTTAATCCATCGACTATTGATTGGGGTGTGTTGGATTGGGGATTTCGCAGAGAATGATTTGGCTAGGGAATTTTCGAATAGTTTTAGGAGGATAAGTTCACCGATCCCCAATGGGAAAGATTGTTTGAATGGGAGAACCCGTGTATGGCGAGTTGGTACGTGAGTTTCACGCATCATATCGCCAAATATCAATGCATGTCGATAATATTGATTTCAAGGGATCCGATTTAGGTTAGGAGGGACCGGAGGGCAATGTCGACGCTGAGTTTGGATGGAGGTTGGGACTGTATACATCCGAGGATGCCGAGAGTGATGTTTTAGGACTCGATTTGCAACCGGAATTACCCATAAGGACGAGATGTTGGGTATTGATTACGGAACACGATTGGCGATGGGAGTACATTATCGGGGTACCTCGCTTCACAAATCCGAGATCCACGGGTTAGGCTCATACATCACGCCTCACCTCTCTATCACAGGAGACATGCCACGAGCCATCGTGTCACTTTACCGGACCTATTCTATCTCTCGCATATTGCAGGGAGTGCACCGCAACATCCCGCTCGGTTGGCCGATTACTTGAGAACCGCAAGTGGGGTTAGGTTGGAGGATAGGGTGTATGGGGCATGCTTATTACCCGGTTAGCTCGATCCTTAGGTGTATTGGCGGAGAGGTACCTTCATACCGAATACGATGGCGCACCTAGGGTCGTCAAGGCTAAATCTCAAAGCTATGAATGTCCCGATGGATTATGGTAGAGGTTACGCTTGGTTCCGTTCTCACCCGCCAATCAAGGTGGTGATGACGATGATGATGAGGAGCTACAGTGCGGCACACCGCAGGAGGTGAAGCGAGAAGCTCACCGATACCTACGGGCATATGTCTAGTGGAGATTGGCGGGCCTACCGGGGAGCATGGATGGGCGCATGGATACATGGATGGCGCAACAGGACCGAGGGCTAGCCGGACCTATGACCATCTTGTCGACGGATGCATCATCTATCCATGCGTGATCGCCTTGACCCACATCTCCGCATTGATCCTTTCCTGCGGGAGGAGGACTATCCACCCTATGGGTATTTGGGCCATCTTCCCCGGTTATGACTATCGTTATGGACCCCCTCCCGTGATTGATGTAGTAGTTTATGGATTGAGTATGGTTGGCTGTTGAAACAATTTTTATTTTGGCATGTAATAATCTTGGACATCTAAATTAGTAGTGACCTTTGAACTATGTGGTGTTTATTTACATGTGGTGTAATTTATCTTGCTTGTATGTTTATCTTTGTTTGTGATTTGTCATATATCTTTTATTAATTGTTTATCCTCATGTTTAAATTTGTAAAAATGCTTTATTTTGTTTTTAACATCATCTTAATTGCATGGAAAGGTATTTTACATAAGGGATAAGTGTAGGGAGGATTACACACGTTTTCAAAAGAAACGTAAACATGAGAATAACAATTAACGAAAAGATATTTATGTTTGTTTGTTCGAGTCAAATGCTTGTATCGAGTCATAGTGGATGTTTTGCGAAATTTTCCGATTCTAAAGATGTAAATTTTCCGAATTTTTCCAAAAAATCGAGACCAATTTTTGTCGGGATAACCGACGGCGTCAGATTGCAACCGACGCGCCGTGAAGGAGTAAAACATCGATTACTTTTTCTCGTTTTCGAGCTACTTATAAAATTTTGGAATTTTCCGTGTCTTAATTTTCTTAGAAATTCTGTAAACATCCATTCCACAAGCATTATATCC
This sequence comes from Chrysanthemum lavandulifolium, assembly GCA_022545495.1. NCBI lineage: Eukaryota > Viridiplantae > Streptophyta > Magnoliopsida > Asterales > Asteraceae > Chrysanthemum > Chrysanthemum lavandulifolium. The sequence goes on from CM040238.1 coordinate 182,202,465, forward strand.
TAGTTTAAATCGAGTCTTATATATATTATTACCGCCGATTTTACGCGAAGGTTTCGTTTGTTTTCTTCAAGTGTGCAGGTTTAGTTTGTCAAGAAGAAGTTACATAAGATTGGAGGAGCTTTTCACGCAATAATTCTTCTTGAAAAGGATTTAACCACCACTTTACACGGATCCTACCGAGCTAATCGGGGAGTATTAATTTCTTTCGCTTTTAATTACCTTCTTTATCATAACTTTGATACTTTCGGGAACATTGGGGACAATGTTCGGTTTAATGTGGGAGGAAAATAAAACGGAACTTTGAAACTATGCTTATCCTTGACTATTTGCTTTGTCCAATTGTGATTGTGTAATAAACCATGAGGAAATGTCGGTTAGGGTAATTTTGGCACCAAATTTAAATTTTTTATAACATATAGGAGTGGGCCATTAGTCTTAACAAAAGCGTCTCATGGATAGGAAGTTGCATGACTAGCACAAAAACCCTTTACCACCTAAATTCCACCAAAATGTGAGGATCGCCTTAGATTAGTAGGAATTAAAGCATTCATCTTCAATGCTTAGAGTGTGAACCGGTAGTATATTAGATTCTAGAACTTGTTTTGTGATGCATTCCGAGATCGCAAGTGAGGCTACACTTGTGTAGTTAGGAATAACTAAATGATAAGAGGCATTAGGATAACCCTTGTTTGATACCGTAATATAATTACTTCTTCCACATCGGTTGAGTAATTCCCCACACCCTTTGCGTTGTACTCATCATTAGTACACGATACCCCTAGTTAACCCCTAAGAGCCTATCCTTTTCGCGGTTCTCGTGATGTTTCGGTTTTCCGAATATCAATGAAGAGCATTGTTTACACCCCACCCCAAATATACACCCAAATAGCCTTAGCCTACCCCTTATGCACTCACTTTTAGTGCAAATGTTTGTTATCACCCTAAACCCTTAGTTCAATTATCTAGTTGCTTGCATAAGTTGCTAAGTCGAGTCATATCCTTTGTATACAGTTTTGGGACGATTGGGATTCATGGGAAAAGTTAAAGTTTATGAAATGACGGGAAGGGAACATTAAAAATTCAAATTCCCTTTGTTTGCGTAATAATGTACCCCAAGTGTTTTGATCTTTTCGATTCGGGTCAAATTAGTGTTAGAGTAATAAAAACTCAAGTGTAGGGATATGCCTATAAATCCCTAGTATTTTGATGTTATCGTAGAGGATGGTAGAGTAAAAGTGTATGAAAAAAAAAAAAATCGAAAAAAAAAATAGAAAAAGAGAAAAAGAAAAAAAAATAGAGTGTGAAAAAAAAAAAAAAAAAAAAAAAAAAAAAAAAAACATACGGGCTACCATCCTACATCTATCCTTTAAATTTATGTTTGTTTATTTCGCTACCTAGAGTTTTAGAGTGTCGAGTCTTGGCTTAGCAACGCCATTCTTCATATGCATTTAACATAGAGATTTTTGACTTACCACCACTAAATAGCCTATCCCACCAAACCCTTATTTCCTACCGTAAGCCTAACATTACAAACCTTTAAAAGACCTCTTTGATAGTCTTTCCTAGGTGCTTACGCCAAAGCGATGGAAGTTTGATCTATTCTCAAGCCTATGGTAATCTATGTACTAGGACCGGTTAATGATTGTTATATTTCTATTTTGTTATATTTCATATATACACGAGAGAGATGTGAGTATCCAAACACCCCATGTGAGGTGCTAGTATGTAATTCCGTGTTTGTTATGACTTTTTGGGGCTTATATGTGTTGTGGACCGCTTTGAATTAATGCTTCATGACCCTAACTTATAAATTAATTGGCTAAAAGCACATTTGCTTGAGGACAAGCAAATAACAAGTGTAGGGATATTTGATAAGGTTTTAAAAGGTACCATTTTGAGGGTCGTTTAAGTCCTTATTTGATCACTTTGTATCCGTTATTGCTTAATATCGTTCCTTTTCACTTTTAGGTCTCTTGAAGGCAAAAATGGAATGGCACTTATTTGGACGAAAAGGCGCGAATATATGAAGAAAATGGCCAAAGTCAAAATCGAGACACTCACAGATTCTTTGAAAATAGAAGGCGGCGGCGTCGGTGCTAATGGCGACGCCGTCCCAAAATTATTGTGACGGTCCGTAACCCAAAACTCGTATTTTCAAGCGACGACGTCTAGTTGTAAAAGAGTAGGCCGTCGCTACTCGCACGGCCTAGATGCAATCCAGACGACGCCGGTCGAAGAGGACGGCGTCACGGACATAAGGTGACGCCGTCGCAAGGTTAACGTGGCCAAGACGAAACCCTAATGGCGGCGACACGACGGCGTCACAAAACATAAGGTGACGCCGTCGCATATGTAATCTTATATATACAATTCCAAATTTTTCAGTCTTGTGTGGAGAGTCTTTGGAGTAAAAACCTAAAACCGAACCTAAGGTGTCTTGTACAGTATTTTAGGGTTTTTAACCCTATCTTACATCAAGATAAGTGTTTACTTCATTAATTCAATTATGTCTTTGATTATTTGTGTGTATGCTTGCATGTTCTCCATGTCCGGCTAATTTATTTGTGTGTTTGCTTAGAAAGTATGAAACTTAATTATTGAATATTGATTGGTTGTTTCTTATCTTAGTTGATTAATGATCTAGTAATGCGATAGGTCATTCGTTGTGTACTTAATGCTTGATTCATCTTTGTGAACCTTAGAATATAATTACCGAGTAGTTGTAGGCTAAACTATCCAAAGAGCGCCTTAGAGTAGGAGTTTATCATCCCTAGTGGGTTTGTAGACGAGACCCTTTGGTAAGTTCAAAGAGTTGGGAGAAACGATACCCTACAACCTTAGACACACAACGCTACTAAGAATAAGACGTGACAACTCAACCATCAATAGGAGATAATTAAGGAGTAATACAAACTAAGTAAACACATCTTTAAAATATCATACGAGCACACATTAATTAGACATAGACTCCCACAACCTTAGTTTAGATAATTAGATAATAGTAGAGTAATCGGTAGAAATACCAACCCCCAAATCCAATACCCGAGATTCGTACCTTTCCCTTTCATAAAACATAAAAGATAAAAATAATCTTCCTCAACCTTAACCTTAGCGTAGTAACTCCTTACTAGCATTCCTATTCCCCTAGAGAATGATATCAATACCCGTGGCTTACCCTAATTACTACACTACAACGATTAGGTTCACTGCCTAGGGTGTTATAAAACTTGCTCGAAGAAAAGGAAGTTTCCTTGACCCCGAACGACGCGTGTAGCGTTATCAAGACCATACAACTATCCCATGAGAATCGAACAATCAGAGATGAAAGAGTAATAGCAGAACACGACTTAACCCTAATTAGCGAATCCAATAAAAACCCTAATCGCAGAAGTACAAACTCAAGCACAAATCAGGATTAGAACAAAAGTAATAATCAAGAAGAGGACTGAATTGTAGCTACAAAACGAATAGGAGAAGTGGGGATTGGAGTTCGCCAGGAGGTTTTAGAGAGAAGTCGGTTTTTCTTTGTTTTTAATGCATGATGTACAAGCTTATTAAAGCAAGGTTTGGGAAAATATGTAAATAGTGGTGTGTATGTGGAGATGTATGTAAATGCCCCTAAAAATAAAGATCAAACATTGAAAAAGGTTGATTGAGAGGAATTTAACCTAGTTACTCAGCCAAAATAATAAAGAATAATATAGAAACCAATTTCTCAGTGAGCGACCATCTTAATTCTTCTTGTTTAATGTGATACTAACGTGCCGTTAACATGAAGCTTGCAGAAAACTTGTTAATAGCATATCAATATTAGCGGCCTAAGCTTACTAATTACACGCTCAAATCAAGCTCATCATCAAGACCCATTAATACTTGATAAAAGCCCGCCTTAAACCTCAGGCCATGAAGAGCCTCGAAAGATCTCTTAGGCCTGACAGAGTAAAACAGTGCTACTGCTCCCCAACTGTAACACCCCCAAATCTCGGTACAACGGAAGACTTTATCAAGTTTTCGGGGCGTTACTATTGGATTGGTATCGCACACAAGTATAGCAAAAGATAGTCATTTAACATTCAAAACCAATCCCAAATTTAAGTATTCAAAACATTTAATCCAAAAGTGTAAATATTAGGCCTAAAACATGATTTAATAAAATAGGTCCCCAAAGTTTATCAGAGTCAGAAATGATCCTTGAACCCCGCCTTCTTTCCAAGCTTCCACCGATCACGTATTCCAAACATCTTTCAAATACCTGAGAAATCATGCTAAAAGGTCAGCTTACGCTGGTGAGTTCATAGGTTTAAGTTCAACAAAATCATAGTGGACACGTAGGAGTTGATTTGCTATGCAAGACCTAAGATAGATAAATACCGATCCTACTCGGATCACCAACCAAAATCAAATCCCGGATCCAGGGATTACTCGGGCCCAGCGACTCTAGTCCAGCACTGTCGTGACAAAATCTAGAACAATTGCCAACCCCGGACTAGGTCGAGGTAGAAGTCTATTCTTAGCTAGGCAACAGTTATAGCAATTAGGATTGCTACCCTAGTCTAAGGCAACAACTACCGCACATCTATCTAAACAGTCAAGCATATAAGAAAATCCAAATAGTTTTCACGGTCCGAAAACAGTAGCATGATTCTGACCCCAATATAGTTAAAAACGTAGATAAAAGTGGGGCTATGAAACTCACCTTAAGCAATCAACGTACGAATAAACACTAGCAGAAGATAACATAAATCACGGCACAACAACTATCGACTCGGCACAACCTATTAATGTAGACCAACTTTAATATATATATTTCTCGAAATCAACGTTATCTACCCCAATATATTCCATTTCTTTATTTCCAAAAATGTCTCATTTCGCCGTTTAATCCTAGTGTTTGGTATCCTCATGTGGGTGTATCGACTCAATATGATGCTATGAATGCACTCAAACAACTCGTATATAACTCAATGCAACCCAATGAGACCTCTAAACGATAAGCTTCATAGTCCAATAAGTTTCGAATAAATAGTAGACCTTATCGAATAAATCAATTCGATAAACTCATTTATTTACTCATGTCTCTTATTATCCCATAAATCAATCGTATCCTAAAGAGTAGGATAATTCACCCATTAATAAGGTTACCCAACGTACCTAGCGGGCTCTTATTAGATTCGTCAACATAATAAGTCCGCTACCCACGTGGATTAACACTATTAATGCTAGGTTATCCGTAACCCATGCACACAACGTAAGCAAATAAATACTTAAACTAATATTAAATGCCCATAATTGGCATTTATCGATAAACGTGTACTCGAAACATTAATTACTTATTTATTATAAAATATTTCCAATTTAGTCGTTAGTTTCCATTTAAAAATAGTAAATAACAAGATAAGACTTGTTATCGATATTTTTGGTACAACAGCCCATTTATTAATTATATTTCATAGTCTATTAGCATTTTCATGTTTATATATATATTTCGTCAAATTCCAACATTAATCTCATATCGTTATTCGTTTTGAGTCCACAAGCACGAGTCATGACTTCTCGTCTTTTAATCAATAAATAGTCCAAATTATACTAAAGTTCATGTTACGACTTTGTCGGAGTCAACTATTGACTAAAAAGTCAAAGTAACACCGACGTAGCTCAAAGTTGACAATATATATATCAAGTCTAATTTAAAAGTCATAATAGCGCAATTCAATCCCAAATCAACTCAAAACAATCTCGCCAACCAATCAATCAACCAAATATACCCGAAACCAATGTTGTGACCCTAATGGTCATGACACGGTCACTGTTAAGACCACGTGAACCAAACAAGCCCCAGAAGCTTTTCGGCTCCACGCGTCTCATCCAAACCTTAACTACATCAACCAACAAGCTACCAAAACGACCCGACCCGGACCAGTGGCCCAAGTGGGTCACGTACACCAACCAAACACAACCCAACGTGGGTGTGGTGGCTCGTACGCCCCATTCTTACATCCAAATCCAACCAAACATCACCCAAATCAATTCCACAACATCCAAATACAATCATTCAAGCACCAATCATTAACTAAACACAAAACCCATCATCTATTCTAACCAAAATATGAAACTAGACCTAAAATGCATAAACCCATCGAATTGATACACCACATGCTTACCAAACACTAATTACTTGTTTATTTAGATGTTAATTAGACTTAATTCCACGTTTAAACCAAAAGCCCCAAATTCTACCATAGGGTCGAAACCCTAATTTGCCATACGTGGCTTTTTATAGCTTAAACAAGCTCTACCCACGTTCCATTTACCTTATTCAAGCTCGAATTGTGAAACCCACTTGAAACCCTAAAAATACGAATGTTAATCTTTAGATTTGAAGGTGTTAATGAAGGTTTTAGTGAGAGTATTATATATGGTTGGAAAGAGGATGAAAAGATCTTTGATATGATGGTGGAGGTGGGTAGTCACGCGCGGCGGTGTGCCGGTGGTGGTCGGAAATAGGGGCGGCGGTGGTGAAGAATTAGGGTTAGGGTTTTAATTAATTTGGGGAGAGAGATAGTAGAGAGAGAAAGTGTGTTGTGTGTGTGTTTTTAGTGAGAGAAACCAACTAACCAAATGAGAGGATGGGAGGCCTTATATACTTGGACAAAGGACTAAAAAATAAATGAAAATGGGGGAGGGGGGCACCAGCCATAGGGAGAAATGGGGGGGTCGGAGTTGTAATTTTTCGTAACTATCCCGTTTACCCATTCCCGAGCTCATATATTGTCCCCCGAGTGTCCCATGATGTTCATTCGACTTTCTGACATCGTTATTTATGTTTTCCACGAGTTTTGACTATTTATTTGTCAATTTTCGAGTTACGGTCTAAAAGTTACAATATTTCTCGTTTTAGGCTTTTCTAGTGCCGAATCGAATAGTGCCTACCAAATAGAGTTAAAACTCATACGATAACTCATTTAATAGTGAAATAATCCGTAAAAACCAATAGACGATATAAAATCAAGTTATGGTTTATAAAAATAGTGATAAAGGCAAAAGCTTGGTTTAGTTTAACGTAACGCGGTTACCTAAAATTGACTCCCTAAATTGCCAGTTGTCACACCAACTGTCACTAGCGGTCAAGATGTACCATCTGACATCGTACAGTGAGGACGCACGACAAGCACCACTACGTACGAGCTAAAGGACGAATGACATATGTCCTCCTTGTCTGCTCCCAGATAATTGACACTTGGCTCCCTAACAGCCGTTGATCATCCCTAAAGGGTTTATCTCTAAACCCTACAAAACATCTCTATAAAAGGAGAGCAACACACACAATCATATAAGTTTTCACACACTTGGGCAAATACTGCCTCACAGAAGTGTGTAACATTTTTCTTGTTTAAGTGTTACCCGTGTTTCTTGTCTATATCAATGTCATCGGGTCCTTACCGTTCAACATGGGAAACCAAAAACAAAACCATTTCATCTCATCTCTAAAACTATTTACATACCATACGTAAACATGGCGCCATCCGTGAGGACATGATACTATATAGACACAAATATTTCAAATTTCACCTATTTTCATTCATTTCTCACTAAAAGATCTAAAGATTGTTTTCCTTAAAATCACTAGTTTCTTGGTTAAACATGGCTGGTGACAAGCACTCTAAAATTTCAGAGACAACCAATAACCACCTCAGACATATCTGAGTGGAAAATCTCTCTCCAATGGAGAAAAACCAACAAAACCCCAAAAAAGAGACTCACCAACGACCTGTAAACGACACAAAGAAACCTATGAGGAAGACGCATGCAATAGCTTACCTTACAGTCCTTCACATGTCATTCCTCCTAAAGAAACCTACATGGTTCTACGAGAGACATCGCACTCTCAGGTCACTCACACAAGCTCAAAAATCACAACCGTTCAAAGTTCAGGGGGTAGAGAAGGATGCTGGAGAATGTCAGGGAAAGGGTCCGATGAAAATGCAACTCGGGTTGCTGATTGAGCTCCAGACAGTCAGGTTTTATCACACAAGCTAACCACTTGTGAATGGTCAACCGTAATAAAAAGCCAAACAGTCTAGAACCAAATGCAATTAAGATAAGAGGAATATAGTGGATTCCTGGGTCGTTAAGTCCCACGGAGGATGAATGGTGTTCAAAAAACTTTCAGATGTCGAATGATCACTAAGGATTATGATCAGTAAGGATTTTGGAATATTTATACCTAAAAAAAAAGTTTTGTAAATTACAGGGGCTTAAATGCAAATTAAAGAAAATTAAAAAGCTAAAATATATTAAATAAACGCTATCACTATTTTTACAATGATGTTTTTCATGATTTATAAAACAAAATAACTTAAATAAACTATTTTAATTAAAATGTAAACTTAAATTATCTAAAAACGTGACTTAAAATGAAAACGTATGCGTTATGTATAAAAATTACGCAGAGCATAAGTAAAAACGTAAAATTTGTGAAATAAAAGTCCTACGAGTGTAAAAATAATTTTCTTACTTACTATATGACAAAAGAAAATTTTAGAAAAAAGATTTATATTTTTTTGACTTTTATATTTTTTATTATGAATTAAATACTATTTTAGACTAATTAAATGTTTAAAAATACTAAAACTATTCGGAAAAATCTGAAACTTTTTTATAAAATACTTATTATCAATACAAAGCTAGGAAAAATACAAAAGTTGAAAAAGCTTGTTTAAATAAGCTGAAAATAAGCTAATACATTCGAATAAGCTAATATGGAAAAAACGGGGTTAAGTATTAAATGATGTAAACTATAACCATCAAAGACCCAAGGGATTGGTATGGTGTGTGTGTGGTGGTGGGTGGCTGTGGTTCGAATCCCAAGAATGGCTTTTGCAAACTTTTTATTTTTTTGATTTTTCTTTTACAAACTTACTAAGCACACTGAAATAAGCAAATTTTAAAACTACAAATTTTTATAAAAACTACCAATAAGCTCAGTTTAAGCTTATTTATCTCAACAGTGGGCTAGAATATGGAATAAGCACAAGATTTAAGCCAAGAAGCTAATAAGCTAATAAATAAGTACAAGTTAAATGAAAATAAGCTAAACAACTTATAATAAGCTAAAATTACAACTGAACAAGCACAAAAACTTATAAATAAGCACTGAGCAAGTTCCAAATAAGCACAAGTTAGACTTATTGCACAGGACACTATGTGGTTTTCTAGGCACTTTCTAGCTTATATTTAAGCACTTATATAAATTAGGAAATGAAAATAAAGACTGGCGCTAACTAGTTAACCAGTTAAGCTTTCCAAAAAGCTAAAGTTCTTACTGTGGAGTTCAATAGAGAACTTATAATGAGCTTATGAAAAAGCTTGAAAACACTGAATGGTTTGTACTAGTTAAAATGGACAAAACAATAAGCCATTAGCAGGCTTATTAAATAAGCTACAAATTGAAAACTAAATACTGGAACTTTGAGATGGCTAGGTGAGCTTCTCAAAAAGCTAATGTACACAAGCTAATACCCACTAATGAGCTTTGTGAGAGCTTGTGAAATGGACTATATCAAGCGTGCATGGGCATGTTTTCGTAAAAGGACTTAAAATAAGCTAATGAATAAGCGAGTTAATAAGCTAATTAGAAGTGAACTATTATTTTTCTAATTTAGTTAAGCAACTAAATTTTACTATCCCAAAAGCTTAAAGGCTATGTTAGGAATTAGAAATTCCCGGTATTAAAGAGTCGGTCACCTCAAGTATATGTAATCGTTAGAAAGCTCGTAGTCGTAGTTCTTTTAAGTTAAGTAGTAATTTAGTTAAGTAACACCGTGGAGGACTTGACGGTCTTTACCCACTGTATGCTCGATCCACACCCAAAGTGTGGCGAGTTATGTAAGACTATAAATACTCTCTACCTTCCAAGGTAGAGAGTTGGAGCTCATAATAATATCTTTCACTTCTCTCACTAAGTTCCCAAACCTCTAACTTTCTCTCTAGAATTCCATCTTATTCGCCACCTTGTGTTATGGTTTGATGTGTATGTGAAAAGTTATATCTTACAATTGGTATCGAGCCATGGTTAGATCATATCTTGCACATCTTTGGATTTATAGTGGTTTTAGGTGGTTTTGAGTTTGAAAAAGTTTAGTGGTTTTTGCATCATTTGGTTGATTTCTTGTGTTAAAGTTTGAATTTTGTTGGTACTTTTATGTTTAGAATCATCAAAAGTGTTTAGGTTTTCATTTGGTAAGCTTGAATCATCTTGGTTGGGTTGTTTTGGATTGAAAAGTGAAGGTTATTTGGTTTTCAAGCTAGCGACTTAGCTCTCGGACTTGTTTTCTTGGTAGCGACTTACTCATAGTTTTGTAGCGACTTACGAGTTATAAAATCTAGCGAGTTAGAGCTAGCGAGTTAAAGTACAAGTAGTGGCATCTCCACTACGGTTAGCGACTAATGTGGTAGCGAATTAGTCCAGAGAGTTGCTCTTTAGCGACTTGCATATCTAGCGACTTGTGTAGCAATCATCGCACAAATTTGGCTAGCGACTTAGTCCGTAGCGAGTTACTACTTAGCGACTTGCTTTTCCTTGGCGACTTGGGACTCTAGCGACTTAGGCGTGTAGCGAGTTAAGGGTTAGCGACTTAGTGCACTAATTTCTAGCGACTTAGTGCATTATTTGGTAGCGAGTTAGCACGTTATCATCTAGCGACTTGAGTGATTGTTTACGGTTTCTCTTGATTTAGTAAAATCCCGTGAAAGAATCTATTTCGGTTTAATCATAGAGTTATAAAATCCCGTATAACTGTTAACATGTCTACCAACGTTCCTACCATCATCTCCATCGCTGTCGAGGATGTTCAAGCGGTGGCTCGGATACTCGCCCACCCATGCTTGACAGAATCGACTACGATTCTTGGGCTCAACGAATCGATTGTATTGCCTTGGAAAGGAAAATGGTGTCAACATTCTCAAATCCATTGATGAAGGACCATATCGGGTTGAGACGACAAGAGACATACTTGATACTAATGAAGATGGTACTCCTATCTACGGAATGGATGGACCTAAGATGTACAATGAGCTTGATAATGAGGAGAAAAGAGATTCGATGCGATATCGTGGCTTCAAACATTGTTCTTCAAGGTCTTCCTAAAGACATCTACAAGTCGATCAATCATAACACCGATGCAAAGGCGGTTTGGGATAACGTTAAGATGCTTCTCTCGGGTTCGTAATTAACTATGGAAGACAGAGAATCCCAACTCTATGACGAATTTGAGCACTTCAAGATGAAACCGGATGAGAGTGTTTATGAGTACTATGTGAGATTTCATAAGTTAGTGAATGACATGAGGAACATCGAATGACTATGCCTAATATTCATTTGAACTCAAAGTTTGTGAACAACATGAATCCCGAATGGCACAAGTTTGTTACATCCGTGAAACTCACTAAAGGATTGAAGCATACAAACTATGAGCAACTCTATGCCTTCCTCCTTCGAATGAGAGACATGCCATGTTTGAAAAGTTGATTCTCAATCGGTTCAAAACCAACCTGTGGTGAGACAAGTTCGTCTAATGACTCAACAACTTTCTACTCAAACATTGGAATCACAACCAAAGCATCACAAGTCATACCCTTGGGAAATGGTAATCACAAACTCATCCTCGATCCTCGGACAAACAAGGCGATGCCGATGCACACATGGGGAACATCATTAATCAACTTGCTCTTCTCATTAGTCAAAACATGAATTCTCTCCCACAAACCAACAACAACCTCGAATCGCATCTAACCCACATAATCAAGCCATTGTTAAAGATGGAAGGATCGTGGTGCAACCGATTCAAGAAAGACAAGATGATCGGGAAAGGGTGGTCTTTGGTAGAGGATATGTGGGAAACCGTAATCGAGGAAGAAATGGTAACCAAGGTCAAGCTAAGACAATCAAATGCTACAACTGTGGTGGTGAAGGACACATTGCAAGGAACGCACATCTCCAAAGCGCCCATGATCGAATCTTGATTACTTGAGAGATAAGATGTTGCCGCACAAGCTCAGACAATGGTGCTGCGTTGGATGAAGAGGAATTGTTGCTTTTTGCCGAGGGCAATGCCAAGACCTATGATGCGATGTGGATGAGCACTGCTCAGAGATAGGTCACAATCATCGAACGCCTTTCAAGTCGCCGATCGTGATGCATACGATTCGATGTAGATGATGGACCCTCGCACACACAATCTTTATGGCTAGCATCTCTCCAATGGCTTCTCCCAAGATCTCTTCTTCACCACAAGCTGGCCCATCCAAGGACAAACTCATCTCTGAGGTATTAAAGCTATATGATGATGCTGATGTGCAACAGATGCATGACAAAGTACAACCTACCAAAACTTTTGAATCAAATATTGAAAATACGGGTAATATCAATATTGTCCCATATGATCAATACGTGAAACAAAGTGAAAGTGAAGTTGTACCTAGTGATGCATCTTCGCATCAACAATGACTATGTCTTTGATGAATTCACCGCATGTGCTCCCGATGATTCCATTATCTCGAACTAAATGCCTATAAGGAACGTGTTGCCATTTATGAACAACGTGCAAAATTTGAGTTGACCACTCGTGAGCGTGAAATGGATGACCAAGCACGCATAAAGAATTAGAAAAGTAATTTTAGAGAAGAATTATTGAAACAAGAATTAAATTCTTTGCAAGAAAAACTTTCTAAAAAATTAAGCAAAACAAGAACTTCAAGAAAACGTGAAAATGCTTAAGCAAGAATTTAATGCAAAAGAATCAAAGCTCTTGAGAGATTTTTCTAATCGAAAACTTTGAAAACAAACTTGAAAACAAGTTGTACATACAAGGAAACACCATTGATCGCTCACATGGTCACCAAACATCGAGTCTTAAGCGATAAGCATAGCATTCCCTTGTTGAGGAACCAAATCCAGAGGTAATCAAAAGGCTAGAAATGCTCATAAGGTGATTTATGATGGTAATGAAATTCTTAAGCCTAAGCGAAACCTAGTTGCGTTGAGTGCACCGAGGAAGATAAGAAATCGATGAAGTCACTAGGAAAGGATGAACAAAAACTAGATGACCCCAAATGCAAAGAGAAGAACATAAATATCACTCCTCATGATTATAAGAAGGAAAACTGGATTGCATTAAACATGTTTAAGCCTCGGACTCATGACTCCGAACAAGTCTTCGGAAAATGGATTTAGATAAGCGTAAAGTCGAAAATATTGTAGAAACAAATCCTCCCTTTGGAAAATGCCTAAAGCTACGTGTATCCTCCTAACACACCAATGCATCTTGTTCCTAGAACAATTGCCACTAAAAGCAATATCTTAATTAGCCAATACGTTATTTTTCAACTATTTGTTGATTTTGAGAAAACTTGCAAGAAAAGGATCACACCCACCCAGACATCAAGGAGAAAGGGTTTTGAACAAATGAAAGAATGTTATTTAAGCGAGGTCATGCCCTTCTTCAAACTTTTAAAGGATCACTTTGAGAGTCTTAAAAGGGGATAGAAACCGACATTAAGGGAATGGAAAAGGAATTTGATGCAATAATAGTTGAAATTAGTGATTATGAGCGCATTAAAATATAATGAGATCGAGAGGAAGAACCCGCATACATTGAATGAGAATCTTATTACCGAATGTGTTGCTCAAGATGTCTTTTCATCGCTTCAAATTGCTCTATTAATGCTTCCAAATTTCATGAACTATCTCGTGGCCTCGAAAGTCTCCCATGATCGTGTCATTGAGCTTGAAAAACTAATTCTAAACTTAATGAGAAAATTGAACCGGATGATCATGACAATTTGGTTAAACATTTTTCTAAACTAGAAGTTGAGTATTTTAATCTACAACTAAAATATCAACATCTCAAAGAAAATGTCAAAACTTCAAATTTCAAGACATCTTCGATGTTCCGAGTTTGATGCGCGATTTTCAAATAAACAAACGAGATGAATGATTCATGCTCGATGTAACACGATCGTAAAACCGAAAGTCCAAATATCTCAATTAAAGGGTCAAACGAACAATATGACGGGTTCCCAAATGCCTCCTCTTTAGATTCTCGAATTCTCAAACGTTTCATCTTCAAAACCTAGTAAATGCTTTACAAAAAGGAAAACGAAAGTTTCCTAGAAGAGAATGAAAGGTTAAACGTCATTTCAATGAGTTGTTTGAATCAATTAAAGTCACTCGTAACAAAAACAACGAACAAATAACTTCATTGCAAAAGGAAATTGAGAATCAAGAGTCGTAAAAGGAAAATGCCAATGATCAATGCGGAGAATGTTGTATCTAAGGTTCACTCTGGTAACAAATCTACTTTATCTGTGACATATGTCCCCCCTCACCTAAGGAACAACAAACTTGCCATTCAAACATATTTCTCATCCCTTAAGGATTGCTTAGAATGCCTGCGTGAGATTGTTGAAGAGGATAAGCTAGAGAAACCTCATGATAATGCAATTGGACATGCATGCTTATATGCCAAACGATCTCAAGAAATCTTAGAATGTTTGATCACTATATGCCCAAAGACATTAGGTGAGAGAGTTAACCCCTTGATTCCATGCTCAATGCCTAAGGCCAAACATAACATGCACTCGATTCCCAATGGTTTGAATGTGAGGAGTAGTGCACCAGTGAGTAGTTCAGATTTTAGATCTGTCAATACTAGGAAAGTGAACTCAAATGTGCCTTCTAGGAGTACTAATCTCAGTACCTCTAATGTTATGAAAGTGAACCTTAGTGCACTGCATGTAGTTCAGATCCCAAAGACATCTAAAATGTGGTGCAAAGAGTAGTAAAACAAACTAATGTTCCCATTCCTCTACAGAGTAATCGGTGACATTAAAGGGAGCAGTCAAAGTCTCAAGACAATACAAGGAATGATAGGACCTCTCAAGCTAAGAATGTGCACCGGAAGAGAGTAGAAGAACAATCTAGGAACCTTAAGTTTGAATCGAATAAGACTAATCGTGTTGATTCTAGTATTAGCCATAGGCGCATCGTAATTAATTCGAATTCGATGCTATTTGCAAACCTTGTACCGATGATTGCTTGATTGCTTTCTAATCATGAATGTGATGTTAATGCTCGCCTAATGATGTTAATTGTCAAGTTAATGTTGTTAATGCTAAAATTCATGCTAAAAGGCTAAAAGGCAAAAGCGAAGAGAGTTAGAAAACAATGAAACCCACGGGAAGAACATTCATTGAGAATAGGCTTTTATTGGATACCGTTGGTCATAAGACTAATCGATAATGCCCACTAGAAAATGGATGCCTCTTGGTAGAACTATTCCTTAAGAAGTGGTCACATCAGAATAGGCTAATATCTGAGACACTAGTATTGCATCTATTCACAATGATTCCATTACTTCACCGTCTCGATATGAATGCTTCTATTTCGATGTGGGTGGTCCAACTGCTGTTACTAACCAAATGGAACCCATTCTTGCATGGGGATCCCAAATATCCGATTATCCATTCTTGTCTGTGTTCAACCGCGGATCGCTCAAATCGCTCGTGGTACCGGACTCAGTCGTTCCAAGCATATGACCTGGAGACCGGTCACGGCTCATGAACTTCGTGAGCAAATTCATCGGACCGTTAGATTTGGTAATGATCATTTCGGTGCTATTATGGGTTATGGAGATTATGTTGTTGGTGATAGTGTCATCTCCGAGTGTATTATGTGGAAGGTTTAGGTCATAATCTGTTCTCTCTGTTGGTCAATTTCGTGATTCGATCTAGAAGTGGCCTTCGTAAAACATACCGCTTTGTTAGAGATCTTAATGGTAAGGAACTGCTGAAAGGAACTCGTGGCTCAAACCTTTACACTATCTCTATCGATGACATGATGAGAGCTTCACCAATATGCTTGTTATCAAAGGCTTCAAAACAAAGTCATGGTTATGGCATCGTCGTCTCAATCACTTGAACTTGGCACCATCAACGATCTCTCCGAAAGGACTTAGTTGTAGGTTTACCTGGACTAAAGTATGAAAAGGATCATCTTTGTTCAAGATGTCAATTGGGAAAAAGCAAGAAGTATGCCCATAAACCCAAACCTACTAACTCATCACGAAGTTCTTCATATGATTCATATGGATTTATGTGGACCAATGAGGTGCAGAATATCTTTGGAAAGAAATATGTGTTAGTTGTGGTTGATGATTATTCTAGATTCACCGGGTCAAGTTCTTAAGGACAAAGGATGAAACTCACGATATCATCATCAAACTCATCAAACAATTGCAGTTAGACTAAACAAAATTGTCGAATCATCGAGCAGACAATGGAACCGAGTTTGTCAACAAACAACTTAGTGAATTCTATGAAAGCGTTGGAATCACCATCAAAGAAGTGTTCCACGAACCCCTCAATGTAAGCGGTGTAGTTGAAAGACGAAATCGTACTCTTGTTGAAGTCGCTAGAACAATGCCGATCTACTCAAAGGTTCCAATGTTTCTCCGGGTCAAGCAATTGCCATGCATGCTACACACAAAATCGTTCCACGATTCACACCATTCATGGAAAAACTCCATACGAACTTGTCCACAACAGAAACCTAATTTATCTTTCCTTCGTGTGTTTGGTGCCTTGTGCTATCCAACTAATGAGGGTCAAGACTTGGGTAAACTTAGAGCTAAAGTCGACATTGGAGTATTTGTAGGATATGCACCAAACAAAAAGGGATACCGAATCTACAACAAAAGAACCCGAAATATCATGGAAACAATTCACGTTACGTTTGATGAGTCGACCGGTCAAATGGCTCTGGACACTCCAAATTCCGGACCCGCACTTCAAAACAGTCCTATTGGTTCATCTCTTGTTCCAAACTCCTCTCAAGAAACTCCATATGTACCTCCATCCAAGATGATGTAAAGAAACCTGTTTGATCCCATGTTTGATGAACTGTATGAGTCTACTACTAATGAGGTTGATCCCTACAACAGAGGATGCTCATATTCCGGTGAATGAAGTCAATTCATCGCCTCTATATCTCGTAAGTCAAGAAGCACTGTCACGATCCTTCTCCTCATCAACAAATCATCTCTTCAAATGTACATCATGGAAATGTTTCGCACCAATGATGAAGTTAATCCCTTTGCAACTCTCGAAGATGCTCCATTTGAAAACATATTTGCTACTCCCGAATCATCATCGAACCATCTTCTTCGTGAGACATCGACTCGCCTACTTCAGTTCCTCAACAAATGCCACATGAACACCTCGGAAAATGGACTCACGATCATCCATTAGACAACATCATTGGAAATCCTCAAATCTGTATCAACCCGGAAGCAACTCGCAACCGATGCCTTATGGTGCTTCTTCAACTCCGTACTATCTAAGATCGAACCAAAAGATGTTAAATCGCTATGAATGAAGATAGCTGGTTCAATGCTATGCAAGATGAAATTCATGAGTTTGATCGACTTGATGTATGGGAGTTAGTACCGCTCCAGATCGTGCTATGATTATAGCTCTAAAATGGATCTTCAAAGTAAAACTTGATGAGCATGGTGATGTGTTGAAGAACAAGGCTCGATTAGTTGCTAAAGGATATCGTCAAGAGGAGGGTATAGACTTTGAAGAATCTTTTGCTCCGCTTGTTCGAATCGAGGCAATCGTAATCTTTCCGCTAATGTCGCTAGTAAGAACATGGTAGTTTATCGATGGATGTAAAGACGGCATTTCTAAACGGAGATCTTAAAGAAGTCGCTCACGTCCACCAACCTGAAGGATTTGTGAATCAAGAGCATCCTACTCACGCTTATCGTCGAAGAAGGCTCTTTACGGTTTAAAGCAAGCTCCAAGGGCATGGTATGATACATCGTCAAAGTTTCTTCTATCAACCGGATTCATCAAAGGAGCGTTGATCCTACATTGTTCACCAGAAGTCGTGCAAACATTTGATTCATGTTCAAATTTATGTTGATGATATTATCTTTGCCTCGATCGACCCAATGGAATGTGATCGTTTTCAAATGAAATGAGTTCAAAGTTTCAAATGTCAATGATGGGACAAATGTCATTTTCTTGGGATTACAAATTTCTCAAAGTCCCGGAGGCATTTTCATAAATCAATCTAAATATGCAATGTAGATTTTAAAGAAATTTGGATTTGATTCAAGTGACCCCGTTGACACCCCCATGATTGATCGAACCAAACTAGATGAGGACCTCTCAGGATCATGATTGACCAAACGAAATATAGGAGTATGATTGGATCCTCGATGTATCTCACCGCTAGTAGACCGGACATTTTGTTCTCTGTGCATGTGTGCTAGATACCGTGCTAAGCCTACTAAAAAGCACCTGAAGCGCTTAAACGGGTCTTTCGGTATCTCAAGGAACCATCAATATGGGACTATGGTACCGAAGGACAGGTATGTCACTAACGGCCTATGCGAATGCCGATCATGCAGTTGTCAAGATACACGTCAAGCACGTCGAGGAGGTGCTCGTTTTGGGTGATAAGCTTGTGAGTGGTCTTCAAAAAGCAAATGAGTACTTCTATTTCCTCTACAGAGGTTGAATACATAGCCATGTCATCTTGTTGTGCTCAAATCTTATGGATGAGATCTCAATTATCCGACTATGGCTTTGAATTCAACAAAATCCCTCCGCATTGTGATAATAAAGTGCTATTGCTCTCTCATGCAACAACGTTCAACACTCTAGAGCAAAGCATATCGACATTCGACATCATTTCATCGTGAACAAGGTGGGAAAAGGTGTGGTGGAACTATATTTTGTGAGGTCCGAATATCGTTAGCGGACATCTTCACCAAAGCTCTTCCAAGAGAACGTTTTGAGTTTATTCTTCCACGCCTTGGTTTGAAAAGCCTTCAACCAGAAACTCTCAAACGTCTTCAGGAGGAAGACGAGGAGTAAAGGTCTATCTTCATCTATCTCTTGTAAATAATTTTGAAAAGCAAAATACAAAATTATAAAACCTTCAAAAATCAAATAGAAAAATATAAAACTTTCAAAATCCATAAAATTTGAAAATTGAAAAATCTTCAAAAAAAAAAAAAAAAAAAAAAAAAAAAAAAAAAAAAAAAAAAAAAATATTGTCATTTTGTCTTGTTTCTCTCAATTCGATTATATCTACGGTCTTTGTGCTGTCATTCAAAGAATGACACGGACTTTAGATGTTGTTCGAACTTTTATATTAAAAAAAAAAAAAAAAAAAAAAAAAAATTCAAAAATCAAAAATATTTTGGGAGAAAGAGAAATGGTTTATTGTCATTTTCGAGCAATAACCCGGTTTTAAAAGAAAGAACAGAGCCATGTTTCACCATGTTTTCAAATTCCATGCTCGATTCTATAAACATTTATCTCATTGAAAACCAAATGCTTTGAAAAATAACTCAAACTCTATTTTTGATAATCATCGGGACTTATTTGTCAAATCTTATCTCTCAATCAACAACCCACGTCATTGATTGAGGGGAGAATGATTTCAATTAAATTAAAAAGTTATTTGGCATTAAAATTGTTTTCAAAAGATATACATGCATGTTTTATAAATGGAGTTTAAAGTCTCAAAATCCGATCCGTGTCGGTTAAAACACTTTCACAATCAAGTCACAATTCTCCTTAAAGCTTTCAAAATCAATTTAAATCTATACGAGATCACAAATTTCAAATGATTTGATAATTGTGATCGGGGAGAATGTGTGATTTAAATTGGATTTAAACCGATAATTAGGTAAATGGTTATAATAGGATGTACATGCTATCCCGCCCACATGTGACAAACGATTTCAATTTTTCAATGCACATGTTGAGGGGAGCATCTATCTTAAAACCTTTGATTTAAAACGTGATCATTTATCCCATGTGCAGTTCCTCTAGTATGTGCAAAACTCTTTTCAAACCTCGAGGCACATATTGAGGGGAGCAAATTTATGGAAACCTCATCCTTCCGAATTGCTATATCTACTTGATTTGTTGAGGAAGTGATGTTGATATCTTTAGAAAATGGTAATCAAAAGAAGTTAATTCTTTCTCCGCCTCCGTGTGCAAAACATTTTCAATACTTGTTGCACATGTTGAGGGGAGTTCTCGTTCTAAAATATCAAAACAATTCGGTACAAAAAGCTTTGATAATATATCACAAGTATCCGAATTGATTTTCAAATGGTTTTCAATTGGATCCATTGGCGATGAACAATACCAAATAGACCGACCAACTTTACTTCATGTACGGTGATATAAGGATGATAAGGTTAGGTATGTGTTCCCATGATCCGCCGTAACCGGAGGGATCTACCCAGGACAATCCACTAGTTAGTGTAGAAGTCCTTAGGTATGATGTTAAAAGGAGAAAATGAGATATGGGAAGAGTGCGGACTAAGACCGAGCTAGTATCGGAATAAACCCAACAAGGTTCTAGCTATGAAGTCTCGGTAAGCAATCAAGGGGTTGAAGAATTAAAAAGAATTGAATGAAAATAGGGTGAAAACAAATAGCCCTCCTTTAATTCAACCTTAGGCGTAAACCGGTTCAATTCATATGCTAACGATGGTAACATCGGTATTGAAGACAAGACGTCATGGACCCGGTGGACGCATCGCACTTCAACTTTCCAAACCACTCAAGTTCCTCTTAAAAGGACTTGTTTCATTCTCACGGGAACCGACATTATCTATCGATTTTCTCTTAGAGATGGTTGATATTGAAGAAGGAGACCCTCCCTAGTCTCCGTTATAGGATCCAAATATGCACAAATTGAGTCTAGAGCCACGAGATCATCAATAAATCTCATTAGGACACTTTCAATGAAGACTCTGCTTCACACAATGTGGAAGAGAGATTATAACTGAGTCCACGATTATCCTTGCGGTATTGCTGTAACATCCGAGTGATATGTTTACATATTCACAATGAAGATGGAAAGCCTTCGAGCCAACATCAAACAAGCTCTCGGTAGGTGGCATGTGAGATCTATTTTATAGATCAACCATGTGACAACCGAAGAAACAATGGGCGATTCAATCTCTTGAATCAATCCCGGTTCGAGTTATGGATTGACGGATGCCTTTGAAAAACCGGTCGTTGTGCTTAATAAACTCTTTTCTTTAGCACATCGACGTGTACTAATTTTTCAAACCAAAAGGTATTTTTATGATTGATAATTGATTTTCAATAAAACCTTCGTGTATTGCAAAAACAATTTCTATTGAGCATACACGATTGTTTTCAAATCTCTTTTCATCAATCGATGGACTTAATATTCATTGGTTCACTCACTCCGTGTTGTCTTCTTTGAGATGTTCGGTTTGAGAACAATTTAGAACAACGCGAAACCCTCGTCAAGGAGATTCTTAGGAATCCTACCGATCACAGCAAGACTTGTATCGATCAACGGGAACCGTGGGCGTGTACCTCAATTCAACGAAGTGATCAAAGACACTTTCGTGCGATTTGTTGCTAATCGTTGTATGCGTGTGCGCCCGACGCTTGCAAATGATCGTAATGAAGCGGTCAATCCATAGCCGCATGCTCACTTAACACATTCAACTCAAAAGAAATCATGATTAGTGCATCAATGACTCGATATTTTCACTCCATGCTTCGCTCTGGCTGCCGCCAATATCGTGATTCAACAAATGCTTCCTCTACTCGATGAGAAGAATTCATGATCCGAATGTGAGCATGTCGGTCCCAAAGTCACAACACCACAATGGATGTCTCGGAGATTTTGATAGCCGATGATCTCCAAAGATGGCTCAAACTCATCATCACGTGGATCAAGAAAAGACCTCCACTTGGAATAACCAAACATGCAATGTGAAAGAATCAATGACTACGAGCTTATGAGCAAAGGACTACATCAAGAATGCAAGATCAACTGTTAATGTAATATCTATCTCGTATTCAATGTAATTTTGATGTAAAATTGAGGTGACCTCCTTGGGAGATTGTTAGAATTAGAAATTCCGGTATTAAAGAGTCGGATCACCTCAAGTATATGTAATCGTAGAAAGCTCGTAGTCGTAGTTCTTTTAAGTTAAGTAGTAATTTAGTTAAGTAACACCGTGGAGGACGGACGGGTCTTTACCCATCTGTATGCCCGATCCACGCCCAAAGTGTGGCGAGTTATGTAAGACTATAAATACTCTCTACCTTCCAAGGTAGAGTTGGAGCTCATAATAATATCTTTCACTTTCTCTCACTAAGTTCCCTAAACCTCTAACTTTCTCTCTCTAGAATTCCATCTTATTCGCCACCTTGTGTTATGGTTTGATGTGTATGTGAAAAGTTATATCTTACAGGCTAAAACTTGATATTAAATACACAATAAAATTATTTATTTTATTCAAAAACTGACTAAATGGAAATTTGACTTTTTATAAAAATGAGCTAAGTTGACTATGATGAACTTTTAATTGATTCTACTCACTAATTATGTTATATTAAGCTGTAATAAGATGGTTTTAGGTTAGAGTACCAAGTTACAAGCTACTATGAAGTAATTTGTATCCCAAATTTTTAACAGTTAACTAGTAAAGTACAATTAAAACTAATTTTGACTTTTTATAAAACAAGCACTAGATTTTATGAATGCAATGAGTTATAAGGAACTAAAGTGACACAGAACAACAACAAATAACAACTCAAATAACTTCTAACTCATGATAATAAGCAGATCCAAACACCTCTTTCTACAACTGTTGTGAAGCATTAATCACTAAAACAAGTTCTTAAACTGAGAAATCTGTTTATTAACTTATAATTACTATGTTTAAACAGGATTAGGCCAATATTAACAGGATTTAAGTATTTTTACTAGAAAATGCAAATCAAAGAAATGGCTTACAAATTGGAATTCAAGCAATAAACAGAGAACCAAGGATCAATACCACTTCCTATAGCTTTCCACAAAGCTCTATACCCAAAAGCAATCC
This sequence comes from Chrysanthemum lavandulifolium, assembly GCA_022545495.1. Taxonomy (NCBI): domain Eukaryota; kingdom Viridiplantae; phylum Streptophyta; class Magnoliopsida; order Asterales; family Asteraceae; genus Chrysanthemum; species Chrysanthemum lavandulifolium. Next base: position 182,225,429 of record CM040238.1, read on the forward strand.
ATATCTTACCCTGCTTCAGCTTCCATCTTCATTTCCATTGCTTTTTAATTTTTCACTAATTTTTTAGTAATTTTTTGGTATTTTTGATTTTTGAATCTAAACTGAGTTTTAATGATTCTAAAAGCTTAGAAAAGCTTTAATAAAAGCTTATATGAGCTTACAAGTCTTTAACAACAACTGATAATAACCTTCAAATATTTTGAGAATTCGAGCTTGAAAATTGCATAACCTTGAAATGAGACTTAAAACTGAAATTGATATTAACAAAAGCTTTATTACACACTAGTGACTTGAATTACAAAGCTTAAAAGCTTGGACATACACTGGAATTTTAAATTTAATTAAAACGACATAAGCTCAATTAAAAAAAACTAGATATTTCTTGCTACATTGCTTCTTCCTCCTTTATAAAGATCTTTTTGGAGCTTGTCGACATCTCTGAACATATCCCACTCATTTCCAGCCATTGGATTGGTCAATATCATCAGAACCGTCCATGTGTAGATTTGGCGCCAAAATAGTCTTGAGCAGGTTTTTCTAATTAAGAAATCTTGGATTTTGTGGAGGTGTTAGGAGTTGGTAACCATTGTTAGGGATGAGGTGGAAAGGGAAAAGTTGGAAAACCACCTGTATTGGATTTCGAGGCATGGTGAGGACGATGCAGTGAAACCGGTTTTTAGGCGCGCTTTGACTTTATTTGACCGAAAATATAATAAGTGGGGGTTCACAATGTTATTTGACAGGGGTCTATTGGGCTGGCTGGGGTTCAAAATACAAAAGAGGGCCATTTGGTTTGTTATTAATACAAGGACTAATCTTGTAATTTTCTGTTTTTGAGGGGCTGAACCTGCCAACAATCCAAAGTTCACACAAGGACCAAACTTGACAAACTTGAATAGTATAAGGACCATTATGCATAAAATTCCATTTTTTAAATTTCCAAGGACTATTTATGACAATTTTTAAAGTTAAGGGACCTAAGTTGTAATTTTGCAATTTTAAATTTCAAAGATCAAATTTGACAACTCATGAATCCCTAGGGACTTTAAATGATATTTTTCTTTATTTTGATTTACCAGGGACTAAATTTGACAACTTTTGAAACTTGGGGACTAAAGCGCCAATTATGCAAACTTGATACGTTTTCATCCGATTTTGATATTTTGCATTTGAAACACATAAAACACTTATTTGTGATATTTTTATCATTTTGATGCATTTCTGAGTGTTTTCAGATGTTTTTGGCATTCTAAATGGTACAAAAATGATGAGTATTTTGACACTCATCAGTTGCGTTACACACAGTTATCATAAAAAACTCAGGTAAATTCCTACCAACTCACTTGTCCTTATCCGCATTACTTTACATGTAGGAATCAGACCAAACCGCTACCTGGGGACCACCTTGGGTATAACACACAAAAAGGAACCTTAACATTCTCTCCTAGTCCGTACCCCAGAAACAACATGAAACCCGCCTACACTTAAAACAAGCTTAAAAAATGTACCTAGAAAATTCAAACACTAGGGAAATCAGAGAGAGTAAACCATAGCATCTATCCAGTTCACTCAAACCCATCTACCCTGGCACACAACACATAGTAGAGAACAATACCCAAAAAGAACAAGAGTCCCTCAGGGAACAAGTAGGAAGTGTCAACATGATCCAATCATGGTACTCATGCACAAAGAGAAGCAACGGGGTCATGAAGACCTGGAAACGAACCCTACCGAGAAGCATTTCGTGGGATACATTCATACCATCATCCGATTGTCTCCTAGTCCGTACCCTGGAAACAACATGCAACCTACCCTACACTTAAAACAAGCTTAAAAAATGTACCTAGAAAATTCAAACACTAGGGAAATCATAGAGAGTAAACCAGAGCATCTATCCAGTTCACTCAAACCCATCTACCCTGGCATACAACACATAGTAGAGAACAATACCCAAAAAGAACAAGAGTCCCTCAGTGAACAAGTATGAAGTGTCAACATGATCCAATCATGGTACTCATGCATAAAGAGAGTCAACGGGGTCATGAAGACCTAGAAACGAACCCTACTGAGAAGCATTTCCAGGTCATAACATCAATGATAGCCACACATAGGGTGAGTAGCATATACATGGACGGAGGGAGTTCAATTGACATAATGTACGAACACTGTTTCAACAAGCTCCCATAACACATCAAGTCAAGCCTTAGGCCTCCAACCACACCACTAATGGGTTTCTTGGGAGAGGTCATACCTTTAAGGAGTAGTCACTTTAGAGCTCACAAGAGGAACAAACCCGCTATCGAGAACAATCCTCTTACAATTCCATATTGTCAAGTCTACATCCAAATATAATGTCATACTTGGAAGGACAACTCTTCAAAAACTCAACATGAAACTTTTCACCATTAGGTCTTTAGTAGAGTTCCCAACAAAAGCAGGAGTCACTACAGTAAAAAGCGACTACCCAGAAAAATAAGCAAGTCTAGCAGCCAGAGAGATCACATGGGCACCTATTCCAGGAGAAAATCCCAAGCAGGTAAAATGTTAGGAATTAGAAATTCCAGGTATTAAAGAGTCGGTCACCTTAAGTATATGTAATCGTTAGAAAGCTCGTAGTCGTAGTTATTTTAAGTTAAGTACTACTTAGTTTAGTAACACCGTGGAGGACGGATGGGTCTTTACCCATCAGTATGCCCGATCCATGCCCGATGTGTGGCGTTTTATTGTAAGACTATAAATACTCTACCTTCCAAGGTAGAGAGTTGGAGCTCATAATAATATCTTTCACTTTCTCTCACTAAGTTCCATAAACCTCTAACTTTCTCTCTAGAATTCCACTTATACGCCCACTTTGTGTTATGGTTTGATGTGTAAGTGAAAACCAATATCTTACAATTGGTATCAAGAGCCATGGTTAGATCATATCTTGCACACCTTGGATTTCTAGTGGTTTTAGGTGGTTTTGAGTTTGAAAAAGTTTAGTGGTTTGTGCATCATTTGGTTGATTCTTGTGTTAAAGCTTGGATTTTGTTAGTACTTTTATGTTTAGAATCATCACAAGTGTTTAGGTTTTCATTTGGTAAGCTTGAATCATCTTGGTTGGGTTGTTTTGGATTGAAAAGTGATGTTTGTGATGTTTTCTTGCTAGCGACTTGACCCACGGATTTCTTTCTTGCTAGCGACTTGCTTTACATTCTTGTAGCGAGTTGCGGTTAGTGGAGTTAGCGACTTAGGCCTAGCGACTAACAAAGACAAGTAGTGGATGCTCCACTACGGTAGCGACTTGGTGTTAGCGACTTGGTAAGTAGCGAGTTGCTATTTAGCGACTTGATTCCTTAGCGACTTGTATCTTAGCTTAATTGTCGCCAAAATTTTGCTAGCGACTAGAGGCTTAGCGAGTTGCTATTTAGCGACTTGTCTTTTGTTTAGCGACTTGGGACTTTAGCGACTTGGTGGAATAGCGAATTAGAAGATAGCGACTTGGTGCATAATTTTCTAGCGACTTGGGTGATTTCTTTACGGTTTTCTCTTGATTTAGAAAAATCCGTGAAAGAATCTATTTCCGGTTTAATCATAGAGTTATAAAATCTCGTTTAATTTGTCATCATGTCTACCAACGTTTCTACAATCATCTCCATTGTTGTCGAGGATGTTCAAGCAAATGGTTCGAGATACTCGTCCACCCATGCTTGATGAGAATCGACTACGATTCTTGGGCTCAACGAATCGATTGTCTTGTCTTGGAAAGGAAAATGGTGTCAACATTCTCAAATCCATTGATGAAGGACCGTGTCGAGTTGAGACGAATAGAGATGTACTTGATCTTTGAAGATGGAACTCGATTTACGGAATGGACGGACCAAAGATGTATGATAAGCTTGATGATAAGGAGAAAAGATATTCGATGTTGATATCGTGGCTTTAACATTGTTCTTCAAGGTCTTCCTAAAGACATCTACAAGTCGATCAATCACAACACCAAGCAAAGGCGTTATGGGATAATGTCAAGATGCTTCTCTCGTGTTCGAATTAACTATGGAAGGCAGAGAATCACAAATCTATGACGAATTTGAACACTTCAAGATGAAACCAGATGAGTGTCTATGAGTACTATGTGAGATTTCATAAGTTGGTGAATGATATGAGGAACATCGAATGACTATGCCTAACATTCAATTTGAACTCAAAATTTGTGAACAACATGAATCCCGAATGGCACAAGTTTGTCACCTCGTGAAGCTCACTAAAGGATTTAAGAATACAAACTATGAGCAACTCTATGCCTTCCTCCTTCGAGAATGAGAGACATGCTATGTTTGAAAAATGATTCTTAATCGGTTCAAAACCAACCGTGGAGAGACAAGCTCATCTAATGACTCAACCGCCTTCTACTCAAACATCGGAATCACAACCAAAGCCTCACTAGTCATACCCATGGGTAATGGTAATCACAAACTCATTCCCGATCCTATGTTCAAACAAGTCGATCTTCGATGCACACGTGGTAACATCATTAATCAACTAGCTCTTCGATTAGTCAAAATATGAATTTCTCCCACAAACCAACAACAACCTCGTAACGACATCTAACCCACATAATCAAGCTCTTGTTAAAGATGGGAGGATCGTGGTGCAACCAGTTTAGGAAAGACAGTATGATCGGGGAAGAGGTGGAGCCGGTAGAGGTTATGTTGGTAATCGTAATCAAGGAAGGAATGGTAATCAAGGCAAGCTAAGCCGATCAAATGTTATAAGCGTGGTGGTGAGGACACATTGCAAGGAACCGCACATCTCCAAAACGTCCACGAATCGCCGATTACTTCAGAGATAAGATCTTGCTTGTACAAGCTCGGGATAATGGTCCGCTTTGGATGAAGAGGAATTGTTGTTTCTTCTTGAGGGCAATGCCAAGACCTATGATGCGAGATGTGGATGAGCAAACTATTCAGAGATAGGTCACAATCATCGAATGCCTTTCAAGTCGCCGATTGTGATGCATACGACTACGATGTGGATGATGGACCCATCGCACACACAATTTTTATGGCTAGCATTTCTCCAATGGTTTCTCCCAAGGTCTCTTCTTCACCACAAGTTGGCCCATCCAAAGACAAACTCATCTCGGAGGTACTAAAACTATACGATGATCTTCGATGTGCAAAGATGCATGACAAAGTACTATCAATCGAAACTATTGAATCAAATATTGAAAATATGGGTAATATCAATGTTGTTCCATATGATCAATATGTGAAACAAAGTGAAAGTGAAGTTGTACCAAGTGATGCATCTTCTGCGATCAACAATGACTATGTTTTTATGAATACACCGCATGTGCCTCGATGATTTTGTAATTTTCGAACTAAATGCCTATAAAGAACGTGTTGCTATTTATGAACAACGTGCAAAATTTGAGTTGACCACTCGTGAGCGGGAAATGGATGACCAAGTGCATACAATCATTAGAAAAGTAATTTTAGAGAAGAAGTATTAAAACAAGAGTTAAATTCCTTGCAAGAAAAGCTTTCTAAAGCGCTAAACAAAAACAAGAACTTCAAGAAAATGTGAAAATGCTTAAGCAAGAATTTAATGCAAAGGAATCAAAACTCTTGAAAGATTTTTCTAATCGAAAACTTTGAAAAACAAACTTGAAAACAAGTTGTACATACAAGGAACACCATTCGATCGCTCACATGATCACTAAGCATAGAGTTCTAGCGATAAGCATAGTGTTCCCATTATAGATAAACCCAACCCTGAGTACGGGAAGATAGCAAAAGCAACTCAAAATGTGATCTATGATGGCAATGAGATTCTTAAACCTAGACAAAAACCTAGTTGCTTTGAGTGCACAGAGGAAGATAAGAAATTAGATGAAATCACTAGGGAGAAAATGAATAAGAAACTAAATGATCCTAAATGCAAAGAGAAGAAAGCAATTATCACTCCCCATGACTACAAAAGGAGAATTGGATCTCCTTGAACATGTTTAAGCCTCAAACATTGTTGACTCCCGAACAAGTGTTCGGAAAATGGACTTAGATAAGCGAAAGCGTAAAATATTGTTGAAACAAACCCTCCCTTAGGAAAATGCCTAAAGAAACTGTATCCTCCCAATACACCAATGCATCTAGTCCCTAGAACGATTGCTACTAAAAGCAAGATCTTAATCGGTCAATATGTTATTTTTCAACTATTTGTTGATTTTGAGAAAACTTGTAAGAAAAGGATCACACCCTTTGGGATTATCAAGGGAAAGGGTTTTGAACAAACAAAAGAATGTTATTTAAGCGAGGTCATGACTTTCTTTAAACTTCTAAAAGATCACTTTGAGAGTCTTAAAAGGGATAGAAAGCGATATTAAGGAATGGAAAAGGAATTTGATGCAATGATAGTTGAAGTTAGTGACTATGAGCGAGCACTAAAATATAATGAGATTGAGAGGAAGAACTTGCATACACTAAATGAGAACCCGATTTACGAATGTGTTGCTCAAGATGTGTTTTTCATCGCTACAAATTGTTCCATTAATACTTCCCAATTTCATGAACTATCGGTTGCTCGAAAGTCTCCCATGATCGTGTCATTGAGCTTGAAAAACTAATTTCGAACTAAATGAGAAAATTGAACCGGATGATCACGACAATTTGGTTAAACATTTTTCTAAACTAGAAGTTGAGCATTTTAATTTACAACTAAAATATCAACATCTTAAAGAAAATGTCAAAACTTCAAATATCAAGACATCCTTAGATGCTCCGAGTTTGATGCGAGTTTTCAAATTAACAAGCGTGGTGAGCAGATTCAAGCTCATTGCAACACGATCGAAAGTTGAAAGCCTAAATCTCTCAATTAAAGGGTCAAACGAACAATATGACAGCTCCCAAATGCCTCCTCCTTTAGATTCTCGAATTCTCAAACGTTTCATCTTCAAAACCTAGTAAATGTATTACAAAAGGAAAACGAAAGTTTTCTAGAAGAAAATGAAAAGGTTAAACGTCATTTCAATGAGTTATTTTAATCAATAAAGGTCACTCGTAACAAAAATAACGAACAAATAGCTTCATTGCAAAAGGAAATTGAGAATCTGAAGAGTCAGGTAAAAGGGAAAATGCCAATGACCAATGGGGAGAATGGTGTATCAAAGGTTCACTCTTGTAATAAATATGCTCTGTCTATGAAATATGTCCCTCCTCATCTCAGGAACAACAAACTTGCTGTTCAAACATACTTCTCATCCCTTAAGGATAGCCTAGAATGTCTACGTGAGATTGTTGAAGAGGATAAGTTAGAGAAACCTCATGATAATGCAATTAGACATGCATGCTTATATGCCAAACGATCTCAAGAAATCCTAGAATGCTTGATCACAATATGCCCAAAGTCCTTAGGTGAGAGAGTTAATCCTTTGATTCCATGTTCGATGCCTAATGCCAAGTATGATATTCATTCGATGCCCAATGTTTTGAATGTGAACCTTAGTGTGCCTTTAAGTAGTTCGATTCTAGATCATCAATGCTAAGAAAGAGAACTCAAGTGTGCCTTCTAGGAGTACAAATCCCAAAGACGCCTAGTTTTAAGAAAGTGAACCTTAGTGTGCTGCATGTAGTTCAGATCCCAAAGATATCTAAACAGTGATGCAAAGAGTAGTAAAACCAACTAATGTTCCCATTCCTCACAGAGTAATCGGTGACATTAAAGGGAGCGGTCAAAGTCTCAAGACAATACAAGGAATGATAGGACCTCAAGCTAAGAATGTGCACTAGAAAGAGTAGAAGAACAATCTAGGAACTTTAAGTTTGAACCGAATAAAACGAATCGTGTTGATTCTAGTATTAGCCATAGGCATCTTGTAATTAATTCAATTCGATACTATTTGCAAACCTTGTATTGATGTCTGCTTGAATTCATTTCTAATCATGAATGTGGTGTTAATGTTTTGCCTAATGATGTTAATTGTCCGATTAATATTGTTAATGCTAAAATTCATGCTAAGAAGGCTAAAAGGCAAAAACGAAAGAAAGTTAGAAAACAGTGGAAACCCACGGGAAGAACATTTAGTAAGATAGGCTATTATTGGATACATGTTGGTCATAAGAATAATCGACAATGCCCACTAGAAAATGGATGCCCTCTTGGTAGAACTATTCCTTAAGAAGTGAGCACACTATGAACTGGGCTAATCTGAGACACTAGTATCGCATCTATTCACAATGATTCCATTGCCTTAATTTCGATATGAAAGCTTCTATTTCGATGTGGGTGTTCCAACCATTGTTACTAACCAAATGGAACCCATTCGTGCATGGGGATCCCAATTATCCGATTATCCATTCTTGTCTCGTGTTCAACCGCAGATCGCTCAAATCGCTCGTGGTACCGGACTCAGTTGTTCCAAGCATATATGATGGCGACCGGTCACGCTTATGAACTTCGTGAGCAAATTCATCGGGATAGTTAGATTCGGGAATGATCATTTCGGTGCTATTATGGGTTATGGAGACTATGTTGTTGGCAAAAGTGTTATCTCCGTGGTTTACTATATAGAAGGTCTTGGTCACAACTTGTTCTCTGTTGGTCAATTCTGCGATTCGATCTAGAAGTAGCCTTGAAAACATACCGCTTCGTTAGAGAACTTGATGGTAAGGAACTTTTAAAAGGTTCACGTGGTTCAAATCTATACACCATCTCTATCGAAGATATGATGAAGTCTTCTCCAATTTGCTTCTTTGTCAAAGGCCTCTAAAACAAAGTCATGGTTATGGCATCGTCGTCTCAATCACTTGAACGGTACCATCAATGATCTCTCCAAAAGGACTTAGTTGTAGGTTTACCTAGACTCAAGTATGAAAAGGATCATCTTTGTTCAAGATGTCAATTGGGAAAAAGCAAGAAGTATGCCCATAAACCCAAACCTACTAACTCATCACGAAGTTCTTCATATGATTCATATGGATTTATGTGGACCAATGAGGTGCGTAATATCTTTGGGAAGAAATATGTGTTAGTTGTGGTTGATGATTACTCTAGATTCACCTAGGTCAAGTTCTTAAGGACAAAGGATGAAACTCGATATCATCATCAAACTCATCAAACATTGCGAGTTCGACTTAATAAAACGAAATGAATAATCCGAGCAGACAATGGAACCGAGTTTGTCAACAAACAACTCGGTGAATTTTATGAAAGAGTTGGAATCACCATCAAAGAAGTGTTCCACGAACTCCTCAATAGAACGGTGTAGTTGAAAGACAAAATCGAACTCTTGTAGAAGCCGCTAGAACAATGCCGATTTACTCAAAGGTTCCAATGTTTCTCCGGGTGAAGCTATTGCCCTTGCATGCTACACACAAAATCATTCCCCGATTCACACTATTCATGGAAAAACTCCATATGAACTTGTCCACAACAGAAAACCTAATCTCTTTCCTTCGTGTGTTTGGTGCATTGTGTTATCCAACTAATGAGGACAAGACTTAGGCAAACTTAGAGCTAAAGCGAGACATTGGAGTATTTGTGGTATGCACCAAACAAAAGGGATACCGAATCTACAACAAAAGAACTCGAAATATCATGGAAACAATTCACGTTACGTTTGATGAGTTGTCGGTCAAATGGCTCTGGACAATTCGATTCAGACCCGCACTTCAAAACAGTCCCATTGGTTCATCCCTTGTTCCAAACTCTTCTCAAGAAACTCCATATGTACCTCCATCGAAGATGATTTAAAGAAATTGTTTGATCCTATGTTTGATGAACTTTATGACCCAAGTACTAATGAGGTGTCGATTCCTACAATAGAGGTTGCTCATATTCACGTGAATGAAGTCAATCCCTCGGCCTCAATATCTTTAAGTCAAGATGTACCGCTGCACGATCCTTCGCCTCATCAACAAATCATCATTCTTCAAATGTACATAATGGAACTTTCGCATCAATGATGAAGTTAATCCCTTTGGTACCCTCAAGATGCTCCATTTGAAAACATATTTGCTCCGAATCATCATCGAACCATCTTCTTCGGAGACATCGACTCGCTACCTCGGTCCCTCAACAACCGCCGCATGAACACCTAAGAAAATGGACTCACGATCATCCACTAGACAACATCATTGGAAATCCTCTCGTCTCTGTATCAACACGGAAACAACTTGCAACCGATGCCTTATGGTGCTTCTTCAACTCCGTACTATCTAAGATCGAACCAAAAGATGTTAAAACCGCCATGAATGAAGATAATCGGTTCAATGCCATGCAAGATGAAATTCATGAGTTTGATCGACTTGATGTATGGGAGTTAGTACCTACCCGATCGTGCTATGATCATTGCTCTTAAATGGATCTTCAAAGTGAAACTTGATGAGCATGGTGATGTGTTGAAGAACAAGGCTCGATTAGTTGCTAAAGGATACCGTCAAGAGGAGGGTATTGACTTTGAAGAATCTTTTGCTCCGGTTGCTCGAATCGAGGCAATCGTAATCTTTTGGCTAATGTTGCTAGTAAGAACATGGTAGTCTATCGATGGATGTGAAGACGGCATTTCGAATGGAGACCTTAAAGAAGTCGCTCACGCCACCAACCTGAAGGATTTGTAAATCAAGAGCATCCTACTCACGTTTATCGTTTGAAGAAGGCTCTTTACGGTTTAAAGCAAGCTCCAAGGGCATGGTATGATACAATGTCAAAGTTTCTTCTAACTACCGGATTTAGCAAAGGAGCGCTTGATCCAACATTGTTCACCGTGAAGTCGTGCAAACATTTAATTCATGTTCAAATTTATGTTGATGATATTATTTTGCCTCGATGCACCCAATGGAATGTGATCGTTTTCAAATGAAATGAGTTCAAAATTTCAAATGTCAATGATGGGACAAATGTCATTTTCTTGGGATTACAAATTTCGCAAAGTCTCGGAGGCATTTTCATAAATCAATCTAAATATGCAACCGAGATCTTAAAGAATTTTGGATTTGATTCAAGTGACCTCGTTGACACTCCCATGATTGATCGAACCAAACTAGATGAGGACCACTCGGGGATCATGATTGACCAAACAAAATATCGTAGTATGATTGGATCCACGATGTACCTCACGCCTAGTAGACCGGACATCTTGTTCATTGTTTGCATGTGTGCTAGATACCGTGCTAAGCCTACTAAAAAGCACCTTGAAGCGGTTAAACGGGTCTTCGGTATCTCCAAGGAACCATCAATATGGGTCTTTGGCACCAAGGACACCGGTATGTCACTAACGGCCTATGCAGATGCCGATCATGCAGGTGTCAAGATACTCGTCAAGTACATCCGAGGTGCTCGGTTTTGGGTGATAAGCTTGTGAGTGGTCTTCAAAGAAGCAAATGAGTACTTCTATTTCCTATACAGAGGTGAATACATAGCCATGTCATCTTGTTGTGCTCAAATCTTATGGATGAGATCTCAATTATCCGACTATGGCTTTGAATTCAACAAAATCCTCCGCATCGTGATAATAAAAGTGCTATTGCTCTCTCATGCAACAACGCTCAACACTCAAGAGTAAAGTATATCGACATTCGACATCATTTCATCGGGAACAAGTGGAAAAAGGTGTGGTGGAACTCTATTTTGTGAGGTCTCGAATACCGGTTAGCGACATCTTCACCAAAGCTCTTCCAAGAGAACGTTTGAGTTCATACTTCCACAACTAGGATTGAAAAGCCTTCAACACGAAACACTCAAACGTCTTCGAGGAGGAAGACGAGGAGTAAAGGTCTATGCTCGCTCTATCTCTTGTAAATATCTCTTCAAAAAGCAAATAGAAAATTACAAAACTTTCAAAATCCATTAAAAAAAAAATCCAAAATATTGTCTTTTGTTATGTTTTCCTCGGTTCGACAATATCTACGGTTTTGTTCGTCATTCAAAGAATGACACGGACTTTAGATGTTGTTCGAATTCTAAAAAAAAAAAAAAAAAAAATTATTTTGGGAGAAAGAGATACAATGGTTTATTGTCATTTCGTGCAATAACCCGCTTTTCAAAGAAAGAACAGAGCCATGCTTTACCATGTTTTCAAATTCCATGCTCGATTCAATAAACATTTATCCGATGAAAACTAACTGTTTTGAAAAATAACTGGACTCTATTTTTGATAATCATCCGGACTTATTTGTCACAATATCAATCTCTCAATAAACATCCTATGTCATTGATTGAGGGGAGAATGATTTCAATTAAATTAAAAAGTTATTTGGCATTAAATTGTTTTCAAAAGATATACATGCATGTTTTATCAATGGAGTTTAAAGTCTTAAAATCCGATCCTTATCAGTTAAAGCGCTTTCATAATCAAGGCACAATTCTTCTTAAAAGCTTTCAAAATCAATTTAAATCTATAAGAGATCACAAATCTCAAATGACTTGATAATTGTGATCGGGGGAGAACGTGTGATTTAAATTGGATTTAAACAAATGTGTGATTTAAATTGGATTTAAACTGATAATTCGGTAAAAGGTTTTATAAGGATGTACATGCATTCCTTCCCACATGTGACAAACGATTTCAATTTTTCCATGCACATGTTGAGGGGGAGCATCTATCTTAAACCTATGATTTGAAACGTGATCACTTATCTCAATGTGCAGGTTCCCTCTAGTATGTGCAAAACCTTTTTTTTTCAAACCTAGAAGCACATATTGAGGGGGAGCAAAATCATGAAAATCTCATCCTTCCCCAAAATGCTTTATCTACTTGATTCGATTTGGGAAGTGATGTTGATATCTTTTAGAAAATGGTATTCAAAGAATTTAATTCTTCCTCTTGCCTCCGTGTGCAAAATGATTTCAAACATTTGATGCACATGTTGAGGGGGAGCACTTGTTCTAAAAATATCAAAAACAATTCAGGTACAAAATGTTTTGATAATATATCACAAGTATCTGGATTGATTTTCAAATGGTTCCAATGGCAGATGAACAATACCAAATAGACCGACCAACGTTACTTTATGTACGATATAAGGATGATAAGGTTAGGTATGTGTTCCCATGATCCGCCAGAACCGGAAGGATCTACCCAGGGACTATCCACTAGTTAGTGTAGAGTTCTTAGGTATGATGATAAAAGGAGAAAAATGAGATATGGGAAGAGTGCGGACCGAGTCCGAGCTAGTATCGAATAAACCGAACAAGGTTCTAGCTATGAAGTCTCGGTAAGCATCAAGGGGTTGAAGGATTAAAAAGAATTGAATGAGAAAAGGGTGAATACAAATAGCCCTCCATTTATTCAACCTTAGGCGTAAACCGGGTTCAATTCATAGGCTACCGATGGTAACATCGGTATTGAAGACAAGACGCCATGGACCCGCCACGCATCGCACTTCAACTTTCCAAACCACTCAAGTTCCTCTTAAAAGGGCTTGTTTCATTCTCACGGGAACCGACATTATCTATCAACTTTCTCTTAGAGATTGTTGATATTGAAGAAGGAGACCTCTCCCTAGTCTCCGCACAGATCCAAATATGCACATATTGAGTCTAGAGCCACGAGATCATCAATAAATCTCATTAGGACACTTTCAATGAAGACTCTCTGTTTCACACAATGTGGAAAGAGAGATTATATCTTGAGTCCCACGATTATCCTTGTGGTATTTCCGAACATCCGAGTGATGTGTATACATATTCACAATGAAGATGGAAAGCCTCTCGAGCCAACATCAAACAAGCTCCCGGTAGGTGGCATGTGAGATTTATTATATAGATCAACATGTGACAACCGAATGAAACAATGGGGCGATTCAATCTCTTGAATCAATCACGGTTCGAGTTATGGATTGACGGATACCTTTGAAAAACCGGTCTTTGTGCTTAAAATCTTTCTTTAGCAAATCGACCGTGTACGGACATTTCAAATCAAAAGGTGTTTTATGATTGGTAATTGATGTTCACTAAAACCTTCGTTGTATTGCAAAAACAATTTCTATTAAGCAATACACAATTGTTTTTCAAATCTCTTTTCATCAATCGCTGAATTTCTATTCATTTGGTTCACTCACTCCGTGTTGTCTTCTTTGAGATGTTCGGTTTGAGAACAACTAGAGCACCGCGAAACCCGTCAAGGAAATTCTTCGAATTATACCGATCACAGAGCAAGACTTGTATCGATCAACGAGGAACCGTGGGCCGTGTACTCAATTCAACGAAGTGATCAAAGACACTTTCGTGCGATTTATTGCTAATCGTTGTATGCGGTACACCCGACGCTTGTAGTCGATCGTAATGAAGCGGTCAATCCATAGCCGCATGCTCACTTAACACATTCATCTCAAAAGAAATCATAATTAGTGCATCAATGACTCGATATTTTCACTCCATGCTTCATTATCACGCCAATATCATGAATCAACTAAAGCTTCCACTACTCGATGAGAAGATTTCATGATCCGAATGTGAGCATGTCGGTCCGAATGTCACAACATCACATAATACCAACACCACAATGGATATCTCGAGATTTTTAAGTAGTGATGATCTCAAAAGTCGGCTCAAATTTATTATCACGTGGATTAGTAAAAGACCTCCACCTAGAGTAACCAAACATGCAATGAGAAGAATCTATGACTACGAGCTTGAGACAAAGTACTACATCAAGAATGCAAGAACAATTGTTAATGACATATCTTTTGTATTCAATGTAATTTTAGTATATGTTTGAGGTGACCTCCTTAGGGAGATTGTTAGGAATTAGAAATTCCGTGTATTAAAGAGTCGGTCACCTCGGTATATGTAATCGTTAGAAAGCTCGTAGTCGTAGTTATTTTAAGTTAAGTAGTATTTAGTTTAGTAACACCGTGGAGGACGGACGGGTCTTTACCCACTGTATGCCTGATCCACAGCCCGATGTGTGGCGTTTTATTGTAAGACTATAAATACTCTCTACCTTCGAAGGTAGAGAGTTGGAGCTCATAATAATATCTTTCACTTTCTCTCACTAAGTTCTCTAAACCTCTAACTTTCTCTCTCTAGAATTCCACTTATACGCCCACTTTGTGTTATGGTTTGATGTGTAAGTGAAAACCAATATCTTACATAAAAGTTGTTATACACCCAGATCCAGATCAAATAATCACAATCAGAGTTAATCTCTCACTCAAGATTCAGAACCAACTCAAACAACTACTAGCAAATGTACCGGACGATTCACGGCAACCTTCGACATGACGGGCATACCTAGGGAATTGGCATAGCATAGCCTGGGCCTAAACCAATATGCACCACCTATCAGGAAGAAAAGACATTGTCTTTCTCTAGAACGCTCTCAGGCTATAGATTCCCAGGTTACGAACCTAATCCAGGCAGACATCTTACGATCGGTCAAATATCAAACAAGGGACTCAAACCCAGTTATGGTCAAGAAAGTCAATGGCACGTGGCGCATGTGCGTTCACTTTACCAGCTTAAACAAGTCATGTCAAAAAGACAACTACCTTTTACCTCCCATCGACTGGAAGGTATACTCTTTGGCTGATTTCAAATACAAGTGCTTTCTCTATGCATACAAGGGATACCACCAGATGTTAAAGAAATTGTCTAAAAAAGAACAAACATCATTCTACACCAATCAAGGTCTCTATTGCTACACCAAGATGCCTTTAGGTCTAAAAAATGCAGGCACTACGTACTAGGCACTGGTAGACAGAGAATTCAAATCTTAGGCGTCAACCTTGAGGCATATGTTGACGACATGGTTATCAAGAGAAGAACAGAGGATACCTTATTGCGCGGCATCATAGAAACCTTCTAAACCTCCAACGCATGAAGTTAAACCCAGCCAAGTTCACATTCAAAGTGAAAGAGGGCGGTTCTTGGGACACATAATCGACGCCACGAGAATCGGGGCCAACCCCAAAAGATTCAGCGATGCTAGACATGACTCCTCCCAAGGTTGGATGGAGCTACAAAGTTTAAACGGAACTCACAGACTCTCAGCTGATTCCTCTCATGATCATGATAAGGATTATTTGGTACCTTTTTAAGGGGCCATTTAAGCCCAAAATCATATGAATATGATCAAATATTTCCATAAATCATTTCTTTTTGCATTTTAGGTACTTGGAACGAAAAATCTAGAAATCGACACATTTATGGATTATTTGGATGAAAAAGAGAAGAAAACAACTAAGTCGCAAAATTCCGTCAGAAAATGGATTCTGACGACGTCACACATTACAAAGTGACGCCGTTACTTGTTACGAAAGATGGTTTTTGGTGGAAAATTAACAAGTGACGCCTCAGTGGAATCTGAAGACACTATAACCAGACGGTGTCTGGTGTAATTTGAAGTTTAGAGTCACGTACAAAGCTAACAAGAGTTGTCCCAGATCATTTATAAGGGGACGAAGACAAGCATCACATGACGGCGCCAGAGATCTTAAGCGATGGCGTCATAATGACGACTTGCACAGGACAAAACCCTAATGACAGCAAGCTGACGGCGTCACAATTTATAAGGTGAGGCCGTTACAAGTGTAATACTATATATTTTTTCGCATGTTTTCCATTATTTGTGTAACACTTTGGAGAGGCAAACCCACCCTAGACGAATTTCACAGCAATTGTGACGGTTTTTCAGCCACTTTGGCTCATGTTTAATTGAGTATAAGTAATCCCTCTTTAATCATTCAATATGTCTATATGTTTTTGATTATATGCTTGTATTTTCTTTACATTAACATGCTAGGATAGATTTATTAGTGTTTGCTTAGATCCAATAAAACCTTTTTACTAATTATTGATTGTCTTCTCTTGTTAAATTGGTTGCTTCGTGTTAGGGTAAGAAAACTAGATTAATTCTTATATGTAACTAGCTTGACCGTCTTATAAAACGCAACCCTAGAGTGCACTGGTGGTTTTTCTCGTTGTATTTATTGTGTGAATTGCGGCTTGTAGATCCTAGGAGACTTAATAGACTTTAAGCTTTTTAGGGGAGACTTATACGTTGATAGAGTTAGGGCATTTGTCACCTCCCTACGACTAATAAAAAGGAATACAACGCTCCAATTAAAACAAGGGTGTGACAATTCGATTAATCAATAAGAAATAAAAAGGGAGTAAAAAAATATAAGTAAACACATTTTCCTATCATAAGAGTGACCAATTTACTTTTCTTGCATTTTATTTTATGTTATTTAGTTTTGTTTTATCAAATTAGTAGTTAAAACGCCTACTATTCAAAACCCCGAGGTTTTAACTTGCTTTCTAAAAAATATAAAAATAAAAAAAGACTCGTCTCTCACCTTTAGACGTATCTCGACATACACTTTGGCCTTCACAACACTATTCTCTTAGAGAACAATCAATCCCCCGTGTCTTACCTATACTGCACTAAAACAATTAGGTACACCGCCTAGGAGGGTTGTAAAACTCATTGAGGGTTACAATAATCCGCATCAAGTTTTAGCGCATTGCTTGGGAATAGTTTACATTTCGATTTCTATCTCGTTTAGGTCTACTCACTAGATTCCTATCAAGTGAGATTTTTATTTTTATTTTATTAGCTTTCTTGTAATCGTAATGTCTTTTCTTCGTGTTTTTGTTCGTAGAAATTTTCCACTACCTGTTTCGGCCCCCATTACGGAGGACGCGAATCCACGTGTTGGAAATAATTCGTTACCACGGATAGTATGTGGTTTACACTGCTCGGTTTAACACTAGCAGTGGAAACGTATTCCCACTGCTAGAACATTATTACCACTGCTATTGTTTATGTGAAGTTTAACGCATCTAGATAAGTATAGAATAGATCTTGTGTATATTCTATTATGTTAGCTTTATACTTATCTTGTAAAGGACTCCTTGTTGTATAAAAGGAGGTCCTAGGTCATTGTCTTAGGTACTTGTTACTTTACATACGAAAGCTTCAAGGTGTAACCCTAGTGATACTAAGATCACTCGTATTATTCATTAATAATATTGGAGCTGAGTTTTGTGTTTAATCTGTGTTTACTCTCATACAATACATTAACAATCATCTTCTAAGTATTACTAAGTAAATTCTTATTAATATCATACAAAAATATTGGAGTGTGTCAGATCCATGAGTTTTGATATTTTGTTTAGAAGATCCAAAGAATGTTTACTACTCATATTCAATACATTAAACAACCAATCAAACTCTTCTTCTATACCAAGGCTACATAAGCTCAAACTTAATGAGTTTGAGATGTGGAGGATCTTGATAGAGCAATACTTTCTCATTCGGGACGATGCTCTATGGGAGATCATTCAAACCGGTGAGTCTTTCAAGCCTCGTGACTAGTCTTGTGAAGGTTGGTGACACGGATGTTGTGAAGGTTTCGTGCTCGAATCTAGTATTGAAAAGGCTTGCAAGAAGAATGATCTTAAAGCTAGAAGTTTGTGCGATGACTCTTCCTAGAGACCGGATCATTGCATTCAAAGAAGTTCAAGACCGCTAAAGAACTGTTTGAAGAGATTTGCTCGGTGTTTGGTGGTAATGATGCTACTAAGAAGACACAAAGACATTATTGAAGCAAAGTTATGAAAACTTCTCCGCTTCAAGTAATGACTCACTTGATAGCATCTTCACCAAACTTCGAAGATTGTAACACGTACCGATCGTGTTTGGCATTGAGGAAGAAAAGGAAGACCTCAATTTGAAGTTTCTAAGAAGTTTGCCTTCGAGTTTCAAACCAATGTTACCATGTCAGGAAAACAAATCGACATAGAAACAATGAAGCTCAATGACCTTTACAACAACTTCAAGCTTATTGAGCAAAGGTTAAAGAAGGCAGGGAAGCTTGCTACAAGCTCTAGTAGCTTGGCATTGTTGTCAACCTCTGTTGACAGTGATGATTCTGAAGATGAAAGTGATGATGATATTGCCAATGCAGGTTCTAAAGTTTCCACTGTTAATGTTAATGTTAACACTGCAGGTTCAAAGAAGAAGGTTGCTAGTATTGGAGATCCTACCTTTTATGCTTTTATCTCCACAAGAGTTGATGGCTCTGTCTTAACTCATGAAGACATAGAGCAAATTGATGAAGATGACTTGGAGGAGATGGATATAAAATGGTAGATAGCTCTTCTTAGGATGAGGGCTAAGAAATTTTACAAGAAGAATGGCAAACCTATCCACATTAATGGTGATGATGCGAGGCTTTGACAAGAAGAAAGTGGAGTGCTTTAAGCGCCACAAGTTTGGACATTTGCTAGAGAATGTAAAGACCAAAGACCAAGGACAACAGTCTACTTGGTACAAGCAAAAGAAGGGACCAAGCGTGGAAGAACCAAAGACAATGTTGGCTATTGATGGTGTGAGCTATGATTGGAGTTTCATGGTCGATGAACAAGAAGAAGAACATTCGAGATGTCGCTCTTGTTGCTACCGAATTTCCTCTCATGGCTTTCTTTGATTACGAGGTACAAAACTTTGATAGTTGTTCTAAAACATGTAGGGCTGCTAAAGAAGTTGAAAGACTTAATGATTTATACTCTAATGAAAGGAAAGAATTATATACTGCTAATTATATTGTGGCTAATCTTAGAAGAGCTATGGCAGTATTAGAAAAGCAAATAGAGCACTATCATGCAAATGAGTCAAATTATAATGATGATATGATTCTTCTTAGAAGAGAGGTAGAACATACAACCGCCGTGAATGAAGCATACCAAAAGGAGCTTGAAAACTCCAAAAGAAAATTGAAAATGTCAATTTAATCAGAGACACATGTTATCATCGCCTAAGTCAATTGATAAAATTTGGAATGCTCAAATTTATAATAAAGCTAAGTCGATATGGGTTATAATATGCGCCTCCACCACTAAGGGGTGTTCATTCACCTCGGTATAGATTTAGCTCATAGAGGCATAGAGGATTTTAAGGATCTTGAAAGAGAATATGGTCCTTTAAAAGACACAGTTGTGAAGAGTGAGGAAGAGAGTAAGCTTGATAATGATGTTTTGAGAGTGCTAGTAACTCATCTATTGTAGATGAGAGTGTTAAAAGAATGTAGAGACTTCTATCCCAAAAGTTGTTAACATCACATGAGGAACCTAGGAAACCAATTAATAAACCTAGACCAACTGTAAAGTATCTTTGAGATGCATAGGAACAAGCCTCTGACTCCTAGGGGTAACCAGAGGAGTTGGAATCATGTTAAATCTCAACAACTAGGTAGTGATTTTGTGATGTACAATAAGGCATGCTATATCCGTGGTAGTTTTGATCATTTACATGCTTATTGTGACTATCATGTTGGGAGAAGGGAAGTCCATGGTAATAAAAGGGTGGAGACTAATAGGTTTCAACATAATGTACACCCTAACACACATTGCAAAATGGTCCCAAGAGCAGTTCAACTTAGAAGTGGCCTCAAAACTTTTGCCACTACTAAAACTGTTAACACTGCTCAACCTAAGTCACCTGTTAAAAGTTCAAACTCCAAAACAACTTTTGCAAAATCTGCACAAACAGGGAAAGGAACTTTTCAAGCTAAAAAGTTTAATTATAACCAACAGTGGGTGCCTAAAAGAAACCGTGATTACCACCGCTCATTCAAAAGTTACCACCGCAATGGTTGTAAACAAGAAAAGGGGGATATGGGCAATCTTTGTGAAGGCCTCAAAGACGTTGGGAATGGAAACCTAAAGGAAATACCTCTACAACCAATCCCAATGGTGTATCAATGACCTTTGATAGATTTAACTATATTGATACACGAGGCGGATCCAAGTCAATCATGGCTTGGGTCCCCAAAAGAAACTAACTCTTTACTCATATGTGCGTAAACTTCCAAGGACAAAAGATCGGATCAAGGATATAAAGATGGTGGGTGTTCAAGGCACATGGTGGCAACAAGTCCTATCTTTCGATTTTGAGCGTTATGATGGACAGTATGTCAGTTTTGATAATGAAGTTTGTGGAACAAAATGTGTGATGCAGGAATATCAAAGATAAAGGAAAACATGGATTACTATTATTATTACACAAGAATGCACTCTAAGTGCAGCAGTTAAATCCATGAACTACTACCAACAACCTATCCCAAACACAATCTTCCTAACCCATCTTTTTCACCATCTATGGCTTCTTGGGAAAGCCCCAGCTTGGCATCACCTTAGGAGCTCCTCGCATGTCAATCCACTCATACACTCTAGGACATGCTAACCCCCTCACCACTTCTCTGACTGGTGGTGAGGATGATGAAGGACCTGCTGATGGAGGTGCTGATAGCAATGGAAGTGAAGGTGATGGTTGGAGCTCTTCAGGAGGAGCTATTGTTGCAAAAGGGGGGACACTAAGGACTCTTCCAGAGGTCTCATCATCGTATCCACATATGGTGATACATATGAGCCGATCTCGAGCTATCTTCCTTGATTAGTGCATCACGAGGCTCGGTTGTAGTGATGAAGGACCAACAGGGAAAAGGATTTGAAAGAACAATTGAATGTTTTCTCTTCCTGGATACAACCTTCTCATACTCTTCTTTTTCAACTCTCCCAGGGTTTTTCAACACAAAGTCATCCTGTTGGAAT
The DNA here is from genome assembly GCA_022545495.1 of Chrysanthemum lavandulifolium. Classification (NCBI taxonomy): domain Eukaryota; kingdom Viridiplantae; phylum Streptophyta; class Magnoliopsida; order Asterales; family Asteraceae; genus Chrysanthemum; species Chrysanthemum lavandulifolium. Next base: position 182,246,963 of record CM040238.1, read on the forward strand.
CACTCCTAAACAATATTTCAAGTATTTATATCTCATATGTAATAGGTAGCTTTATTATGGCCTTTATGTTTGTTTTAGGTCAAGCTTATGTAGAAGACCCATAAGCTTAGGCCCAAGCCCACATAAGAAAGGATGGGAACTAGGAGTGTTGCCCTAGGTTCCCTCCTATAAATAATCTTGTAAACCCTCATTTGAGGGTTGGTTGTTCAAGTTACTCTTTCACATACTCTCTACGCCTAACCGTTCTAGTATTTGTGTGTGTGTGTGCTTGTTTATCTTGTTCAATCACCTTATCTCTTTCTCTATAACTTGTGTTTGTAAAACTAGTGACCTAACGATGGTATCAATCGCCAAATAGTTGGGTGTACTCGTTTGTTTTGAAGTTTTGGTTTTGGGTCTTACGCGTAAAGATAACGCAATCTTTGGTTATCTTAAAACTCGTTTTTACACTTTTAATCCAAGATTCTTGTACTTTCAATGTTTTGAGGTGTTAAAATACTTGTTTTTGGCAAAAGTTTCAAACTTTACGCGTGGATTTACGTTTTTAAGCTTGTTTTTGTTCGTGGGTGTCGTTTCACGCGTAACCCGTTTAGCGCTTTGGTACATTAAATTTCACACTTTTGTGTTCTTTTGGTACTATTGAAGCTATTCCATAACAAAAAGCGGTTTAGAAACACATTTGGGCATAATCAAAGTTACGAGTAATCCTACGCGTATCAAAACCCTAAAATTACGCGTAAGATTTTCCTTGGTTTGATCTTCAATTTTCGGTTTATTCCGTGTTTTCTTACTTGGATAAGTCCGAAAATCGTCGACTTTGGATATCTTTTGCCTTTGTGAAGTGTAAAAGATTATTTGAGCAAAACCTAAAATTACGCATAAGCATAAGCTTACGCGTAGAAATCCCACGCATAAGATTCACTTTACGCGTAAACTTTATTCTACGCATAAGGTAATCCTCGCCTAACTTTCTCGCCTAACTTTTGTCTCGCATAACTTTAGTGTTTTACCTACTTACGCGTAAGCTAAAACCTACGCGTAACTCCTTTGTTACGCGTAACTTTTGGTGTTTTACGCATAAGTGCTACTTGGTTCTTGTCTTTTCTCGCCTAAGGACACTTCATCAACAAAGGTTCATTCGACTACAAAGATCCATTTTTACCACACAAGTTTATCATCATGTCTCAACCACCATACTCTAACTATTTCCCTCACACTTATAATCATCAACAACAACAACAATTAACTCCACAACATCAACAATGGAATCAACAACAAACTATTTATCAACAACAATTTAATCAGCAACATACTCCACAACTTGGTGCAATTCCACAACCACAAATGGTTCCACCATCACCAAGTCTTCAAGCTCTACCCTACATAAACGATTTCAATCAACATCCATCACGAAGCACTATGAAGGAACCCACTTGGTTTGCAAAGATGTGTGAAGCTTTAAGCGACCAACAATCAATTCATGAAGTGGATCACTTGATAGACCTCCAATGCTCACTCCGAAACTACGATCAATGGGTGATAAGGTTCTTTAGGTTTTGTGATCTAAAGAAGCCACATGGAAAGTTCTTAAAGAAGGTTATCTTGGAAGGTCCATTTGAGATGCCTCTTGTCATTGTGCCGGAGATCCAACTGCTTTGTTCCACAAGAGATGAACAAACCAACATTGCTATCATTGCGATTTAAATCCTACTGAACTTCTACACTATGAAGGCGATGAACTTGCAATGGAATACATCCTCTTAGGATTACCAAACCAAATTCTTCGTAGTGTTGATGCTCAAAAGCGCACAAAAATGTGGGATCATATTCGTCTTCTTATGGAAGGATCATACTCAATCGGGAGGATTTGGAATCCAAAATTTACTTGGCTTATGAACACTTCATGATTGAACACGAAGAGACACTAGAGTCCTATCATCATCGATTTTCGGACATCATCAATGATTTGGATAAACACAACATCATCATGCCAAGAATTGCGGTGAATACTAAGTTCTGAGTAGTCTTGGTCCCGAATGGGAGAAGTATGTCATTTTCTCCGTCAAGCGAAGAATATGCATCATTCTACTTATGGATTGTTGTACGATTACTTGAAGCCTCATGAAAAGGAAGTTGATCGGGAAAGGATTCTCCGTGCTCAAGTTGCTAAGCAGATCACAACCGGACAATCAACAACTTGCCTTATATGCTCAGCGAATTATCCTCTCAACCAAACAACTCAACCAAGCGCTTCAAACACACCTTCACGGCAACAACCTCAACCTCAACAAAATCAATTGGTTCCATACGGCAACAATGCTCAAGCATATGTCGGTGAAGCTCGAGGAAATCGATCCATTCGAAGCATTGCAACAAGGATTTGTGATGATTGCTAATGCTTTTGGCGTTACACCAACAAATCCAACAATCGTATTCGTTCCTCATCTAACACACGGACTCAAGTTGTTGTGAACAATGGACGTGTTGAAGTTCGAATCGTGATTATGGTCGTCGGATGGGCGGTGGTCAAGGGTTTAATCTTGTGGGTAGGAATAACAATGAGCTCAAGTGGTGGAGCAGGAAATGCTCGAGAATCGGTTAAATGGTCTTAGATGCTACAAGCGCAATGAGAAGGGACACTGGCTAATGCATGCCCAAAGCCAAGGACTAGGGGCGGTGCTTATTTCAAAGAGGCTTTACTTTTGGCTCTTAAGGATGAAGTGGTGGATCTCTTACGGACAAAAACGAGCTTTATGGCGGATCTGAGACTCGGATGATGATATGGAGGACTTGCAGGCTAATGCATTTGTTATGTTGATGGCTAATATGCATGAGTTGCACATGAGTAATCTGAGGCCTAGTGTATGACACGATGGCTTGTCTCAGTACCGAACAAACCATCATCATATCTCGAACTAATATCTCCGCCAATATTTGAATATGGCGCGGATCGATTATTCAAAATGAGTCTTCTACATCTTTTTCGATGATTTTCAAGTTAACCACAGTAGTTACATTTGACGATCAAGATGACCTTATGGTTTCCTTTGATAATCAAATTGACTCGTGGTCGTACTTGAGGATCTAAAGAATGATCATGTTGAGACTCACGTTGAACAAGATGATCTGTTGCCTCATCCGGATTTTGCTCGGTTAATTCAAGACCATAAAATCAAAATGGAGGAATGTTATGCATTAAATCAATCCTTAAAAAGTAAAAATGCTTTGTTAACCAAGGATTTTGAATGCTTACAAATGCAACTCAAATTTTTCAAAACTCAAGAAAACCGTGAAAAAGGTTTTGAAGCCGCTTTGCAAAATCTCATCAAATGAAAAATATTTAGAGACGGATCGTGATCTAGCCGCCTCGAAGAATGCTTTGTTGTGCGAATTAGAACAAGCTGAAACACGAACATAAAAAGCAAATTAACGCTCTCACCTTGGAAAATCAAAAGCTAAAATTTGAGTTGTTAAATTGTCAAAAGCAGTTCTCCGCATACAAAAAGCATTCAACGAATCGGGTAGATGACCTTCTTGACGAAATTCTCGACTTGCAAAACAAACTTAAAGAGTTTAAAGCATTGTTTACAAACATGGTGAATCGATAATGACTATTGAAAAGTTTACCTTAAAACCCAATCCAAATGGATATGGAAAAATCTAGGCGATTACAAACCAAAGCTTTCACTAAAAACATTCAAACCAACTCACGAAGTTTCGGTCGAGAATACAAAATTGATAATCTTGTCATGAGTGTTGTTGAATATCATCGTCAAGAGGAATTAGATCAAGCGAAGGCGAGTCGATCAAAATTAAAAACGTTGTTTACAACAAACCTTTTAATTATAAAACGCGGTCACTTTTGTCACACCAACGGATTCTTCTAACACACCAAGGGTTATCATCAAAACACACGAGTCTTCTATTGTTAATCCCAAAGCAGACTTTGCACAAACTTATGGTCCTTTACCTTCCATTAGTGAAGTAAACTCACAACACGAAAATCGAAAAATTCTTGATATTTTGACATTTTCATGGTGACCTCAAAATTTTACAACATGAGATAGAATATCGATCCGAAATCAAAGTTGAACATTTTCAATCGCCTCTCGCGCGAGAACAAAGAGACATTTTTCGGAAAAATCTTTTACCTAATGTTAAAAACTTGAAAAGTTGTGCAATTGCACTGGAAAAGGATTTTCATAAGGAACTTGGGGTAATGAAAAGCGTTTTCGAGAAAAGCGAAACATCTATTTCTAACACAAAATGCAAAAAGAAACTATTGAGAAAAGATGTTGATCGACTCTTGGAAGATGTTATCGTCTTGATATCCATAATGTTGTGTTACTTCATGCCTTGCCATTTGCATCGATTATATCTCTGCGATATTGTTGAAGCTGTTGTAACTGTTGAGAACACCGATAATGTGCTTGGATCGAGTCTTTAAAAGCGAAAATAAACGATTACACACGGAAATTTACAATGCAAAACGTCGTCTTCATTGGTGTGAAAAGATATTCACAATCATCAACTTAGTTTTCAAAAGAAAATCGCTCGGTTGAGTGCAAAATCTTCGATCCTAAAATTGAGCAAGCTGGATGATCAAAGCGTGTCTTTGAAAAGTCAAATCTCAAAATATGAACAAGAACTTTTAAAAGTTAAGCAGAATATGGTGTCATATTTGATTTACTCAAAAGACTCGACTTGAAGCATCAAACGAACTTGATCACTATCTTGCTCACACTAGAGATGTCATGAATTTTCTTTGGAAATATTAGTTACGAAAATCAAGATCGATTCACACCATCTCTAAGTTAACGGAAATGTTAGGAAAGTATGAACAACTTCCGCCTCTTGTGATTAAGAGATTAGCACCAGTCACACTTAGTAATCGTGAACCTAGAATTCCACTGCCAAATCACAAGTTGCTAATGTGTTTCCCTCTCTTGAAGCAGAATAGTTGCATCTTTTCCAAGCGTCCGCACTTCAAAGCCTAGGAGCACTCAATCGAAGAATAGGAAGTTGCGACCTAAGAAAAGATCAATAAGGAATGCTAAAGTAGAAGAACACCCTAGGACTCGAATAAAACTCATGTTACTTCCACTATAGATGTTGCGTCGGCAAATGTAATACAAATAGTGATGTAACGAATGCTAAACCGTTAAGTACTTTTGATATTGATCGATGCACCTTGTGTTATTTGTCGAAAGAGTATGAATTCGATTGTCATGACAAATGTGTTGCTAAAGCTATAATCTCTCGATTACAAAATCCTAAGAATCGGAATACCTCTAGGCCCACTAATCATTCTAAGTCGTGCTTGGTAGACCGCCTTCTTTAGATTCTAAGGCAACCATTGCTATCACGGTAGCTCCGCTTCACCTCCTAAGAATGTAGTACCACCTAGTGTTTTCACTAAGACTAAAGCAAAGAGTAGTTATAGATGGCGAAATGGATATATAACACACTAGGATTTAAATGGATGCCTAAAATTGTCAATGTGTGTATGTCTAACATACACGCTTGGAACCTCTAACATTTCGGGTTCCACATCTACTTCTATTCCATCTGTGTAAATGCATGTGTAATGCGGTGATCTGAGATCATTCTCTGGATTGTTGATAGCGGATGTTCCCGACACATGACGAGCAACCTTAAGCTGTTATCAAACTTTATTGCAAAGTTCATTGGCCTTTGTCGATTCGGGAGCGATCACTTGCGACCATCATGGGCTACGGAGATTATGTTAATGGGAACATCGAAATCGGCGGGGTTTACTATGTGGAAGGCCTCGGTCTGTCTGTTTCGATGGGTCAATTTTGTGATGGAGATTTGGAGGTTGCTTTCGGGAGAAAACTTGTTTCATTCGTGATCTACAAGGAAGCGATCTTATGTCCGGCTCGCGTAATTCTAGTCTCTACACTATCTCTATGCAAGACATGGTTGCTTCCTCTCCCATTTGCTTACTTTCAAAGGCAACATCTACAAAATCCTGGCTATGGCACCGTCGTCTCTCACATCTAAACTTTCAAACCATCACCAACCTTGCTCGACACAAACTAGTTGAAGGACTCCCACGATTCGGTATTCAAAGATCACCTTTGCTCGACTGTGAACAAGGGAAAAGCACTCGTGCTCATTTTCCTTCAAAGGTGGAACACGACTCTCGACATGTGCTTCATCTTCTTCACATGGATTTGTGTGGCCCGATCGCGTGCAAGCGATCAACGGCAACGCTACATCTTAGTAATTGTTGATGACTACTCACGATGGACTTGGGTCTACTTTCTTCGTAGCAAAGACCAAGCTCCACAAATGATCATCACCTTTCTCACAAAAATCTGAGTTCGACTCCGCAACACCGTCGGGATCATCGAGCAGACAAAGGCCGAATTTGTTAACAAAACCCTTCGTGAATTTTATGAGAAAGTGGGAATTGACATCAAACATCTATTGCACGTACACACGAACAAAGCGGAGTTGTTGAAAGGCGAAACCGAGCGTTAGTGAAGCGCAAGAACAATGTTAATCAATGCTAAACTTCCAGATTACTTATGGGCGTGTGTATCTGCATGCTATACTCAAAACCGTTCTATGATCACAAAGCCACAACAAAACACCTTTCGAGCTTGTCCACAACTATAAACCGAACCTCAAACACTTTCATGTATTTGGATCCCTTTGCTATCCGAATAATGATCGTGATGATTTTGGAAAGCTCAAAGCCAAAGGCGATATTGGAGTCTTTATTGGATCTTGTGACAATTCTAAAGGTTTCGAATCGGAATCGTCGAACTAAGGAGGTAATGGAAGCGATTCATGCTCATTTCGATGAACTCACGGAAATGGCTTACGAGTATAATGACTTAGAACCGGTCACAACCGTTTAAACTTCCTCAACCCCATCATCGGTGAAGAAAGCCCTCACTAACTCGTCAACAAATGGAAAGGTTATTTGCTCCTACGTTACGTGGCGATATTGATGAGCGTGCTCTGGTGTATCCATTGTTTCATTGCACAACGATAATATTCCTATACGATACACTGCTACAACAACTCTTGTTGAAGATGCACCTACACGATTGACTCCAACACAGATTGAACACACGCTTCCAACAATGATGAACCGGTGATGATATTACGAATGAAGTACCCCACTGCGATTTTGATCCAAATCGTTCTTGACCCGTTTGCTAATGAGCTGCTGCGCACGGATGTCGCGGAATCTTCAACAAACCATTTGAATCCTCGAATCGCACAATGTATACCAACATCAACCTCTACACATAGATGGACAAAAGACCATCCTCGGCTAACATTATTGGCAACCCGAATCAACCGATCGTTCGAGACAACGTCTTCGCTCAGACGGTGAACATTGCATTTATGCACTCTCATTGTCGCCAATCGAACCTAAAAACATTAAGGATGCAATGACAAAGACAAGCTGGATTGAATCCATGCGGGAAGAACTCAACCAATTCAAGCGTCTTGAAGTATGGGAGCGGTTGAAAGACCAACGAGGGTCTCGTCATTGGTTTAAAATGGATTTGGAAAAACAAATTGGATCTTTGAAGGGAATGTTATCCGAAACAAGTCACGGCTAGTTGCTAAGGGTTATCGTCGGGAAGAGGAATAGACTTTGAAGAATCTTTTGCTCGGTTGCTCGTCTTGAGGTCATTCGGATATTCCTCGCGTTCGCTCATATGAATATGACGGTCTATCGGATGGATGTCAAAGCAGCGTTTCTCAATGGACAACTAAAAAAAGCGGTCTATGTCGACCAACGGATGGATTCATTGATCACGAGTTCCCGAACCATGTCTATCGGATGGATGTCTATCAAGCAAAGGCGTTTCTCAATGGACAACTTAAAAAAGCGGTCTATGTCGAAATAACGGATGGATTCGTTGATCCCTTTATGGTCTCAGATCTTTGAACAAAGCTACCTCGGGCATTATGGTCTCGATAAGCTATCATCTTTGCTGGTTTATCCTCATTTATCGATCGCGACCAAGCTGAAACCCACCTCTCGAGGCTAAACGAATCCTCCAATACATCAAGGAACCATTAACTTGGGGATCCGGTATCCAGAAGGATTACGGTTTTGAACTAATCGCTTTTAGAGCGCGATCACGCAGGATGCTTAGACTCGAGAAAAGTACTTGAGAGCTCTACAATTTCTCGGTGATAAGCGGTGTCTTGGCAATCAAAAAGCGAGGATTGTACATCGTTGTCATCAAGCGAAGCGCGAATATGTAGCCATGTCCGCGTGTTGTGCTCAAGTCATTTGGATGAGAACACAACTCAAAGACTATGGTTACGTATTTGTGAGAATCCGATGTCTTTGCGACAATCGAGTGCCATTGCAATCTCGTGCAACTCGATTCGACACTCGAAATCAAAGCACATCGATCTACGCTATCATTTCATCAAGGACCACGTGGAGCAGTACAGTTGAATTATACTTTGTGGTCTTGAATACCAATTGGCGGATCGCTCACCAAAGCCTTGCCTCCCGCTAGGTTTAATGAGTTGGTCCACGAATTGGTATGAGGTGTTTGACTCAAGAGGAATTGGATGACCTCTTAAAAGCGATCTTAAAACACATCAAACACCAAAACATCTTTTGTAAATAAATTTTCAAAACAAAATACAAAAATATAAAATCCGATAAAACAACAAAAATATTCTCTAATCTATATTTCTTTCAACATGGCAAGTACATTTCTTCCGTCAACACTTTAATCTTTCAAAATTGGTATTTTTTCGATCAAGTGTTGAGGGAGAAAATAATCTATTAGCTTGTTTCAAAACATCGTGTACTTGCATGTTATCATATCTCGGTTGATTCTTTTACAAATGATGGTACATTTTACGGTTCAAAGACACTCCTCGGACTTAAATTAATAACCTTTCATTATTTTCTCAAGTCGAGGGGAGTGTCGTCAAGTTTCTTTCTTAAAATCTTTGTTTGGTAACCAAAATGGAAGTTAAAAGGCTTTGGTTGAAAAAGGAAAAGGTGGAGGGACTAAAAGCGTCAAAACCTTAAAGTTATTTTTAATAAAACACCTCCACCTAACACTTTCACCTCACATTTATTACCAACACCTAAAAGATCCTACGCATAGAAATTGTTTAACAAATCCGTGTTTGGATCATCATTTTGTAAGTGGTTTTATGATCTCAACATGTTTTTAAACATAGGTTTTGATTTTGATACAAATCCAACGGTCAAATCTTGATCTATGCTTGATTTTGTGTTCTACGCAGTAAGTGTATGAACACTAAATCAAGAATGTGTGTTTGTGGTTAAATAAGATTGTGTCAAAATGTTCCTTTTACATCAATGATACCATTTTCACCACCCAAACATGCCCGAAACACGAATTGATGACTTTTGAAAATTAGGGTTTAGGTCAAATTGGGTATTTTGAATGTGAAGTGTTTTGGTTAAAAGATTGTTGGGTTATGCTCTTGCGTTGTTAAATTGATGATTTCCAAAGTTTATAGCCACCCGAAACACTAATTGATCATCAATTTGAAACTAGGGTTTAAAGTTCATAAACTTTGGGTATTTTGATTTTAAACAAATTAAGTGTTACAACTTGGCTTACATACTCACAACATGTCTTTAACTACGAGAAAAAGTTTGGTGCATAATCTATGGCTAAAACTTCATAGCGTAGATTTAGGGTTTTAGACTACAGCGTATGTGTTCTCGCGTAGCTGTTAAAATGAGCTAGTATGTTTTGATATGTGATAAAATGATGTTATGTGTTAACTTTGATGATTTGATAAATTTATTTCGGGCTTTGCTACGCTTAAAATTGAGAATCAAGGTCATTTGCAATCTCGCATAAGGATTACCCTACGGCGTAGTCATGTTATCGCGTAAGAATAATCCTACGCATAACTTCTACGCGTAAGGTTCTACAATGGACTACGGCGTATCACGTGAAGGATATGCGTAAGCGATGACCTCTACGCATAAGGTCAACTCTTACGAGTAGCCTTACGCGTAAGGTTAATATATGCCTACGCATAAGCTCTCGCATAAGGTCTCCTTTTCCTCGCGTAACATTTCTTACGCGTAAGTTAGGATTCTGGCGTAAGTTTACGCCTAAGCATATATCATTCTGTCACGCATAACTTTGCCAAAACTACGCAACCCTGGATTGACCTTCATGATGAATTGTTACTTGTACAAACTTGTAAATAAACTAATCATATCATCACGAATCCAAAATGTCACTAATAAACTTAAATCGTTTGATATGTTGTGAACAATAAGTGATAAAATAAACTTTAAAACTTAAAGTTAACTAACTCATGAAACATTTCACGACATCATTGAACTATTGAACATACAAGTGACTTAGGACTCGTAACAATCATTATCCTTTGTACATTCAATAACTAGACAATAAGACCTTACATTGACTAACATTATGTCTTTCGATATGTTGGTTCTTTTGGCTAATGTTATTTCGAGATCACGACATGGTGAACAAATGAATGTGGATGCACGAAGTTCTCTCCATTCTTGATATCTATCCTCATGGCTATCCAATGAAGATAGGAAAGAATAATCTCCGTGTTGACTTTGACACCCTCACTTGCTCGAATCTTCGTGTCTTATTGCTATTGATATTACGAGGACTCATCCGTATCGAACATGCTTACTCACTCTGCAAGCTGTTCACGAGATCTACATCCAGCAGTTACGGAACACTATGGAAAGGGTCAAAGGACAAGCTCTTGTGACGGTGACTACGAATCACAAACAAGTCACCATTACACTGCGAGACTTAAGAACATTCTCCTAATTCACGATGTTGATCCGACCAAACTATATGCCACACTTTGAAGAGCCCACTCTCCAATTCTTAATCAATATCGGTTATGGCGAGGCTACGGGAGTAATCACCAAGCATTCTCACGTAGAGCTTAAGAGTATTCCTCAACCACGGAGAACTCTCTACATGATCATCACCAAGTCATTTACGGTCGTGACGGTGGCTATGAGCACCCTAAGCTCATGGAGCGCAAATATTTTGGGCATTGGTCAACATGAAACACATCGCTATCGAAGCTCGATTTGGGATGACATGATGTCATTTCTCAACAAACTTGGCTCAAAGATTCCCTACATCGGATATACTAAATTGTTGATCCGAGAGCACTTGGACTTCATCACGACATTCCCAAGAGGCTCAATGACCCCGACAATCACGACATGTTGCGGAACCTATTCTATCTGTCGGAATCAAGGAAGCGTCTACAAAGAAACAAGGTCTTTGTCTTTGCGATTTCCTTCTAGCGAAGATGTCGAAAGCTCGAATCGTACAAAAGGTATCTGGAAGCGGTTAGACAAGGCAAAGTTGGTCATCTCGACGAAAAATCTTACGGAACACTGTAAGGAGAACCGAGAAAAGGAAGTCTTGGAAGTGTCACAAGTACAGATAGTCAAAGGAATGTTCAAAGAAGAAACCTATTCCAAAGAAACCTACCCTAAGAAGAAAGTTCCTTCTCGGAAGCCACTCCGATCCTTTCACTTGAACCGCAAAGACAACTCGGGGCGAGGACTCGAGGCTCTTGACACGAGATGAAGAGATCACATACTCGAAGCGCAAAGGATGAAAATCCTCGGTGCAAAACCTCCAAGTCCTCAAACTGTTAAAGGAAAAGGAAGACTCTGCACTTGTACCTTATGATGAAAGCTACGAAGATGAAGAAGAGCAATTGGATCAATCATACGGAAGAAGTTTCACATCGTCGAGACACCTTCAAAAGGCCGAAGAATTTGCTAAAGATCAAATGGGTGGCCCGGAGGATCAAGTGGTCTTGCTTGCTCCTCTCCGGATCTGATGCGGTTAATCGACCCGATAAGGGATGCGGTGCCACCACTCTTCTGCAACAACAACGACTGTGGAGGACACTATTGTGTATGATTTTGAGAAGCAGGGCGAGAAAGAAAAGTCTAAGGATGGCGAGGATGATTATACAAAGTTTCTTCTAGGCAGTCCAACACACTCAAAGGAGAAAACCTCGAAACTCCTAAGGACATGAAGTCTCCTCATGTCTCCTCATCATCAGTTCTTCATCTCATTCATCACAACCACCATCAACAAAGTCAACGGATCATCATCCAAATCGGTGAAGAAACCACCTAAATCTTGGATTTCTCGGACTCATAAAAGATTGTGAAAGTTTGTCCAACAAGTCGAGAAAGAAGGACATACTTTACGGAAAAATGAATTGGTTTCTTGACCAAATTCGATACTTAAATGATGAGAAAGACAAGATGGAGAAAGAAAGGAATTTGTTGAAGTTCATGAAGAGTCATCGAAAAGAGGCTGAGCGAAATGATCGAAGGTTACACTAACAAGTACCTTGAGGATATCGTTCCTAAAGTCCAAAAGGCTGGAGAAGGCGACAAGAGATCATACCCACAAGTTTCTTCTCGACCTTGTCCCGGTGTGACTCGAGAAGTATTTTCGGACAACTCACCCCTAACATCGTAGCATTGGTTAAACATACAATGGCCAAAGAAGGCGATCTCTACGAATACGGGTTAATCGCTAAACTTGTGATGCAAATGTCAAAGCGATCGGGCGTTTACCGGATGAAGCTAAATTTTTGAAAATCTACTTGATTTTCAACTCGGATCATCATGCAAGGAGTCACCGATCAACCCAAACGACCAAGAGATGGCGATGATAAGGATAAGGACTCGCACCTAAGCGTCGAAGCGATGCGGTAAATCTACTTGATGCCACCTCCTCCACCACGGACTTCTTCTCAACAAAGTCTCCTCCACCTCGGTCTTCTCTTGATAAACCTCGGGACGATTCGAGTTACCACCTGACTCATAAAGCGGTGATTACTTTGAGTATACGGGTGGTGACGATGAAGAGGTCCTTGAGCCCGACAACAACCCACCTCACCCAAACAAGTGCGAAACCGGTATCATCATCAAGGCCTTCCAAAAGAAGAAGAAGGCGACTCGACTGAAGTCGTATCATGGCTAGATGACGATAAAACCGAAGAGTTTGAATGGTTCTCCACACTTGTCAATCAAACTCCACTACGATGAAGGTCAAGAATTGGTGAGCGGTTCTACATTGGAGCACGCAAAACTTTTGCAAGAAAAGTTCCATGTGAAGAAAATGGCGAAATCGAGTTGAAGCGAATCAAGAATGAAGCGTTTCAACTTCTTGAAAAACGACTCGAAAGCGCCTCGAGGTCGAATATCATCTTGAGAACATCGCTCGAGCTATGTCTAACAACATGGATTGGCTCAATCCGGAAGCAAACATTGACTTCACACAAAGGGACAACCCTCCATACTACACCGATTGGACCAAACCTCTACCGACCATTGGCCAAGCAGACGAACCAAGGATTCCCTTGAGATATTTCTTCAACGAGACACGGATTTTCTCTTACATGGTGGCGATGGTTCATGAAAATCGCTACATCATTGACTCTTCCATTCCAGTGACTATTTACTCAAGCGCATAGCTATCGAGGGCGTGCAAATCACTTGTTTTCGACAGCGTGCAAGCATCGACCAAGATGCATTGTATGGGATTCATCATTGGCACGAGCAGAAGAATCTACTACTGATTGCACGGTTGAAGTCTCAACATGCGGTGTATAGTTCTAAGGACATCGTGGCCATCAAACACATTGATCTCAAGTCTAAGTGGGACTACACATTCTTAAAGAATATCATAGTCAAGCGACAAGATGAGCAGGACTATGGATTCTCGAGGGTGACTTTGAGAACTTGTCCTCAGCGACATCGAAGACATGTACCTTGCCAAAGTGCGGTCGTATGAGACAATTCTCATTGAAGTTCAGCGTGAATTTATCAAGTCGGTTCTCATCTTCATTAGGCGCATCGTGATCAAAGAGCGTGTCGAAGATATCCGGATGGTGTTGAATCATATCGAAGCGTGTAAACTTCACTCCACCACGCTTGATCTTCCCGACATCAACCACTCACACAACTTACGCTCATCGACAAACCTTTCGGCGTTGTTTACGCGGTGAACTTCAAAGAAAGCGCTTAATGGCGTGTAGTGAGCTCCACAAATTCGGGATCATACCTTGAAGATGGTTAGGGATGGATTGGCGTCTGAGGTTGAAGGATATCGCTGAAAGTTGGGAATCTAAGCTGGAATTCTCGGGAAAGGAGGGATGTGAGGCGTATCATCACCATGATTGATGAGCGGTTGTTCGAAGGATCGATTCGAGACGATTGGAGAGCTATGTTGGTGGTCGACCGGGAGAAACATCACCGGCTTTCAGCGCATGTCGCGCTCACAGGAACATCATTGCACTTCTGGTACCCTTGAATTGTTTCCTTCATATAATTTTGGATGCATGATTATATATGTCAATGGCTTGTGCACACATAACGATGTACAACCCGTAATTGTCAAGAAAGGACCACGTAGTGCGCCTCGGTGCCACAATCCTTATAAAAGGGCGAAAGCTTCTTATTTTTGAGTAAAACCTATCAAACCTTTCATTTTCAAGGTTTTGCTCAAAAGACAAGTACTTCCCATATGATTTTCAAAACCTCAACCGTTTATATCACTAGTTGAGGGAGTATTTGATTTAAAACTTTGTTCACAAATTGTTCATAGTGGTCACTCTTCCCATAACACTCAAAATGGTCATATTTATTCTCAACCGTTCAAAAATAACATTTTATATGCCATTTTGAGGGAGAAAAATTGTGTGATAAGAAATATGTTGTACAAAATGCAAATGAATTTGTGTACCTCGGACTTAACCAACAAATTGCGGTACTAAAGCTGTTTGTAACTCGAAAAGACTTGTCTGGACGGGTAATAATTTCAAGCTAGTTCGCTAGTAATGTAAGCGTGTCTCATAAAGGACTTGTCCAAGTAGAAAGTACCATTCGAGAAACTCTTGATAGACATGAACTCGGCGGGTTTGACAACCTTCGAGGTTTGTCTACACCTTCAAGGTAGTTATTAGAGCTAGTTGTCACCTAAAAGCGACAATGTAACTCTTTAACTATTCAACGTAACCGTGTCTCGCGGAGATTGTCTATCTTTAGTGGATCAATTCAAAAGTCGCGCTCTTTCCTCCTTTGTGCATTTAACCATTAAAACTATTAAGCACATGTGGAGGGAGTATTTATGCAAAACTTATCTCTCGCGATGGTTCAAACATGTTTTCATTTACAAACCCTTTGAGAGATATTTTCACATCTGATGGTTTTAATGGCAAACATAGGTTAGTCATGGAGTTATAAGGTGACTAAGGTTAGGAATAACCGTCCTATGATCCTTGAGCGGAGGATCTACCCAAGGACACTACCATTAGTTAGTGTTAGAAGTCCTTAGGAATGATTGTAAAAGGAGAAAATGAGAATCGGAGAAAGAAGGAGTTGAAGAATCAAAAGAAATGTAAAGTAAAGGGTGAAAAGAAATAGCCCTCAGTTATTCAACTTAGGGCGGACAGGGTTCAATTCATATACTCTTGGTTGTCACTTAGTGACACGGTATTGAAGATTAAAAGTCGTCATGGACCCGGTGGCGCATGCACTAAACCTTCTTAGCCACTCAAGTTTCTCTCAGCGAAGCTTGTTTCATTCTCACGGGAACCCTACATAAACTATTGGCTTTCTCTTAGAGATCATTTGGTATTGAAAAGGAGACCCTCTCCTAGTCTCGCTCGGGAAAACCAAAGCGCACTATTGAGTCTAGAGCCACGAGATTCATCAAAAGATCTCTTAGGAACACTTGACATTTAATCACTTGATGATCAACAAATAAGATCATCGATGGTTCATATCGAGTCCTTCACGGATCTTAGCAATCATCGAGAACATTTATGAGAGGTTCACATCGTGATCCTCGGTGATTGAATGGAAACTCTGCCGGTCAACATCAAACGACCACGGCGGCGGTCGCCGGTAACTCCCGTGGATTACGCGGTGTGTCTCAAGCGGTCTGATCGTGAGGTGATGCTTGGTGTACCTCGGTGACTCATCGAGCTGTAGATGTACTTGGTACATCGCGTTATCTCACTTGTGGGACTCGGTTCGAGAGCGGCCTTTGTAAAATTAGAGTTGTGTTTTCACACTATCTTGTTAACACTCTCGAAGTTCAAACTTGTAAGTCGGAAACCGCTTATTACTAACCGTTTGAAATGTTTTCTTCTTATGGAAGCTCGGGGCGGGATGATCGTCTTGATTCTTCTCATGCTCACGCCAACATCATCACTAATGGAAGTTCTATTCAAAAGCAACACAACCGTCGAATGATTCTTCATCAACCAAAGAATCTACAAAGTTAAAGACTTAGAGAACTTCATCGATATTGAATTCCAACGTCAAAGAGCGTGTGAGCATGTTGAAGAATGACGTGGAACCTTTGGGCGTGAAGCGGACACGAGAAGCGGCGATGCGAGACAACAACATACTATCACTTTCACCACAAGAACAATGATCAAAGAACAAAGTTAAAGATGACGTCAAAGCATAAGCTGTTCAAAGATAACTATCTCTCTACCTTTGGGAGATTGTTCGAATCAAGGCAATTCCTCTCACAAGAAAGAAGAATGTCGGAAGGCGTCACACTACTATTACATCAACGCCAAGATATAACTTTTCACATACACATCAAACCATAACACAAAGTAGCATATAGATGGAATTCTAGAGAGAAAGTTAGAGGTTTAGGGAACTTAGTGAGAGAAAGTGAAAGATATTATTATGAGCTCCAACTCTCTACCTTGGGAGGTAGAGAGTATTTATAGTCTTACATAAATCGCCACACATCGGGTGTGGATCGGGCATCTGATGGGTAAAGACCGTCCGTCCTCCACGGTGTTACTTAACTAAATACTACTTAACTTAAAAGAACTACGACTACGAGCTTTCTAACGATTACATATACTTGAGGTGACCGACTCTTTAATCACGGAATTTCTAATTCTAACAATCTCCCCCAAGGAGGTCACCTCAATCATGTACCAAAATTACATTGAATACAAATAGATAATACATTAACAATTGATCTTGCATTCTTGATGTAGTCCTTTGCTCCTAAGCTCGTAGTCATTGATTCTTCACATTGCATGTTTGGTTACTTCAAGTGGAGGTCTTTTCTTGATCCACGTGATAATAATTTTGAGCCATCTTTTGAGATCATCGACTATCAACAATCTCGAGACATCCTTTGTGGTGTTGGTATTATGTGATGTTGTGACTTTGGGACCGACATGCTCACATTACGGATCATGATATCTTCTCATCGAGTAGCGGAAGCATTTGTTGAATCATGATATTGGCGCGTAGCGAAGCATGGAGTGAAAATATCGAGTCATTGATGCACTAATCATGATTTCTTTTGAGATGAATGTGTTAAGTGAGCATGCGGCTATGGATTGACCGCTTCATTACGATCGGTTGCAAGCGTCGGGTGTACTGCATACAACGATTAGCAATAAATCGCGCGAAAGTGTCTTTGATCACTTCGTTGAATTGAGTACACGCCCACGGTTCCCGTTGATCGATACATGTCTGCACTGTGATCGGTATGATTCGAAGAATTTCCTTGACGGGGTTTCGCGTTGTTCTATTTGTTCTCAAACCGGAACATCTCAAAGAAGACAACACGGAGTGAGTGAACGGTAATTTTAAGTCCACCGATTGATGAAAAGAGATTTGAAAAACAATCGTGTATTGCTCAATAGAAATTGTTTTGCAATACAACGAAGGTTTTATTGAAAATCAATTATCAATCATAAAACACCTTTTGGTTTGAAAAATGAGTACACGGTCGATGTGCTAAAGAAAAGAGTTGTTAAGCACAAAGACCGGTTTTCAAAGGTATCCGTCAATCCATAACTGAACGAGGATTGATTCAAGAGATTGAATCGCCCCATTGTTTACATTCGGTTGTCACATGGTTGATCTATATAATAGATCTCACATGCCACCTACCGGGAGCTTGTTTGATGTTGGCTCGAAGGCTTTCCATCTTCATTGTGAATATGTAAACACATCACTCGGATGTTACGGCAATACCACAAGGATAATCGTGGGACTCAAGATATAATCTCTCTTTCCACATTGTGTGAAGCAGAGAGTCTTCATTGAAAGTGTCCTAATGAGATTTATTGATGATCTCGTGGCTCTAGACTCAATTTGTGCATATTTGGATCTCTGCGGAGACTAGGGAGAGGGTCTCCTTCTTCAATATCAACAATCTCTAAGAGAAAGTCGATAGATAATGTCGGTTCCCGTGAGAATGAAACAAGTCCTTTTAAGAGGAACTTGAGTGGTTTGGAAAGTTGAAGTGCGATGCGTCCTTTGGGTCCATGACGTCTTGTCTTCAATACCGATGTTACCATCGGTAGCATATGAATTGAACCGGTTTACGCCTAAGGTTGAATAAATGGAGGCTATTTGTTTTCACCCTTTTCTCATTCAATTCTTTTAATTCTTCAACCCCTTGATTGCTTACGAGACTTCATAGCTAGAACCTTGTTGGGTTTATTCGATACTAGCTCGGTCTTAGTCCGCACTCTTCCCATATCTCATTTTCTCCTTTTATCATCATACCTAAGGACTTCTACACTAACTAGTGGATTGTCCTGGGTAGATCCCTCGGTTACGGCGGATCATGGGAACCAATACCTAACCTTATCATCCTTATATCACCGTACATAAAGTAAAGTTGGTCGGTCAATTTGGTATTGTTCATACGCCATTGGAACCAATTGAAAACCATTTGAAAATCAATTCGGATACTTGTGATATATTATCAAAGCATTTTGTACTGAATTGTTTTGATATTTTTAGAACGAGAACTCCCCTCAACATGTGCATCAAGTATTTGAAAATGTTTTGCACACGGAGGCAAGAGAAAGAATTAACTTCTTTGATTACCATTTTCTAAAGATATCAACATCACTTCCACATCAAATCAAGTAGATATAGCATTTCGGGAAGGATGAGGTTTCCATAAATTTGCTCCCCTCAATATGTGCCTCGAGGTTTGAAAAGAGTTTTGCACATACTAGAGGAACTGCACATTGGGATGAATGATCACGTTTCAAATCAAAGGTTTAAGATAGATGCTCCCCTCAACATGTGCATTGAAAATTTGAAATCGTTTGTCACATGTGGGAAGGATAGCATGTACATTCTTATAAAACCATTTACCGAATTATCGGTTTAAATCCAATTTAAATCACATTCTCCCCGATCACAATTATCAAAACATTTGAGATTTGTGATCTCGTATAGAATTAAATTGATTTTGAAAGCTTTAAGGAGAATTGTGACTTGATTGTGAAAGCGTTTGAGCGATAAGGATCGGATTTTAAGACTTTAAACTCCATTGATAAAACATGCATGTACATCTTTTGAAAACAATTTAATGCCAAATAACTTTTAATTTAATTGAAATCATTCTCCCCTCAATCAATGACATAGGTTGTTGATTGAGAGATAGAGATTTTGACAAATAAGTCACGATGATTATCAAAAATAGAGATCGAGTTATTTTTCAAAGCATTTAGTTTTTGAGATAAATGTTTATAGAATCGAGCATGGAATTTTGAAAACATGATAAAACATGGCTCTGTTCTTTCTTTAAAACCGGGTTATTGCACGAAAATGACAATAAACCATTTCTCTTTCTCCCAAAATATTTTTTTTTTTTTTTTTTTTTTTTTTTTTTTTTAAAATTGAACAACATCTAAAGTCCGTGTCATTCTTTGAATGACAACATCAAAACCGTAGATATTATCGAACCGAGAAAAACATGACAAAATGACAATATTTTTGAAGATTTTTGAATTTTCAAATTTTATGGATTTTGAAAGTTTTATATTTTCTATTTGATTTTGAAGGTTTTATAATTTTGTATTTTGTTTTCGAATAAATATTTACAAGAGATAGATGAAGATAGACCTTTACTCCTCGTCTTCCTCACGAAGGCGTTTGAGTTTCGGTTGAAGGCTTTTCAAGCCAAGTCGTGGAAGAATAAACTCAAAGCGTTCTCTTGGAAGAGCTTTGGTGAAGATGTACGCTAGCGATATTCGGACCTCACAAAATATAGTTCCACCACACCTTTTCCACTTGTTCCACGATGAAATGATGTCGAATGTCGATATGCTTTGCTCTTGAGTGTTGAGCGTTGTTGCATGAGAGAGCAATAGCACTTTATTATCACGATGCGAGAGGATTTTGTTGAATTCAAAGCCATAGTCGGATAATTGAGATCTCATCCATAAGATTTGAGCACAACAAGATGACATGGCTATGTATTCAACCTCTGTAGAGAAATAGAAGTACTCATTTGCTTCTTTGAAGACCGACTCACAAGCTTATCACCCAAAAGCGAGCACCTCGGATGTACTTGACGTGTATCTTGACAACTGCATGATCGGCATACGCATAGGCCGTTAGTGACATACCGGTGTCCTTGGTACCAAAGTCCCATATTGATGGTTCCTTGGAGATACCGAAAGACCCGTTTAAGCGCTTCAAGGTGCTTTTAGTAGGCAGCACGGTATCTAGCACACATGCAAGCAATGAACAAGATGTACGGTCTACTAGCGGTGAGATACATCGGGGATCCAATCATACTACGATATTTCGTTTGGTCAATCATGATCCACGAGTGGTCCTCATCTAGTTTGGTTCGATCAATCATGGGGGTGTCAACGAGGTCACTTGAATCAAATCCAAATTTCTTTAAAATCTCTGTTGCATATTTAGATTGATTTATGAAAATGCCTCGGGACTTTGTGAAATTTGTAATCCCAAGAAAAATGACATTTGTCCCATCATTGACATTTGAAACTTTGAACTCATTTCATTTGAAAACGATCACATTCCATTGGGTCGATCGAGGCAAAATAATATCATCAACATAAATTTGAACATGAATTAAATGTTTGCACGACTTCACGGTGAACAATGTAGGATCAAGCTGCTCCTTTGATGAATCCGGTTGATAGAAGAAACTTTGTGATGTATCATACCATGCCCTTGGAGCTTGCTTTAAACCGTAAAGAGCCTTCTTCAAGCGATAAGCGTGAGTAGGATGCTCTTGATTCACAAATCCTTGGGTTGGGTGGCGTGAGCGACTTCTTTAAGATCTCCGTTCGAAATGCCGTCTTTACATCCATCGATAAACTACCATGTTCTTACTAGCGGCATTAGCGGAAAGATTACGATTGCCTCGATTCGAGCAAGCTGGAGCAAAAGATTCTTCAAAGTCTATACCCTCCTCTTGGCGATATCCTTTAGCAACTAATCGAGCCTTGTTCTTCAACACATCACCATGCTCATCAAGTTTTACTTTGAAGATCCATTTTAGAGCTATAATCATAGCACGATCTGGGCGGTACTAACTCCCATACATCAAGGCGATCAAACTCATGAATTTCATCTTGCATGGCATTGAACCACTATCTTCATTCATGGCGGTTTAACATCTTTTGGTTCGATCTTAGATAGTACGGAGTTGAAGAAGCACCATAAGGCATCGGTTGCGAGTTGTTTCGGGTTGATCTGAGACGAGAGGATTTCCAATGATGTTGTCTAATGGATGATCGTGAGTCCATTTTACGAGGTGTTCATGTGGCGGTTGTTGAGGCCGAGGTAGGCGAGTCGATGTCTCTGAAGAAGATGGTTACGATGATGATTCGGGAGTAGCAAATATGTTTTCAAATGGAGCATCTTGAGGAGTAGCAAAGGGATTAACTTCATCATTGATGCGAAACATTTCCATGATGTACATTTGAAGAATGATGATTTGTTGATGAGGCGAAGGATCGTGACGGTGCTTCTTGACTTAAAGATATTGAGGCGAAGGATTGACTTCATTCTTGGAATATGAGCATCCTCTGTTGTAGGGATCGACACCTCATTAGTAATTGAATCATCTGAGTTCATCAAACATAGGATCAAACAATTTCTTTACATCATCTTGGATGGAGGTACATATGGAGTTTCTTGAGAGGAGTTTGGAACAAGGGATGAACCAATGGGATTTGTTTTGAAGTGCGGGTCTGGTGGAGTGTCCGAGGAGCCATTTGACCGGTCGACTCATCAAGCGTAACGTGAATTGTTTCCATGATATTTCGGGTTCTTTTGTTGTAGATTCGGTATCCCTTTTGTTTGATGCATATCCTACAAATACTCAATGTCGACTTTGGCCCTAAGTTTGCCTAAGTCTTGACCCTCATTAGTTGGATAGCACAATGCACCAAACACACGAAGGAAAGATAGATTAGGTTTTCTGTTGTGGA
The DNA here is from genome assembly GCA_022545495.1 of Chrysanthemum lavandulifolium. Taxonomy (NCBI): domain Eukaryota; kingdom Viridiplantae; phylum Streptophyta; class Magnoliopsida; order Asterales; family Asteraceae; genus Chrysanthemum; species Chrysanthemum lavandulifolium. The sequence goes on from CM040238.1 coordinate 182,269,283, forward strand.
CAAGTTCATATGGAGTTTTCCATGAATAGTGTGAATCGGGGAGCGATTTTGTGTGTAGCATGCGGTGGCAATTGCTTGACCCGGAGAAACATTGGAACCTTTGAGTAGATCGGCATTGTTCTAGCGGCTTCAACAAAGTGCGATTTAGTCTTTCAACTACACCGTTACATTGAGGGGTTCGTGGAACACTTCTTTGATGGTGATTCCAACGCTTTCATAGAATTCACTAAGTTGTTTGTTGACAAACTCGGTTCCATTATGCATTACGATAATTACGGCGGTTTTGTTTAGTCGAACTGCAATTTGTTTGATGAGTTTGATGATGATATCGGAGTTTCATCCTTTGTCCTTAAGAACTTGACCGGTGAATCTAGAGTAATCATCAACCACAACTAACACATATTTCTTCCCAAAGATATTACGCACCCTCATTGGTCCACATAAATCCATATGAATCATATGAAGAACTTACGTGTGAGTTAGTAGGTTTGGGTTTATGGGCATACTTCTTGCTTTTTCCCAATTGACATCTTTGAACAAAGATGATCCTTTTCATACTTTAGTCTAGGTAAACCTACAACTAAGTCCTTTACGGAAAGATCGTTGATGGTGCGAAGTTCAAGTGATTGAGGCAGCGATGCCATAACCATGACTTTGTTTTGAAGCCTTAGATAACAAGCGATTGGAGAGGCCCTCATCATGTCATCGATAGAGATGGTGTAAAGGTTTGAGCCACGAGTTCCTTTCAGCAGTTCCTTACCATTAAGATCTCTAACAAAGCGGTATGTTTTACGAAGGCTACTTCTAGATCGAATCACGAATTGACCAGCGAGAGAGCAGTTATGACCTAAACCTTCCACATAATACACTCTAGAGATGACACTATCACCAACAACATAATCTCCATAACCCATATAGCACCGAAATGATCATTACCAAATCTAACGGTCCGATGAATTTGCTCACGAAGTTCATGAGCGTGACCGGTCTCGGTCATATGCTTGGAGCGACTGAGTCCGGTACCACGAGCGATTTGAGCGATCTGCGGTTGAACACGAGACAAGAATGGATAAGCTGGATAATTGGGATCCCCATGCAAGAATGGGTTCCATTTGGTTAGTTACAATGGTTGGACCACCCGCATCGAAATAGAAGCATTCATATCGAGAAAGTGAGGTAATGGAATCATTGTGAATAGATGCAATACTAGTGTACGTATTAGCCACATTTACGGTGTGACCACTTCTTAAGGAATAGTTCTACCGGTAGGCATCCATTTTCTAGTGGGCATTATCGATTAGTCTTATGACCAGCGGTATCCAATAAAAGCCTATTTTCTTGAATGTTCTTCTGTGGGTTTCCATTGTTTTCTAACTTTCATTCGCTTTTGCCTTTTAGCCTTTTAGCATGAATTTTAGCATTAACAATATTAGCTGGACAATTAGCATCATTAGGCGAACATTAACATCACATTCATGATTAGAAAGCGAATTCAAGCGATCATCGGTACAAGGTTTGCAAATAGTATCGAATTGAATTAATTACGATGCGCCTATGGCTAATACTAGAATCAACACGATTCGTTTTATTCGATTCAAACTTAAAGTTCCTAGATTGTTCTTCTACTCTTTTCGGTGCACATTCTTAGCTTGCGAGGTCCTATCATTCCTTGTATTGTCTTGAGACTTTGACTGCTCCCTTTAATGTCATGATTACTCTGTAGGGAATGGGAACATTAGTTTGTTTTACTACTCTTTGCACCACTGTTTAGATGTCTTTGGGATCGAACTACATGCGGTGCACTAAGGTTCACTTTCTTAAAACTAGAGTCTTGAGATTAGTACTCCTAGAAGGCATCATTGAGTTCTCTTTCTTAGCATTGGCGGATCTAGAATCGAACTACTCAAGGGTACACTACGGTTCACATTCAAAACATTGGGAATCGAGTGCATATCATACTTGGTATTAGGCATCGAGCATGGAATCAAAGGGTTAACTCTCTCACCTAATGTCTTTGGGCATATTGTGATCAAGCATTCTAAGATTTCTTGAGATCGTTTGGCATATAAGCATGCATGTCCAATTGCATTATCATGAGGTTTCTCTAGCTTATCCTCTTCAACAATCTCACGCGAGGCATTCTAAGCAATCCTTAAGGGATGAGAAATATGTTTGAATGGCAAGTTTGTTGTTCCTTAGATGAGGGGACATATGTCACGAGATAAAGCATATTTATTACAAGAGTGAACCTTTGATACAACATTTTCCTCATTGATCATTGGCATTTTCCTTTTACGACTCTTGATTCTCAATTTCCTTTTGCAATGAAGCTATTTGTTCGTTGTTTTTGTTACTGAGTGACTTTAATTGATTCAAATAACTCATTGAAATGACGTTTAACCTTTTCATTTTCTTCTAGAAAACTTTCGTTTTCCTTTTGTAAAGCATTTACTAGGTTTTGAAGATGAAACGTTTGAGAATTACGAGAATCTAAAGGAGGAGGCATTTGGGAGCTGTCATATTGTTCGTTTGACCCTTTAATTGAGAGATTTGGGCTTTCAACTTTACGATCGTGTTACTTGAGCTTGAATCTGTTCATCTCGTTTGTTAATTTGAAAAGCGCATCAAACTCGGAGCATCGAAGATGTCTTGATATTTGAAGTTTTGACATTTTCTTTGAGATGTTGATATTTTAGTTGTAGATTAAAATACTCAACTTCTAGTTTAGAAAAATGTTTAACCAAATTGTCGTGATCATCGGTTCAATTTTCTCATTTAGTTTAGAATTAGTTTTTCAAGCTCAATGACACGATCATGGGAGACTTTCGGGCCACAGATAGTTCATGAAATTTGGAAGCATTAATAGAGCAATTTGAAGCGATGAAAAAGACATCTTGAGCAACACATTCGATAATAAGATTCTCATTTAATGTATGCGAGTTCTTTCTCTCAATCTCATTATATTTGATTGCGCTCATAGTCACTAACTTCAACAACCATTGCATCAAATTCCTTTTCCATTCCCTTAATATCGGTTTCTATCCCTTTTAAGACTCTCAAAGTGATCTTTTAGAAGTTTAAAGAAGGGCATGACCTCGATTAAATAACATTCTTTCATTTGTTCAAAACCCTTTCTCCTTGATTATACATGGGTGTGATCCTTTTCTTGCAAGTTTTCTCAAAATCAACAAATAGTTGAAATATAACGTATTGGCTAATTAATGTCTTGCTTTTAGTGGCAATTGTTCTAGGTACAAGATGCATTGGTGTATTAGGAGGATACACCGTCGCTCTAGGCATTTTCCTAAGGGAGGTTTGTTTCAACAATATTTTCCGCTTTACGCTTATCTAAATCCTTTTTCGAAGACTTGTTCGGGAGTCAACAAAGTCGAGGCTTAAACTTGTTCAATGAAATCCAGTTTTCCTTCTTGTAATCATGAGGAGAGATAATTATGTTTTCTCTTTGCATTTGGGATCATTTTGTTTCTTATTCATCTTTTCCTAGTGATTTCATTTGATTTCTTATCTTCCTCGGTGCACTCAACGCAACTAGGTTTACGCCTAGGCTTAAGGATTTCATCACCATCATAAAGCACCTTATGAGCATTTCTAGCCTTTTAATTACCTCTGGATTCGGTTCCTCAACAAGGGAATGCTATGCTTATCGCTTAAGACTCGATGTTTGGTGACCATGTGAGCGATCGAATGGTGTTTCCTTGTATGTACAACTTGTTTTCAAGTTTGTTTTCAAAGTTTTGATTAGAAAAATCTCTCAAGAGTTTTGATTCCTTTGCATTAAATTCTTGCTTAAGCATTTTCACATTTTCTTGAAGTTCTTGTTTTGTTTATTTGTTTTAGAAAGTTTTTCTTGCAAGGAATTTAATTCTTGTTTCAATACTTCTTCTCTAAACTTACTTTTCTAATTCTTGTACTCACTTGGACATCCATTTCACTGCTCACAGTGGTCAACTCAAATTTTGCACGTTGTTCATAAATAGCAACACGTTCCTTATAGGCATTTAGTTGAAATTATGGAATCATCGGGGCACATGCGGTGTATTCATCAAAGACATAGTCATTGTTGATGCTGAGAAGATGCATCACTTGGTACAACTTCACTTTCACTTTGTTTCACGTATTGATCGTATGGGACAATATTGTTATTACCCATATTTTCAACATTTGATTCAATAGTTTCGATTGATTGTACTTTGTCATGCATCATTGCACATCGACATCATCGTATAGTTTTAATACCTACGAGATGAGTTTGTCCTTGGATGGGCCACTTGTGGTGAAGAAGAGATCTTGGGAGAAACCATTGGAGAGATGCTAGCCATAAAGATTGTGTGTGCGATGGGTCCATCATCTACATCAGTCGTATGCATCACGATCGGCGACTTGAAAGGCGTTCGATGATTGTGACCTATCTCACGAATAAATTGCTCATCCACATACGCATCATAGGTCTTGGCATTGCCCTCGGCAAGAAACAACAATTCCTCTTCATCCAAGCGGCACCATTGTCACGAGCTTGTGCGGCAACATCTTATCTACGAAATAATCGGCGATACATGGGCGCTTTGGAGATGTGCGGTTCCTTGCAATGTGTCCTTCACCACCACGGTTATAGCATTTGATTGGCTTAGCTTGACCTTGGTTACCATTTCTTCCTCGATTACGGTTGCCAACATAACCTCTCCCAGCTCCACCTCTTCCACGATCATCTTGTCTTTCTGAGCTGGTTGCACCACGATCCTTCCATCTTTTGATGGCTTGATTATGTGGGTTAGATGCGATTACGAGGTTGTTGTTGGTTTGTGGGAGAATTCATGTTTTGACTAATGAGAAGAGCTAGTTGATTAATGATGTTACCAGCGTGTGCATCGGCATCGACTTGTTTGAACATAGGATCGGGAATGAGTTTGTGATTACCATTACCCAAGGGTATGACTTGTGATGCTTTGGTTGTGATTCCGATGTTTGAGTAGAAAATTTGTTGAGTCATTAGGCGAGCTTGTCTCTCCACGGTTGGTTTTGAGCGATTGAGAATCAATTTTTCAAACATAGCATGTCTCTCATTACGAAGGAGGAAGGCATAGAGTTGCTCATAGTTTGTATTCTTCAATCCTTTAGTGAGCTTCACGGTTGTGACAAACTTGTGCCATTCGGGATTCATGTTGTTCACAAACTTTGAGTTCGGTGAATGTTAGGCATAGTCATTCGATGTTCCTCATGTCATTCACTAACTTATGAAATCTCACATAGTACTCATAGACACTCTCATCTGGTTTCATCTTGAAGTGCTCAAATTAGTCATAGAGTTGGGATTCTCTGTCTTCCATAGTTAATTCGAACACGAGAGAAGCATCTTAACATTATCCCAAAGCGCCTTTGCATCGGTGTTATGATTGATCGACTTGTAGATGTCTTTAGGAAGACCTTGAAGAACAATGTTTGAAGCCACGATATCGCATCGAATCTCTTTTCTCCTTATCATCAAGCTCATCATACATCTTAGGTGCATCCATTCCGTAAGCAGAGTACCATCTTCATTAGTATCAAGTATGTCTCTAGTCGTTTCAACTCGATATGGTCCTTCATCAATGGATTTGAGAATGTTGACACCATTTTCCTTTCAAGGCAATACAATCGATTCGTTGAGCCCAAGAGTCGTAGTCGATTCATCAAGCATGGGTGGGCGAGTATCGAGCCATTGCTTGAACATCCTCGACAGCGATGGAGATGGCGGTAGGAGCGTTGGTAGACATGTTAACAGTTATACGGGATTTTATAACTCTATGATTAAAGCGGAAATAGATTCTTTCACGGGTTTTACTAAATCAAGAGAAAACCGTAAACAATCACTTAAGTCGCTAGAAGATAAAGCACTAAGTCGCTAGAAGATAATGCACTAAGTCGCTAGAAGTTAATGCACTAAGTCGCTAACCCTTAATTAGCTACACCCTAAGTCGCTAGAGTCCCAGTCGCTAGACAAAAGCAAGTCGCTAAATAGTAACTCGCTCTGGACCAAGTCGCTAGCCAAATTTTGGCGACAATTAGCTACACAAGTCGCTAGATATGCAAGTCGCTAAAGAGCAACTCGCTCTGGACCAAGTCGCTACCACAAGTCGCTACCGTGGTGGAGAATCCACTACTTGTACTTTAACTCGCTAGATCTAACTCGCTACCTTCAACAACGTAAGTCGCTACAAAATGTGAAGCAAGTCGCTACCAAGAAAATATTCCGTGAACTAAGTCGCTAGCTTGAAAACCATATAAACATCACTTTTCAATCCAAAAACAACCCAACCAAGATGATTCAAGCTTACCAAATGAAAACCTAAACACTTGTGATGATTCTAAACATAAAAGTACCAACAAAATTCAAACTTTAACACAAGAAATCACCCAAATGATGCAAAAACCACTAAACTTTTCAAACTCAAAACCACCTAAAACCACTATAAATCCAAAGATGTGCAAGATATGATCTAACCATGGCTCTTGATACCAATTGTAAGATATAACTTTTCACATACACATCAAACCATAACACAAAGTAGCATATAGATGGAATTCTAGAGAGAAAGTTAGAGGTTTAGGGAACTTAGTGAGAGAAAGTGAAAGATATTATTATGAGCTCCAACTCTCTACCTTGGGAGGTAGAGAGTATTTATAGTCTTACATAACTAAATACTACACACTTTGGGTGTGGATCGGGCATACGGTGGGTAAAGACCCGTCCGTCCTCCACGGTGTTACTTAACTAAATACTACTAAACTTAAAAGAACTACGACTACGAGCTTTCTAACGATTACATATACTTGAGGTGACCGACTCTTTAATGTTTGAATTTCTAATTCCTAACATGGTAGGTTAAGGAGTAAATATAGATATTATCAAGTTGACTTTGGAAGATATTTTACTTGGGTTGGTTAAAGGTAACTTTGGTTAATATCAAGTTGGTTATTTCTATGTCTTACAACAACATAATCAATCTTTGGTAAAAGGTGTATATCTGAGATACACAACAAATGGTTATTGATTTACCATGTCTAACACACATAAGAATCAACTAGTCCAGAGCAAACGGCTACTGGTAAAAACTTAACAAATCCGTTTATGGTTGATAGTTTACCAAAAACTATATGGTTATCAACTCACCATATTCTTTATGATTAAGAGTTGGCTAGTCCATAGCAAACGGCTCATGGTAAAGACATATCAAATCCGTTGATAGCTGGTAGTTTGCTAAAAACTATGATAAGAGTAGTCTAGTTTTAACTAATTTTATTTACCATTGCTCTTTGAAATTTTTGTGAAAAATTACCTTTGCTAGTTCACAGTTTCCATCGACGGTGTTATTTTACCATTGTCGTTCTAGCCGTTATAAGCGATTATGTCAATAACTTATTTTACTAGCCGTTGAAAGTAACCACCGATTGCAATATATATAAGGTTAAAATTTTTAAGAGAATTATCTTCTTTCCATATTTTAATACTTTCTTAAGATAATTTTACTTGCAATAATTCTAAACCCTAACCCTATATATCTTTCTCTCAATTGGCTAGTTATTCTTTCAATTATTCTTGACATAATATCGTTTTTCATCAAAAGTTTCTATGGAATCTTTGAAGTTTGCAGATGAGCACAACCTCGTGGCCTACCTACAAAAGTCTAATGAGAAGTGTGGCCCTGTTTATCATCAAATTGTGGACTTTCTACATACCACACATATAAGGTATGCTTTACTTTTAAAACCCACAATTTATATCTCTCAAATCAAACAGTTTTGGACTTCTGCTCAGTCCATAACACTTGAGATTAAAGATACACATGAAACAGTGGATGCTCTACGAGCCACTGTGGATGGGGTAACTATTGATGTTACTGAGGCATCCTTGAGGAGAGTACTCCAATTGGGTGATCTCCATGGTCTCATCACATTACCTATGCCTGAAATTCATGATACTTTATCATCTATGGGGTATGATACCAGCGACAAAAGTCTACTTTCAAAAGAGTGGTTTTGTCCCCAATGGAGATTTTTGATTCATACTACATTGCATTGTCTCAGTCCAAAGAAAACATCTTATAAGCAATTTAGTTCAACCATGGCTTATCCTTTGGTTTGTCTAGTCACTTATAAGATTTTTAACTGGTCAAACTATATTTTTACAAGTATGAAAGGCAATGTACAGAGTAAAACAAAATTTTTAATGTATCCAAGGTTTGCAAACAGTGCTTAATGAGTTTCAACTACAACCTCACACTAATGTTTATCAAATCAGTTGCCTAAAGCCTAAAGTTTTTCAAAATTTGAACAAAGATGGCAATATGATTTTTGAACCTCTTCTACCCCAAATGCTTGCTAAAATTTCAACTGAACAAAACACCCATAATTAATGTTCCAAACATTGATTATACCCCACCAGTTTCAAGAACCTATGAGAGAAGGTCTAAACAGTCAACTCCTCTCATGACAACACAACAAGTTTCTGAACCTTATGGTTTAGGAACCAAGAGTGGTGGTTCTAGACTTCAACCTAGTCCAACTAGGGAGGAATCGAACCTTTGCCCCATGATTCACCTCTCCCAACGGGTAACACGGTTGGAAGTGATGAGGCGGTGGGAACCAATTGGAATTGATGGTTTTGTGTACCAAGTTAGCAAAGCGTGTTGAATCTCTGAGAAGGACTTGGCAAATGTCAAGAAGCAACATGTCGGGATATTCAACACTTAAAGGTAGATTCGGACCTTAAAGGAGGAGATACAAGGGTTGAAAAAGCACAAGAAGATTGCAAAGATGGTAATTTCATCTTCATCCTCACCTACCGATGGTGATTCGGTGATCATGATTTGGGAAATTCTCCCAAACAGGGAGGAAAGCAGAATCGACGAGGGAGGAAAATTGATTTGAAGATGAAGGAGATATAAGTAAAGGAGAAAAAAGGAAACTGAAACTCATGAAGAGCAACTTGAAGATCAAGACATTTTCAAAGCGCAAGCGATTTTACCATCGATGTTATTTCCCTGCAGAGCCAAATTTTGCCACTTGCAAGTGAAGAATTTGATAATCGAAGAAAGACAAGGGTAAAGCAGTTAAGGAAGATGTAGAGCAAACTGGAAGCAAAATTTCAAAGAAAAGACAAACTCAGATTGCTCTTGATAGAGATCTTGCAGAGAAGATAGCAGAAGAACAAGTTGCTGAGAAGAAAAGATTGAAAGAAATGGAAGTTGCAAGTTTTTTGGAGGCTAAAAGATTGGATAGAATGGAAGATACTGAAGATTCACTTTCCACTATTCAACCTACAGTTCTTAGAGAGAATACCCCAGAGTTTAGTTATGTTCCTTCTGAAGAAGATATTCAATTCTTGATTGCTAATAATGCAGAAATCAAGAAGAAGGTAATTGACCTTGTAGCTGATGCATCCTTAACTGAGGAACAAAGAACAACTCAGTTGAAGGATTTCATTCAAATGAAGAACAATCAAGCACTTGAAGATGTGATTAGTACAGTCAAAAAGGGTCAAAAGAAATCAAGACAACCTACCAAGAGACAAATTCTTTCATATATGAAAACTTATTGTTGTCATGTTGGAGGTTGGAAGATGCATCATTTCAAAGGAATGTCGATGATCAAGTTGAAAAGGCTTACTACGAACTCAAAAACAAGATAAAGATTTTATTGCAATGGGCTCGAAGAAGAAGCAAGAATATTTTCTAGATTGAAGAGAAAGGCCAAAGTAAGTGATTCTCAAAGCCGTTAAGAAGACTAAGGTTGATGAAGATCAAGTAATGTCTCGAGAAGGAAATTCCTACCGAGAAGTTCACTGAAGAACAACTGACTGGAATGATGATGATAGTTGAAGAAGATTTTCATCCAGAACCACTGCAAGTTCGACATCCTATTATTGATTGGAAAGTTTTCACTGCTAGCAATTTTGCTCCATCATGGAAGATCACAAGGCTAGGTGGTGCAACTTCATCATTCATGACATTTGAAGATCTTATTAAAGCTTTTGAAAGAGATGATCTTAATACACTATGGATATTAGTTCAAGAAAGGTTTAATGTTCAAGATCTCAAAGATGCTAAGGAGATGCAGTTATGGGTGAATCTTAGAAGGCTCTATGAACCAAATGTTGATGATGACTTCTGGAAAACCTTATTCACAAGTTTTGGTACTAAATGGTTTTACTATGATTCATGTGAAGTTCATCATGTCTCTACGACTAATGGAGAAGACTTTTTCATGCTTGCTGAGAAAGAATATCCACTTAGAGCTGGAGCTCTTACAGTGATGTTAACCTTACCAATAAAAGTTAATCAAGACAATGAAAAGGTCAGAGCATTGTTACAAAGACTTCAAGATCAATGTTCAAGAGCCATACAGAAGTTAAGAAAGAAGTGAAGTGTTTGGTTGAATTCCCCAAATCCTTAAAGATAATGCATATTGAAGAAACTTATTGATTTACTGAGAAATCATAAGTTTAGGGGAGGATTGTTGGGAATAATCCGTTACCACGGATAGTATGTGGTTTATACTGCTCGGTTTAACACTAGCAGTGGAAACGTATTCCCACTGCTAGAACATTAGTACCACTGCTATTGTTTATGTGAAGTTTAAAGCGTCTAGATAAGTATAGAATAGATCTTGTGTATATTCTATTATGTTAGCTTTATACTTATCTTGTAAAGGACTCCTTGTTGTACTAAAGGAGGTCCTAGGTCATTTTCTTAGGTACTTGTTAATTTACATACGAAAGCTTCAAGGTGTAACCCTAGTGATACTAAGATCACTCGTATTATTCATTAATAATATTGGAGCTTGAGTTTTGTGTTTAATCTGTGTTTACTCTCATACAATACATTATACAATCTATCTTCTAAGTATTACTAAGTAAATTCCGCGTGCTTATTAATATCATACAAAATATAATTGACACAAGGAGTGTGTTCAGATCCATCACCACGCAACCTTTAACCAGACCATCACTATGGTAATGATTTTAGTGATGAATCCGACCATGATATTGACCATGAGAATGGCCCTTTTATTTTTGAATTCTGATGAGGATTTAGGTGATGGGAAGTTATTGATGAGATAATAAAATAGGATAATGTAGATCCTCTTAAATGTGTTGACCCTAGAACTAGGATTGAGAATGATAGCCTTTTGAATATGAAATTTCTTTGTAAAATTGGATTTAGAGGTTTTGATGCTTACCTTAATTCGTCTTTTCCAATGAATATAATTTCGCGTGCTAATTATAATAAAATCATGGTAAAAGAATTAGAATAGCAAGGAGATAATATAGTGGCTAGGATTGAACTCTTGCATATCTTTGTTTGAAGTTTTGTTTATTTGGTTGACTTCGTGGTCATGGAAGACTTAGGAGAATTCGTTGATAACAGGTTGACCCAAGTTATATTTGGAAAACCCTTTAAGAGGCTAACTAAGTTAGATGAAAGGCTTATAGATGGGTTAATCACATTCTCAAATGGAGTCAAGGATTTTGTTTACCAAATGCCTCGTTCGCACCCTAGGTTTAAGAGTTTTACAATTGAGGCATGTAATAGATTGGCTCCGGTTCCGCTTTTAAGCGAGAATGATAAAAGAAATGGCCTTAAATACACACATGAGAAGAATAAAATAAATTATAAAGTATGTTTACAGTTGAATGATGAGTATAAAAAAGATGATTCAATGATTAAGTGGCTCACGCTTGGATATGTGAGCATAGATGACACAATATAGGCCATGACTTTGACTCTAGCTATGATAACATCAAATAGTCCTGAATTTTAAGTGTCAATTTCCCCCGTTAATGCTCGTTATTTATATCATTTATATGGATTTACGCTTGTTTTCCATTGTTTTACACTTTCAGGTAAATTACGAGCATTGGAGCTAAGGAGACGCGGAAATGGAAACGTTACTAAAGATTTATCACAATATGCTTATTTTGAAGAAGTTACGGCGTAACTCATCTCTCACATTACGCCATAACTATTGCGTGACCCAGAAGTCCGACTTATCAAGAGGTTACGGCGTAACTCCTCCCAAAGGTTACGACGTAACTCCATTAGGTCAAAAGAGCTTCCACGCCGCTGATACTTACGCCGTAACCACTGCTACACTTACGACGTAACCGAGTTTATTGAAGACTACGGCGTAACCACTTCTTAGGTTACGCCGTAACTAGCAGATCTAGTGCATTTATGGAGAAATAGAAGGTTACGGCGTAACTCATCTATTGGTTACGCCGTAACCGGACACGGCCTATAAATACCCCACAATTCCAAAGCATTTCAAAGCATCCCATTCCACACACAAAACTCTGAGAACGTGGGAAAAAGCTCAAGGGAGGTCTAGGGAAGCATACAGAGCTGTTTCCAAGGGAGAAGTCACACCATTACGATAAGCTTTAGCGTTTATTATTTCTTTTACTTTCAATTCATGTATTTCGTACCTTTGAATATTGAATTGATGTGCATGATTAATATGAGCGACTAAGTACCCTTTGGTGCTAGCCTAGTTATGATTCCTTAATTGTTTTGTTTGCGTTTACCTTTACTTCCGTATAATTATTTCTAAGTGTATGCATGCATAGTTCTTTGGTAGTCACCCCTGGTTCGGTAGTTTTGAATGGCGATAGAGGCCAATTGCCTAGGAGATATGACCAGTGACCCTAGGTGAGCTGGACCGAGACGGAAGGGTAAGATATGACCAACCCACGACCCTTTCTACTTGTGCAATTTGACCAACCTGATCACCTATCGTTTGGATGAACTTAAGAATTGGGGGTGTAGTGTCTAAATTCCTAACGGTCGGGCACTCACTATTTAGAATGTAGCATGTAGTGGTACTTAATGACTTGGCTTAGGGGACCGGGAACAACGGGACTTATGACGGTGCTACTGATTTCTCTGTGATGGCATCATTCTTTGATAGGTTAGGCGAATTAACCAAATATTGTCCTCTCAAATTTGACCCCACGAAGCAATTGGAAGTAGGTAGCGTAGACATAACTAGTTAGGAGGATTAACTAGGTTAGCACCATTGTTCCTCTATTGATTTCCTTCACACATTTATTTGCTTTACTTTATATTACGAATTAGTAGTTTAATTAATTAAAACCCTATCAAACCTTTAATATTACGTGACAATCAGACTTAGTAATTATCCGACACACATAGCTCTTGGGACAACCTCGGCTTTACCATTTACTACACCACACACGACCGGGTACACTGCCCGTTAGTGCATTAGGGTAGACCATAGGTATAGCGAGACACTATAAATATTAAGACCTGGTCAGTAAAACCTGCATCAAGCTACAAGACTCGTAAATAAAGAAAAGCACTTTTTGGGAAGTGACCCATGTTTTTATATTTTTGCTTGTTTTTATTTTTATTTATGTTTGTTTGTGTCATATATATGTTTCGTCTTTATTTAATTTCCATGTTTCGAATAAATTTGTGAAAATTCTTTATTTTATTTTTAATATCATCTTAATCACATATAAATGTATTTTACAAAAAGATAAGTGTAGGAAAGTTTATATTTGTTTAATAGAACGAAAATCGAACATGAAAATTTACAATAGAAGATGAACACTCATGTTTGTGTATTTGTTTGAGTCAAATGCTTGTATCGAGTTACAATGGATGTTTTATAAGAAATTACAAGTTTTAAAATATAGATTTTTTCAGGAAATTTTCTAGAAAATGAAACTAATTCATTCAGGTCATTCCTGAAGGCGTCAGGATTAACACATGACGACGTCAGCCACTGTAGCAACAATTTTCCAGATTTTTGTTTTTCTGTCGAAACTTTATTTTTGAAAATTTCCAGAAGTTTTGAAATTCCAGGATTCTGTAAACATTTATTTTACAAGAATTATATCTTATTTGCTTTCTAGGATTTAATTTTCTTTACCGCTGATTTTATGAGAGGTTTCGTGTTCGTTTTCTTAGTAATTTACAGGTTATATTGGACAAGAAGATTCAAGTGTATATTGGAAGAGAAGCATATCATTGATTTTAACCGTATCATACCTTTCTAGGATTTAATTTTATTTACCGCTGATTTTATGAGAGGTTTTGTGTTCGTTTTCTTAGAGGAAGATTTAACCGTATTTTTATCATCCATGCCAAGCAAATCAGGGGAGTATTAGTTTCTACTATATCTTTTATTTTTTTCCGTTATCGTAACTTTGATACTTTTTAAAAACATTGGGGACAATGTTCAATTTAAGTGTAGGGAGAGAAAAAAGGATACCTTAGAAACTAATCACTCACTTGATATTTATTTTGTTTTCTAGTAATTGTGTAATAAACCAAAAGAAATATATGTTAGGGTAATTTTAGCATCAATTTAAAAAAAAATTATGATATTTACGGATGAAACTTTAGTCTTAATAAAGAGTCTCATGTATAGAAATTATAGCATAAAACTCTTACCACTCAAATTTTACCCTAAAAATGTGAGGTTCGCCTTTAGATATATAGGATTAAAGCATTCACTTTTAATGCTTGTGAGTGTACCGGTAGTATATAGATTCTAGAACTTGATTTGTGATGCATTCCGAGATCGCTAGTGGGACTACATTCGTGTAGTTAGGATTAACTAATTGATAAGAGGAATTAGGATAACCCTTATTTTAAACATGTTTATTATATTTACATTGTCTACATCGGTCAAGTAATTACCCCACACCCTTGCTATGTACTCATTTTTAGTACAAGATACCACTAGTTAACCCCTCTGAGCCTATTTTTTTTCGGGGTTCTTGTGATATTTTGGTGGATTCTGAAATATTAATGAAGAGCATTATTTACAATCCACCCCTAAATCAGGCCCGGATCTTGGCAGGTGCAGGATGTGCAACGGCACATGACCTCCAATTTTAAAGGGGCCCAAAATTTCATAACAAATGTATGAGTAAACAAAATTGGAACGTTTAATCCTATTATAGCAAATGATTTTAATTGGATTATATTGGAATTTATTCAAATTAAGAAAAAAGATATCAACCAGCGTATTAATGGAGAAAATATGGGATGTGAGTTTTGTTGGGGAAGATAACCCCAAAGCTGTGTGACAGGTGTTTGTGGGGCCCAACTTTTAGTTTATTCTTTTATAACTATATTTTACAAGTTTCAATTCAACTCCTATCTTTGCCTTTTTCATTTTAGCCTCAATCATTATTATTTATTGGTTGCTCGTTATTTTTATGAGAAAGTTAAAATCGAACTCATATTCTATAAAATACCTTATTTTTAGCTTGAGATACATATTTTAGACACAATATATATTTTTGAACCTAGTATTAGGAAGCATCTTACATTATAAAAATGTTGAAATAAGTTGAATATTTTGAATTGTCGTAAAGCATTTTAAAGCTCTATGATTACACGAGAAAAAAATTATAAAAATTCTACTAAAATAAGATTAAGAAGTTTTTATTTGATCGATATAAAAAAGCAATGCATAATGAAACTATTGTTTGCTAATTTTACGGGTATTTAAATTCTATGAGTTAAAGGGCCCATTTCAGAATTACGGGACAGGGCCTTCAAATTTCACGAGACGGCCATGCCCTAAATGTACACCGAAATTGCCTTAGCCTGTCTTGTATGCACTCATTTTTAGTGCATTATTATTATTTTTTAAACCCTTAGTTAATTGTCTAGTTGATTATATGGTTGCTAAGTCGAGTCATATATCTTGTGTATACAGCTTTGGGATTATTGAGACTCATAGGTTTAGTAATATTTATTATGGAGTAATTGGAAAAGGTCTATTATAATCCTCATATCTAAGTAAATGTTTAAGTACTCAACGTGTTTTGATCCTTGTAATTCGGGTCATTAATTAGTTTTAATGTATTTAAAAGTTCAAGTGTAGGGATGCAACTATAAATCCCTTAGTTACTATGTATTATTTGCGGATGGTAGGGCAAGAGTGTATGAAAAAAATCGAAAAAAATGAGAAAAAGAGAAAAAAAAAAATAGAAAAGAAAGAAAGAAAACATACGAACTACCATCCCGCCTATATCATTTATCTTTTGTTTTTGTTTAAGTCAAGAAAGAGTCTAGAAAATACAAAAAGAGTTAGTGTTAGTTAGTCGAGTCTTGGCTTAGCAACACCACATTTTACATGTGATTAATTTAGATAATTGACTTGCCACCAGTAAACATTCCCTATATCCAACCAAACCGTGTTTTCCATACCCTTACACCTAACGTTACAACCCTTAAAGGCCTTTTTTATAGCTTATCCTAGGTGCTTACGCCAAAGAAGTGGAGGTTTGATCTATTCTCAAGCCTATGCTAATCTATGTGCTATGACAGGTAGAGAGTGTTTATTTTTCCGTTTCCATACATGTTATAGAACTTATACACCTGAGAAATGAGAGAATCCAAACACTTTATGTGAGGTGCTATTATATGATTTCCGTACTTGTTTTGACTATTGTAGAGTTTGTGGATGTTGTAAACTATTTTAAACTAATATTAAATGCCCCCTAACTTGTATATTGATTGGATAAAAGCACATTTTATTAAGGAAAAGCAAATCCCAAGTGTAGGGATATTTGATAAGGATTTATTTGGTACCTTTTAAGGGGCCATTTAAGCAAAAAATCATATGAATATGATCAAATATTACCCTAAATCATTTCTTTTTGCATTTTAGGTAATTATGACAAAAAATCTGAAAATCGACATATTTATGGCTTATTTGGACGAAAGAGTCGCAAAATTCCGTCAGAAAAGAGAGTCTGACGGCGTCACACATTACAAAGAGACTACAACATGATGCCTCAGTGGAATCTGAAGACACTACAACCTGACGGCGTCAAGTGTAATTTGAAGTAGAGAGTCACGTACAAAGCTAACAAGAGATGTCCCAGATCATTTATAAGGTGACGGCGTCAGGCATTACATGACGGCGTCAGAGATCTTAAGCAACGACGTCATAACGACGACTTGTATAGGACGAAACCCTAATGACGGCGAGCTGACAGAGTCATAACTTATAAGATGACGTCGTCACAAGTGTAATACTATATATATTTTCGCATGTTTTCCATTATTTGTGTAACAATTTGGAGAGGCAAACCCTAGACGAATTTCACAGTAATGGTGAAGGTTTTTCAGCCACTTTGGCTCATGTTTAATTGAAGGCAAGTAATTCCTCTTTAATCATTCAATATGTCTATGTGTTGTTTGATTATATGCTTTTCTTTTCTTCACATTAAGATTCTAGGCTAGATTTATTAGTGTTGTCTTAGATCTAATGAAACCTTGTTATTATTTATTGATTGTCGTCTCTTGTTAAGTTGGTTGCTTCTCATTAGGGTAAGGAAAGACAATTACCCTTTACCTCCCATCGATGGAAGGTAGAATCTTTGGCTGATTTTAAATACAAGTGTTGTCTTGATGCATACAAGGGATACCACCAGAATTTAATGAAGGAGTCTGACGAGGAAAAGACATCATTCTACACCAATCAGGGTCTCTATTGCTACACCGAGATGCCTTTTAGTCTAAAAAATGCAGGCGCTGCGTACTAGGCACTAGTAGAGAGAGAATTCAAATCTTATATAGGCGTCAACCTTGAGGCATATGTTGACGACATGTTTATCAAGAGCAAAGCATAGGATGCCTTATTGCGCGACATCATAGAAACCTTCCAAAACCTCTGACGCATCAACATGAAGTTAAACCCAGCGAAGTGCACATTCGTAGTAGAAGAGGGCCAGTTCTTGGGACACATAATGGACGCCACGAGAATCAGGGCCAACCCAAAAAAGATTCAGTAATTGCTAGACATGACTCCTCCTAAGAAGCGAAGGGAGCTACAAAGTTTAAACGGGAACTCGCAGCTCTCAGCTGATTCCTCTCGCGATCATGATAAGAATTTGTTTGGTACCTTTTTAAGGGGTCATTTAAGCTCAAAATCGTATGAATATGATCAAATATTGCCCTAAATCGTTTTTTTTTAAGGGCTTATTTGGATGAAAAAGAGAAGAAAATTACTAAGTCACAAAATTCCGTCAGAAAAGGGATTTTGACAAAGTTACACATTACAAAGTGATGCCGTCACTTGTTACAGAAGATTGGATTTTAGGTGGAAATTAACAAGCGACGCCTCAGTGGAATCTGAAAACACTACAACCAGACGGTGTCAGGTGTAATTTGAATTTGAGAGTCACGTAGAAAGCTAACAAGAGATGTCCTAGATCATTTATAAGGGGACAACATTAGAGATCTTATGCGACGGCGTCATAAAGTCGAATTACATAGGACAAAACCCTAATGGCATCGAGCTGACGGCGTCACAACTTATAAGGTGACGGCGTCACAAGTGTAACACTATATATATTTTCTCATATTTTCCATTATTTGTGTAACACTTTGGAGAGGCAAACCCTAAGCGAATTTCACTGTAAATGTGACTTTTTTTCAGCCACTTTGGCTCATATTTAATTGAAGATAAATAATCACTCTTTAATCATTCAATATGTCTATGTGTTTTTTGAATATATGCTTTTCTTTTCTTCACATTAACATGCTAGGATAGATTATTAGTTTTTTCTTAGATCTAATGAAACCTTGTTATTAATTATTGATTGTCGTATGTTGTGGAATTGGTTGTTTCGCGTTAGGGTAAGAAAACTGGCTTAATTCTTATATGTAACTAGCTTGACCATCTTACAAAACGCAACCCTAAAGTGCACTGGTGGTTTTTCTCGTTGTATTTAATGGGTAATTTGCTGCTTGTAGATCATAGGAGACTTAATAGACTTTAAGCTTCTTAGGGGAGACTTATACGTTCACAGAGTTAGGGAATTTGGCACCTCCGTACGACTAATAAAAAGGAATACAACGCACCAATTAAAACAAGGGTGTGACAATTCGATTAATCAATACGAGATAACAAGGGAGTAAAAAAATATAAGTAAACACATTTTCCTATCATAAGAGTGACCAATTTACTTTTCTTGCATTTTATGTGGAAAACTGTGGAAAACTAGAAGGGGTTGAATAGTTTTACCAATTTAAAACTTCCTTTTAAATATTTAGATCGACTTATGTCAATCTATTTGGTTGTTTATGTTGGACGTTGATAGATAGATATATAAGCGTGTAATGAAAGATAAAGAGTAAGAAGCACATCACCACGACACAAGTATTTATAGTGGTTCGGCTACAAGGACACCTTCCTTGCCCTACTCCACTCCCGAGTCACCTACTCGAGAGTTCGTAAACACTACACCAATCTCCTTATGGCGGAGAAGCCTTCACAACGTCGCTTACACCTTTTCCGGTACAAAGCTAAATACCGAGTTCTTTCACACCAAGGCGAACCACACCTAACACAACGTCGCCTACCCTTTATACGGTGCTAGGCTAACCACCGAGTTCTTTCACACCAAGGAGAACTAATCCTATCACAACGTCGCCTACCCTTTATTAGGTACTAGGCTAAGCACCTAGTTCCATTACTATGGAGGAACTACTACCCATCACAACACAACACCTAATCTCAAGGAGATCCCTCCTTGTTACAACACCATCAAGGATATCACCATCCTTGAAATAAACAAATACTTATATGTATAACGATGCACCTCATCGATTATCGACCTAGGCATTCTTCCCTAATGCCACTTGATTTGATTCTTAGGCATCCTTCACTAATGCCTTTGACACAACGCTTGGCACCCTTCACTAATGCCTTCGTCTTGACACCTTTAGCATTCTTCACTAATGCTTTTGACACGGACGATAAGCACCCTTCACTAATGCTTTCGTCTTGACACTTTCGGCATCCTTCACTAATGCCTTCAACACAACATCTATGGAGGAAGAAAGAACTATCAACAAGAGAACCTCAGTTGTCTTGATGATGACGAAGCATGGCAACTCATGGACTTGAGCTTGCTCGACTTCAAGAAGTGGTGATCTCGCCTTTAAGAGGAACCTAGAGAATCACACAAAAACAAAAGACAAACTACATAGATCTCTTGGATCTGAGGTTAGAGAGATATAATACTTGGAGAAAGTATATGTGAAAGTGGTGAGTAGAAAGGAAGAAATGGCTCTCTATTTATAGAGGAAATTTTCTTGTTCCCGGATCCGCGGATCCTCCCACAAGGATCCGTCTAGCACAAAGCTAGGGATCCGTGGGACGCCTCTCTTGCCCATGGGTATTTTTTTATGGGTCATGGGTCATGGGTTATGGGTTGATCCATGGGTTTCTTTCTAGATACAATGTATCTCTAGAATACATTGAACTTGGCTAAGTGGTTTGGACAAAACCATGGGTTATGGGTCAATACCATTTGCTAGTTTTACCCATTTAGTATATACTTGTTTTACCCATTTTAGTATAAACTTGTTTTACCCATTTTAGTATATACTTAGTTAAGTATATGTTAGCCCAATATGTAAACACTAGTTGTTGTACATATGTATCTAAATCATAAAATCACTTATACTTGTTTTAGTGTTTTATGTGAAAACGTAAGTGTGTTAGGAAACTATTGAATCAAACTATTTACGTATTTTATTTGTTTCGTTAAAATGATTTTTCGTTTGTTATCGACAAAACATTAGAAGATCGTAAAATATAAATAAAAGTTTTTACGGCTTATTTGTATTAACAATCTCTCCCTTTTTGTTGATGACAAAACATAAAATTATTTTAAGGAAAAACTAAAATTTGTAGAAAATTTGAATTGATAGTTTTTACTTTCTTCTCCCCCTTTTTGTCGAAACAAAAAGTGTTAAAAGAAACTAACACAATTTTTATAAAAAATATGTAAAAGAAAATGTAAAGAGAGCAAGTGACGGGAATGATACTCGTCTTAACTCCCCTTGACGAGTCCATCCCTTTGAGAGGCGTCAAGTACATAACGTAAATAAACTAATGTATTTGCAAATATGTTTGCAAATGGTTCGTCTAAGTAAAACGTGCTCCCCTTGAAGATTGCAAAGTTGCAATGGGGTGTCATGAAGTATAATCCAAAAGCGGATTAAGTTGCAAATGAATTTGCAATATCGTTTGACACAAAGCTCCCCTAGCTTTATGGTGTCAAAATCTTCATGTGTATTTTGAAAATCTACAAAGTAAAGGTTAGAAAACAAGAGTATAGTGCATAATTTCCTGCAAATAAAACTCAAGTTAGTAGAAATTTGTGCTTACATACCACGGATCCCACGGTTCCCTTCTTGGAGGGATCCTTCTAGGCATTTTGGAGGGATCCGGCTGTCTGGTGACAGTTTCTTCAGCAATGAGAATGTGCCAATCAATGCTAATGAGGAGGTAAGAAATGTGTATAATGTAGCAAGCACAACACACAAAATAATCATGGCATATAAATATTCATTCAATAAAACAAGAGATAATCAAACAAATCTCTAAAACTAAGAGAATGAACTAGGCCATACAAATACTACTTAATACTAACTAGTTACTAGACTTAAAATGCGACAATGTGCTTGAGTCTAGGGATGAGTGGACTTGTTGATTTGATCCAACTTTGCAAGAAGATGATTAAACATGAAATGTATCTCATTTCGTGCTTCTTGAACAAGTCCTTGAGTGATTAGACAATTTGGACAATCATTGTCTTGGTTTGGAACCGGAGGGAAATGGATATTTTGAGGAGGCTCTATGTGTGATTGTGGGTCTTCATTTTGAGAAGTAGGATGAGGTTCTAAAAATGAGGGTGGTAATGGAACTTCTTCCATATGATCAAGGTTGTTCCTTGTCTCCCATGATGGACTAGTTGGTGTTGTTGGTGGTTCCCTATTCAATGAAAAGGTTGGTGAATGAGAGGTTCTTGGTGGTGAATGACCCAATGAGTAGATGTTTGGGTGAGGGAGAGGCTCATTCAAGGAGTGTAGTCCATGCTCAATGAATGAGGGTTTTTGACTTGCTAGAACTAGCCATGTTTGGTTTTGAACTAGATGATCCTTTTCTAGTCCGAAAGGTTTGATGCTAATCCTTGCGGTTCTCTTAGCCTTTGTTGGATGAGTTTGATGAGGTGGGATTCTAGTATCATTATCTCTAATGGGAGATGTTTGGTGGATGAGATTTCATGGATCATTTGACCCTTTCTTTTGGATGATCCTATGGTTGAGGAGTTGTTGCTAAGAGCCTTAGTCATAGTGATGATGATGCTAATACTTCTAATTGCTGATTTTTGAAAGGTAAGTGAGAATGGTGCCTTAATCCTAAGGTTGTTTGGTTTATAAAGGATAATTTGAATTTAGGAAATTAAATTCTTGGCCACTTAGAGGATTAAGCATGCACTTAGGATTTTGATCACTCTAGGAGGATAATAAATGAATGCTAAAAGTGGTTAGATAACCAAAGGTGACTCAAAATTGAATATGGAAGGCGATTTAGGCTTTACTGCAGACTACGGATCCGCGGATCCTCTCGTGAGGATCCGTCGGTTAAAGACCAGGATCCGGTTGTCGAGCGAGTTCTAGGTGAAATGATTATGCTTTTGTAAGGTTTATTATCAATGGATTTTGAGGTTTTGACTTAATTTTGAAGTCTTTAGCCGTTGGATATTTCAAATCCTCAACCATAATGAGTGATGGTGCTTAATGATGGTTTTTGGCAATAAAATTGACTTTGGGTAGTCTAACTATGTGTTTGACAAGGATACCATTTAATTTGAAATGGAGAAATGGTGGTAATAAGTCCTAGAAGTCAGGTGATGACCTAAGAAGAATTTACTAAAATCTTTAAAAATAAAGAAAAAAATGAAAAACTAGTTTTGAGCCTAATTTTGAGTCAAAAGATGATTAAGATCAATTTGCTAAAATTGATGGATAGACCAAACTAAGTGCTATCAAACATGATAGATAATGTGTGAGTGTTGGAGCGGAATTATGGTGAGTTTTGACGAGTTGATAAATCAAAAACATTTTGAAATATATCCTAGGTAAGACATGGATAAGAGTGAGGCTTTCAACTATTTGAGGAAGACTTAGTTGGCTCTAGTATCTTGTGTTTGACTAGTGTGAGGTGATCTAGTATGCTATTTTGATGTAAGCAAGTATGTATTGCTTATCAGAGGTCACGAATCCCGCGGTTCCCTTCTAGGAGGGATTCGGCTAGTTCAAATGCTGGGATCCGCCTCTGCGGATCGAAGGCTTTCGACAAATGTGCAACTTTGCACTTTTTAGTAAATGCTTCTCCTAGTTGTTTCTATGGGGACTAAATGCAAGAACACAACAAATATAATGTATAGCAAAGTAGGAAGAGCTAAAAGTTCCTAGAATGAGTGACGACCACGACCACTCAAGGGGTCGTAAAATCTCATTCTTCAAATTCCTAAGTTAGAATTGTTTAGTGCCAAGATATGGCTACCTACCTACATACTACGAGCATAGTTTAAAGTGTTACAAACCATTGTTTGAAATTGTTCATCACAAATTTGGGTCCTATGACCTTACCTCATTTCTCTTCTCCTTCACGTCCTCGCCCGTCCTCCACTCTTTATCATACCATCTTCACTTCTTCTTCCTCAAGAAATTGGCGAAGCACTTGAAGATTCCCTTGGTTTGTTGCCATTCGGGTGATTCATTAGGAATGTTTGGCAATTGGTTAATGTAGTCCAAGGGGTCAAGATCGGTATTTCCGAGTGGGTTGCTACCACTTCCTTCACCTCCTCCTTGTCTCTCCCTTTCATCCGAGGAATCCGTGGGTGGGTGAGGCCTCTTGCCTTCCACCATAAACCTTGTTGTTCTACCCTCGGTTAATGGTACCATAACTTTGTTGCAAAAGCTATGATCATAGGATTGTGGAGAAGGATCTAATGCAAAGATGAATTTAGCAAGACGGGTTAGGAGCATTGCATATGGGAGCACCATCTTGTCCATGCTTCTTACACTTGCCATTCTTTTGATCATGTAGTAGGCAATGTTTAAGCGAGTCTCGGTCACTAGGCAATAGATCATGAAGATTAGACATGCGTTGGGGTGATCCTTGTTTCCTACTAGGCACACCACATTTTCCCTTATCACGTCTTCCCATTTCCTATACAACCCGTACATCTCCGAGAGCTCCATTTGGAAAGGATCCCTATAGATCACTTTCGACTTCCTAGTAACCCTTGATGGAGATGCTCTTGGCATAAACACGGTGTCCCTCACTGTGGTTTCTTCTGGGATTATTGTGTGATAAATTTCGTGATGATCAACCATAGAGTGTATCTCCACCAACGACCACTCATTAGAATACCTGCAAACACCATCATATGGAACCCCTATTATTCTTCCAAACTCCTCAAGTGAAAGAGTGTACTCATGTCCATTTATGGTAAATTCAATTGAGATGGACCCATTATCATTTCTAATTATCCCCATTTTCTTGTAGAACTCAAGCACAAAGACCGGGCAAATTTGCTCGTTTATGTCCAATAAACAATCAAACCCAATAGTTCCAAACACTTCCCTTATGTCGGTATTTGCAAGAAATGATGGATCAACAACTCTACCTTCGTGAAAGAGTCTCCTTTCAAGCAACTTAAAGGCTTTCCTATCGTCCGGACTTAGTCCATCTTTCCTATGGTACATGGGTATGTAGTGAGCGGTGTCTTGGTAATCTTGTTGCTTGTTGCTTGGCATGATTGTTCCTAAACAATACAACCACAATGTGGTGTTAATTGTGAATAGTAACCTAGAGGGTTTGATCACAATTTTGCTCTCATCATCTTTGTTGAATTCAAGAAATGTGTTTAATTTGTATTAACAATGTTAATTCTTTGATTTAGATTATCTTAGAAAACAATGTAGTGACAAATTATGATAAACCCATTTGAACCCAACTCTTAAAGATGAAGAAATTGTAATCCTAGAAATCAAGGAATTAAATTAACAATGTAGTGAAGATTATACTTACACAATTGATTGTTAAGCTTGAGAGGAATGATCAAATTGCTCCTTTGAGCGATGGTGAGTTCTTGTTCGTGAGTCTTTGAGGTGAGTATAATTGTGGAACATCCATAGTGATCATTCTTTAATTTAAGTTGTCTTACATTGCACGGATCCGCGGATCCTCTCATTTGGGATCCGGCTAGTGTAAACGTAGAGGATCCGGCATGACAAAAAAATCACTCAAACATTCCTTGATAACTTTGGTTTGGGAGTTCTAAAACGCCTAGTGTTTTGATGTTAAGGCTCTAAAACTTGTGATTTGAGGTTTTGAAGATTTAATACTATTCCTATTAGACGTGGTTCCCTTTTTAAGAATTAGTCATAATTCTTGGGAAGCTTTTCAAACATTATAATAAAATCCCATTTTATCATAATATAAGAAGTTTCACATGGATATTTATTGACATAGATGAAGTGTCAATAAACCCTTTGTGATGAATAATGATTGAGGCTATCGAATAACCAAGATATCATTATTATGAGCTGGTAGCGTAGTCTATACAAATTAGTCGAAGAATACTATTCTTGATGATGACTATAATATAGATAACTACTTAAGTAATTACTAATAGATATAAATCATGCGACTAAGATTTTAACAATCAAAAGTAAATTATTAGCGATCATACCTTTGCTAAATATTCTTTTAAGAAAAGAAGTATTTAGATGAAATGCTTTGTGATTTTCTTGGAATCTCCAGATTCATGTTGTGAGAAGGACAATACTAAACATTCTTTTGCGAAAAGAAATATTTAGATAGATTCTTCATGATCTTCTTGGTAACCCTTAATCCAAGTATGGAGAATACTTAACAAGGAAAATGTTAGAACATTCTATCATTGTCCAACAATAAACATTATAATGATTTTAAAACATGACAAAAAATCCTTCTTTGTAGTTTTCAAACATACACGGATCGTATCAAGTTTTTAAAGTACAACATACTCTAAAAAACTTGGTAACGAAGCTCTGATGCCAATTGTGGAAAACTAGAAGGGGGTTGAATAGTTTTACCAATTTAAAACTTCCTTTTAAATATTTAGATTGACTTATGTCAATTTATTTGGTTGTTTATGTTGGACGTTGATAGATAGATATATAAGCGTGTAATGAAAGATAAAGAGTAAGAAGCACATAACCACGACACAAGTATTTATAGTGGTTCGGCTACAAGGACACCTTCCTTGCCCTACTTCACTCCCCGAGTCACCTACTCGAGAGTTCGTAAACACTACACCAATCTCCTTATGGCGGAGAAGCCTTCACAACGTCGCTTACACCTTTTTCGGTACAAAGCTAAATACCGAGTTCTTTCACACCAAGGCGAACCACACCTAACACAACGTCGCCTACCCTTTATACGGTGCTAGGCTAACCACCGAGTTCTTTCACACCAAGGAGAACTAATCCTATCACAACGTCGCCTACCCTTTATTAGGTACTAGGCTAAGCACCTAGTTCCATTACTATGGAGGAACTACTACCCATCACAACACAACACCTAATCTCAAGGAGATCCACTCCTTGTTACAACACCATCAAGGATATCACCATCCTTGAAATAAACAAATACTTATATGTATAACGATGCACCTCATCGATTATCGACCTAGGCATTCTTCCCTAATGCCACTTGATTTGATTCTTAGGCATCCTTTACTAATGCCTTTGACACAACGCTTGGCACCCTTCACTAATGCCTTCGTCTTGACACCTTTAGCATTCTTCACTAATGCTTTTGACACGGACGATAAGCACCTTTCACTAATGCTTTCGTCTTGACACTTTCGGCATCCTTCACTAATGCCTTCAACACAACATCTATGGAGGAAGAAAGAACTATCAACAAGAGAACCTCAGTTGTCTTGATGATGATGAAGCATGGCAACTCATGGACTTGAGCTTGCTCGACTTCAAGAAGTGGTGATCTCGCCTTTAAGAGGAACCTAGAGAATCACACAAAACAAAAGACAAAATACATAGATCTCTTGGATCCGAGGTTAGAGATATAATACTTGGAGAAAGTATATGTGAAAGTGGTGAGTAGAAAGGAAGAAATGGCTCTCTATTTATAGAGGAAATTTTCTCTTGTTCCCGGATCGCGGATCCCTCCCATGAGGATCCGTCTAGCACAAAGCTAGGGATCCGTGGGACGCTCCTCTTTGCCCATGGGTATTTTTGGTTATGGGTCATGGGTCATGGGTTATGGGTTGATCCATGGGTTTCTTTCTAGATACAATGTATCTCTAGAATACATTGAACTTGGCTAAGTGGTTTGGACAAAACCATGGGTTATGGGTCAATACCATTTGCTAGTTTTTTACCCATTTAGTATATACTTGTTTTTACCTATTTTAGTATAAACTTGTTTTTACCCATTTTAGTATATACTTAGTTAAGCATATGTTAGCCCAATATGTAAATACTAGTTGTTGTACATATGTATCTAAATCATAAAATCACTTATACTTGTTTTAGTGTTTTATGTGAAAACGTTAGTGTGTTAGAAAACTATTGAATCAAACTATTTACGTATTTTATTTGTTTCGTTAAAATGATTTTACGTTTGTTATCGACAAAACATTAGAAGATCGTAAAATATAAATAAACGTTTTTATGGCTTATTTGTATTAACATGAATACACTAAAAAGGAGGAGCCAATGGGAGCTATACCTGGCACTGGTCAACCAGATCCTTCCATACTTCACGTCCTTCTCAATCACTCAAATCCCCTGAGGACAAAACCAACGAGCAGACGCTCTAAGAAAACTTGCTGCTCTTACTTTCGAACACTTCGGAAAAGAGGTCCTCGTTGAAGTCATAAAAGAGAAATCCATCCTCCAACCTGCGGAAGTATCCCGGGTCAAGACATATGACACTTGGAAGACTCCTATTTTCAATTGGATGTCTCAAGGAATCTTGCCACCTGAAAAAATAAAGGCATTGAGAATCAGACGCAATGCCATTGTGTTCTCCATCAAGGATGACACTTTATACCGCAAAACAATCAGAGGTCCAATGGCAAGATGTGTTGGACCAATAAAGGCATGAACAATTATTCAAGACATCCATAATGGAATGTGCGACATGCACTTAAGGTCCCGCGTTGTAGCAGCCAAGGAAATCAGGATAGGGATTACTGGCTAACAGTAAACTATGACGTGGAGGTTGAGCTCAAGACATGCCAAGAATATCACGCTTACGCCAACGTCCGACGTGAGCCAAAACACAACCTCATCCCATTACTGCACCCTATTCATTCGATCAATGGGGCATTATATATGCGGACCATTCCCGGATGCACCTAGAAATGTCAAGCACATAATTGTAGCCATAAACTACGTCACCAAATGGGTCGAAGCAAAATCGATAGTCTCCATCACTTCAAGTAAAGTCTTAACCTTCGTCTACGATCAAATCATCACTCGATTCGGCATGCCACAAACACTCATCACTGACAACGGAACCCAATTCGTTGGCGAATCATTCAAATAATGGTGCGAAAATCAGGGTATCTACATCTCCCTACCATTCTCAGGTTAATGGTCAGGCAGAGGTAGCTAACCGAGAAATTATGAAAGGCATCGAGAAACGTATGAAGGAATACAAGACGTTTTGGGTGGACGAGCTCTCAAGCGTACTGTGGGCACACAGAACCACACCAAAGGAAAGAATGGGCGAAACACCCTTCAGCCTGCTCTATGAAGCTGAAGCCATGATACTTGTCGAATTGCTCATCCAAACTGAAAGATTTGCTATGCTAAACGAGGAAGAATCTAGCTACAAATTTCTACAGAACAATCCTGATACATCACAAATTCCAAACAAGCTAGCTACAAATTTCTATGTAGTCTAAAAGCGACCTGGCAGGATCAGGCTCCAACCTACTTTAAAATAACGGATAGCACACCTAGGACTCAATGAGCCGCCCACCCTTACTTTTCGCCCTCAACCAGCCAACCAACTAACCCAAACTGGGTTGTTGCAGAAAGACATATGTGGTTGAGCAACGACTTGAACAAAGAGAAAAAGGCCCCAACACAGCTCAGGGCTGATGGGAACACAGGAATCCCCTCTGGGTCATAAAACAACCTAAGTGGTAAATACAAACACAAAAATGAGGCAAACACGCTTTTCACAATAGAAGAATGGACGTCCGCCGGGAGCAACTAGTACCTGGACGTCCACCTCGGAAGCGACCCTCAACCTCTCCATCATTGTTATGTGAGCATTGTTAACCACTTCGAGTCGAGCGTTAGCCACTACTAGGGCCACACAGGTGCAACAAATGGTCACTGATGGAGAGTCCACCCATGGTGGTCGATGTACCCCGCCTTGGATGTACAACAAAACATTTAAGTTTCACCCCAAGGTGGCTATGCCCACCTTCAGTATACAGTGTAGCGTTTAAGTTTCTTATCAGGACGACCAAATCACCCTGATAGGATTTGAAAGATAATAAAAAGTCAGATGCAAGACCCTCCACGCTTTCCATCCTAACAATCACTTGCAAAACTCCACAGGGATTTAAATAAACCCAAAGGATGGCAACATTAGACAAGGTTGAAAGAGAAGCAAGTGTCCCCGTATCCAACCTCCATATACGGGTAAACTATCACAGAACACAAATGTCTTCGCCATCAAAAAGACTATTCTTCATATCACACCACAAAAACAAAAGGAATACAAAATGCCCTTCATACAAAATACAATGAAAAACCTATGAAAGAATCTTCTTGAAAGAAGTTTTTAGGGTTTGGGAAAGATGTGAAAAATAGGAGAAAAGAGGCTCTAATTTTTTAAGTTGTAACCTCCCCACCTTTCTAGCCCTATTTATAGGTAAATAAATAGAATCAGCGAGTTATGCTTGGCAAACGCCAACTGGGTCAAAGCACATTTAATAAAGTGCGTGATAAACACCTTGAAGAGGCGCGAGTATAGCTGACGTTAACACACACGTCTTGTACATTCAAAGGGACTAGCTATACACACCGCTCAAGAAATATTAGGATGACGCCGTTTACAGTCTCAAAGGCAATAAAGACGCATCAAATCCCAAAGATAGCGAATAAACCTGAAACGGGATATTCCAACACTTTCCCATGAAAAAAATTGAGTACACGCCTTTCCCAATTCTGCTTACAACCTTGATCGAGGTAAAAAATCTGCATCTAGTCAACATCACAAAAGAAAAATGTGATCATCAGCCTGGCAATAAAGGGCCTGGGAGCGAACCCCGGTAGCACAGGCACGGACCGGGGGGAGGGGGGACTCAGGTACAAATACTCCAGCATCACATCATCAATGCATGATCTGTTACTAGACTGGGGGGGGGGGGGCTTGATAGCGTATTAATATTAGCAGCCCAAGCAACTAATTACACGTTCGAATCAAGCCCATCACCAAGGCCCATCAACACTTGATAAAAGCCCGACTTAAACCTCAGGCCACGAAGAGCCTGGAAAGACCTCTTAGGCCTGACTGAGTAAGACAGTGCTACTGCTCCGCAACTATCACTAGCGGTCAAAATGTACCATCTGACATCGCACAGTGGGGACGCACAATAAGCACCACTACGTACGAGCCAAAGGACGAATGACATCTGTCTTCTTTGTCTGTTCTCAGATGATCGACACCTGGCTCCCTAGCAGTCGTTGATCATCCCCAAAAGGTTTATCTCTAAACCCTACAAAGCCTCTTTATAAAAAGAGAGAAACACAGACAATCACATAAGTTTTCACACACTTGAGCAAATATTGCCTCACAGCAGCGCAACATTTTTTTGTTTAAGTGTTACCGAGCTTCTTTATCTATGTCAATCTCATTAGGTCCTTTGCGTTCAATATGGGAAACCAAACAACAAAACCATTACCATTCCATCTCTAAACCGATTCACATACCATATGTAAACACTTGTTAAGTTACACGATTACATTAGTATGCAACTCGCTGAAAATAGCTAAAAAAGTCACAGATTATGTGACCATATTAAGAACTGGACTATCGCCGGTTGGCAATCTAGCTGCATATGACATCGGTGGCATTGGCACAATCGAGGAGTAGAGGTGCAAATGATACCTTTCGGTTTGATAGTTCGAATTACAAACTTCAACTCAAAAAGTCCTCGTCGAAAGGTGCCATGTGCATTTTTATTCCACGACATTAAGATTGTATTCAGGACCAAACGACGTTCGCCATGCTTTCTAGTTGTTTATACTTTCTAGTTTCTATTAGCATCAATTTTCTATTCTAGGTTTTTCAAGTCATTAGTCTTTGAGTAGAACATACGCAAGTTTTTGCTCGGCTATTATTGTGACATTAATCATTTGTACTTTTTTGTCAATTATGCACGTATTATTGATGGAATAGTATAATAGAACTTGTGATTGAAAGTGAAAACACATAATGAAGAATGCGTTTGACAAAGTCAATTTTAGATAGGTAACTGAAATTTAAACTTGAGACAATACGGATGGTGTAAACAGAGAGGAGATCTAATGAAAAGAGAAATTGAAATAAAAAGAATGAGAATAAATTTGAGCCAAATATTTTAAATGAGGAGGAGAAATTTAAGGAGAGATACATCTATTTGTTTAGGTGCATCTGAAATGTGCGGCTGCGAAATCTTCTCACACTTCTCATTTTAATTTTATTTCTCATTTGATCCTTACTCGGTGGTAAACAAACTAATCTGTTTTTTTTTTTTTTTTTTTTACTTAGGACACACAAAATTATGTGATAATCTAACCTAAGAGTGGCGTGTATCAGGAAAATAATGTAAATGTCATGATAGTAGCTTTTAGTGTCGGTATAGAAGTAAAGTGTCTTTTAGTTGGATTGTATTCCTTTTATGATGATGTTGTGTTGTATTCCTTTTATTGGTGTCGGTATAGAAGTAAAGTGTCTTTTAGTTGCGTGGATTGGTTAAAAAATCCTTACCTAGTGTCGTTGTAATTTCTAGCTTCTTGCTAGCTTCCTTAATAAAATCGCCGTTCAAAAATAAATGTCATGATAGTAGCTTAAATTTCTAGACAAAGATTTCTATTGCCCTTATGTGGAGTCGAAAACTATGGGTGTATTTTGTCAGATTGCCATATGAGATGTATCGACATAATATGAAACAGACATACAAACAACATAGCTTGTAAAGTGTTCACAAAACGACGGACCGACATGTACAAGCGTCTAGCGTTAGACATATTGCATATTAGGCCCATGTATTTATTTGATATTGGGTCTATAGCCTGTTTGTTTTATGTATTGTGTTTTTATTCTCATGTGTATCATTTTAGAAACAAGTAGTTGGGCGTCCACCGCGTTGCGGCGAGACTTTTCTTTGAAAGTGTTCTTTATTTATCTATCGATTTCTAATACGCGAAGATTGTTTACGAGTAAAATAACTTAATTTTTTTAAAGACTTCATTTTTGGTGTATTTTTGTTCCCCATAGTAGCAAACACGTTCAAGACAAATTATAACATGGAAATTAAGAATTGAGATTCAAGTTCAAAGGCTGTTAGCTCATGATATATATGTGTATATCTTAGAAATTTCATGCATGAATGCGGTGGCGGACAATACTATTACTATTTTTGTGGCGAACAACTTTATTTATTTATTTATTTATTTTAGCATGTGTCAAATACTATAAAGTAGTAGAGATTTGTTTTTAAAAAATATAACGTCTAAATTATTAATAGTGTAAATGATTAACATTTTTTATTTTTTAAATTTTAGCATTAAATTGATTGTTATAAGTTTGGTGAGTTTTTCTTATAAACAATTACATTAAAATGTATCATTATTGGAGGGCGGTTGCATATAGTTTAAATGAGACTTAAACTTTCAGATTTTACATTAATTTCCTACTTTTTCTTTTATAGTAATATTTTTTGTCTTAAAATTTTAAGACTTCCTTTTATAAGAACTCTCAAATACTTTATAATGTAGTATAGAAGTATAGATAGCTCTATATTATACCTTAAACCATGCGATCCATAAAAACATATACAATATAACTAACGTGCTTTTATCATAGACTTTTACTCATAGCAAGCAGTTTCCGAAGGTCCAGTCGGGGAGAGTTTCAAGCAACTTAAAGGGGGGTTTGAAGTATATAATTTTTAAACTTAAAATGAGCATTAAAACCTGCTGGAGGGAGAGGATGGTTGCGAGTCACTTCACATGATGTTACTAAAATAGCTTGATCATCTGGCCATCTTTATTCTATAGCCATTGTGCAACATTTGTATGCTCATGGTCACGTATTTCCATTTGCCAGTATATGTGCCGTTGGCACCCGTCATTAATATGCCACCCCATCATATCAAAACAGAAGCAAATCACGTAAAAGGATTAAGAAAGTTAAATAAGCTAGCTAATGTAACTTGATGATATAAAAACTAAATTCTTGTTAATATGAAAACTAAATATTTATTAACATACTTAATCGACAGGCTGTTGATCATATGCACGACTATAAGAATAAACAGCCAGATATCTTATATTGATAGTGACGACGTATATGGTTCATCGGTCATTAGACCGAAGGACTCAAGGCTCTACCGAAGGACTCAAGGCTCTACAGAAAGACGTACTGACAGGTTACCATCCGAAGGACTCGTTGACCTGACAGTACCTTTGGCATCTAGCCTGGATACAATTCGTCTCATTCTCACGAATGTCGGAGGACGCCAGAGAGCGAGGTCGTGACGATGTCACCGAAAACACCAACGGTCCCATGAAGTACAACGGTCTCAGGGACCAAATAGTGACATCAAGTAGTATAAATACACGTACAATAATTGGGAATAAGGTATCATTTTCTCACACACACATTTTATACTATACCTTTCGGTAAAACACATACTCATTCTCACGCCGGAGTCGGGTCCTGGGATAACACCATTGGCGAGACTAACGCGTTGTTCATCTTAGCAGGTATCTAGAAGGCTTATCTCTAAGGCTGAAAGATAGCTGCAACAACCCACAAAAAAATACTTCGACATTGGCGCCATCCGTGAGACCCGCATTCAATCTACTAGAGCTATAGGATGATGGGTTCGACACCTCCGGTAACTTCTGGAGGAGGAGAGGGAAGTTCCACACCAATGACGAGAGAGCAGTTGGAAGGGTATGTAACTGCACTCAAGTCTATGGTAAAAGAACACAACAGCCGAAGGGACATTGTTCAGCCGATACGGTTGGATTTCGAGGACGAAACGGCTCTTGGCAAGGGTGAGCCGGCGGATAAGAAGAAGGAAATTGTAAATGGGAGCAAAGTAAAAGACGAAGACCTAGCGAAGCCCTTCAAGGAAGTCTTGAAATCTCCCTTCAGCAGGCGAATCATTGAGTTCTCCGCGCCGGAGCACAAGATGCCCACTCACATCAAGCTATACGATGGGTCGACGGATCCTCAAGACCATCTCAACAGGTTCACTGGAGCCGCAGGGCATGGAGAATGGCCGATGCCAGTATGGTGTCGCATGTTCCAGCAGACTTTAGATGGAAAGGCCAGGGGATGGTTCGATGGACTCCCTCCGGGGAGCATAGACGAACGGGCGCCAGGGGACCGATTCGAGACTCGCTTCTCCCTTCACAAGGCTTGTGTCAAGGACCCTACCGAAATTGCCAAGATAGTAAGGAAGGCTAATGAAACGTTGCCTGAATTCAAAGAAAGGTGGACCACCGAGACGGGATTCATACAGGGAGCTCCGGAGATCATGAGGATCTCCTCATTCATGAATGGATGCAAATTCCGTGAGCTGGCCAAGCGGTTTGCCGATACGATCCCTAAGACCGTGGATGAGATGATGGTTAGGGTAGATGACTTTGTAAGGTCGGAAGAGGCCTTTGCCAGCACCGAATTGCCCTGGGGAGAACATTATGATACAACCAGAAGAGCCTCAACTGGACCCTTCCGAAAGGACGAGAGGGTCGCCAGAAGCCATTACGGAGGGGATAGGAAGAATGAAGGACGATACGGATATTCAGGAAAGGATCGGGGAAGCTCTCACCGCCACAGTGATAGGTCGGCACCTTACTTGCCCCATCGCGGTGATCATCAGAACCGAAGCAACCCACGTCTAACTTTAGAATCACTCATAAAGCCCCCAAAAGAAATCTTGGCCACAGAGCACCAGCTACGCCTACCTCCCCCGAAGCCGATGCGTGACCCGCCCTGGAAGGAGAACCAGGATAAATACTGTGATTATCATGGAGAGAAAGGGCACTACAAGAATGACCGTTATCAGCTTAAAAGACAATTAGAGCTGGCCTTGGAGTCGGGGAAGTTGAATCATCTGATCAGGGACCTCAAGCAGAAGGGAAGGAGAGAGCCTCCCAAGAACGAAGCAGGAGCTAAGGATAAGGTCATCAACATGATCCGGGCGTGGCCCGGACGAAAGAAGAGGAAGTCATCAGAGCAAGAAGAAAGATGGATGAATGTGCCCATAACTTTTCCCCCTCTTCCCGAAGGAGATGTGTCGGACGATCCCCTCATAGTTGAAGCCACAATGGAGGGGTATCTAGTAAGAAGAGTTTTCGTAGATGAAGGAGCTTCGGTAGAAGTGATGTTCGAACACTTCTTCAACAACTTTCCTCCGGAGATAAGATCCTGGCTGAAGCAGACACAGACAGACCTACTTGGGTTCGCCGGACAGGTGACCAGACCACTGGGCAAGATTGAGTTGGATGTTTCATTCGGAGATGAAGGGCTATACAGGAAGGTCAGGATGAAGTTCACAGTTATTCGGGCACCGTCGCCATATAATGTAATCTTAGGAAGGACCAGATTGAAGATCCTACAAGCCATACCTTCCACAGTTCACTCCATGATGAAGTTCCCAAACCCTCAGGAAACTGCCACACTTGTCACTCGTTCTGTCATCATTTCGAAATGTAGAAGGTTGGAAAGATTACAGACCAATCCTCCTGTGCAGGAGGAGGAAGAAGTGAAGACCAATGAAGTGGGTCTGACGGAGGAAGCGACGATCAATTCAGCCTTTCCTGAACATGCCGTGATAATAGGAGGTACCCTGTCCCCCGAATGCAAAAGACGTCTCAGAGAGCTGCTGCAAAGAAACCTTGATATCTTCGAATGGGAGCCAGCAGATATGACGGGGGTCCCTAAAGGAATCATCGAGCACACGCTGAGTGCCAATCCGTCAGTAGACCCAGTGTGCCAGAAATGCCGAATGTTAGCGGCGGATCGAAGGCTAGCGGTCACAAAAGAGGTGAAAGAGTGGGCCAAGGCTGGCATTGTCAGACCAGTCAAGTACCCTACCTGGATATCCAACCCTGTCCTAGTAAAAAAGTGCGATGGAAGCTGGCGGATGTGCATCGACTTCAAGAACATCAACTCTGCTTGCCCCAAAGACTACTACCCCTTGCCGGAGATTGACTGGGGTATAAGTGCAAATGTTTCTTGGATGCTTACAAAGGATACCATCAGGTGCATATGGCCAAGGAGGATGAGGAGAAAACAGCGTTCTACACTGAGCAAGGGACTTACTGTTACACTAAGATGCCTTTCGCCCTGAAAAATGCAGGGGCCACCTGCCAACGGATGATTGACTCCGCTTTCCAGTCGCAGATAGGAAGGAACTTGGAGGCATATGTGGATGACATGGTTATCAAGAGCAAGGAAGAGCAAGGAATGTTGGCGGACATAGCCGAGACGTTTGACAACCTCCGGAAGATAAACATGAAGCTGAATCCAAAAAAGTGCTCCTTTGGGATGGAAGAAGGGAAATTCCTAGGGTACATGGTAACTTCAGAAGGGATCCGGGAAAACCCGAAGAAGACAAAGGCAATCATGGACATGCAGTCGCCTAGGACCTTGAAAGAGATGCAGAGCCTCAGTGGGAAACTGGCAGCACTTAATCGCTTCTTATCCCTGCGAATGAAGGTCCTACCCTTCTTCGAAATGCTCAAGAACATTACTAAGGAGAACAAGGAGGAATATCAGTGGACGGAAGAGGCGGAAAAGGCTTTCCAAGAGATGAAGAAGTTAATAACGGACCTTCCCTCGCTAACCACGCTGATGGCGAAGGAAGCACTATACATGTACCTGGCAGCTTCTGAGGAGGCAGTAAGTACGGTTCTGCTAACCGAGAGGAAGGGAAAACAGCTGCCGGTCCGTTATGTAAGTCGGACACTTAATGAAGCAGAAAGGAACTATGCTCCGATCGAAAAGCTGGCACTCTATGTGTTGCACATGTAGAGAAGGCTCCGGAGATATTTCGAAGCACACCCCATCAAGGTAATCATCGACTAACCTATAAAGCAAATCCTCAACAAGCCGGAAGCATCCGGGAAATTAGCCAAATACTCGGTGGAATTGGGTGCTTACAACATCACCTATGAGCCCCAGAATGCAATTAAGGGTCAGGTTTTGGCGGACTTTCTATCAGAAGCACCCATCGGAGAAAGCAATGGCAAATACTTCGAACAGCCAGCGGCGAAAAAGAAAGAAGAAGGGAAATGGATTTTGTATACGGACGGAGCGTCCAAGAAAAAAGGCTCCGGAGCAGGGCTTGTACTAATTAGTCCCGAGGGAATGGAGTTCACCTATGCCATTCGTCTAGATTTTGAAAGCACCAATAATGAAGCTGAGTACGAAGCGCTACTGGCAGGGTTGCGAATGGCAGGGAGCATGCAAGTCAGCAATCTCGAGGTTCGTGTGGACTCCAAGCTGGTGGCCAACCAGATAAACGGGGATTACGTGGCAAGCCACGAAAGCATGATCAAATACTTGGCGAAGGCAAAGGAGTACATAGCGGGCTTTGAAAAGTTTGCCATTCGGAACATTCCCAGGGGACAGAATCAAAAGGCAGATGTTCTCAGTAAGCTGGCCACCGTCGCTTTTGATCACTTGACAAATGAGGTGCTAGTAGAGGTGTTAAGAGAAAGATCGGCGGAAGGAAAGGAGGTTAATAATATCGTGGAGGAAGAAGGGGATAACTGGATGACCCCCATCATTCGATGTCTTGAAGAGGGAGTTTGGCCGGATGATCCCAACGAGGCCCGTACTCTGAGGATGATGATCAGCCAGTATGTCATCGAAGATGGAGTGCTATAC
This sequence comes from Chrysanthemum lavandulifolium, assembly GCA_022545495.1. NCBI lineage: Eukaryota > Viridiplantae > Streptophyta > Magnoliopsida > Asterales > Asteraceae > Chrysanthemum > Chrysanthemum lavandulifolium. Next base: position 182,307,344 of record CM040238.1, read on the forward strand.
AAAAAAACCTATCTGGTACCCATGATGAGGTGCGTGGGTCTTTTACAAGCAAACTACGTTATAAGGGAATTACATATGGGGGCTTGCGGGATGCATTCGGGCCCGCGATCGATCGTAGCAAAAGCCATGCGGCAAGGCTACTATTGGCCCTCCATGCACCGGGACGCCAGGAACGAAGTACTCAAATGTGACTCCTGCCAGATCCATTCTCCGGTACCACAGCTCCCTAAAACCAAGCTGACTCCAATCATGGCTTCATGGCCCTTCTACCAGTGAGGAATGGATATAGTAGGTCCCCTACCTCCAGCGGTAGGAAAGGTCAAGTTCATCTTGGTTGCCATCGACTACTTTACCAAGTGGACGGAAGCCAAGCCACTGGCAAGGATCACAGGCAAAGATGTTATAAGGTTCGTATGGGATAACATAGTATGCCGCTTCGGTCTCCCTGCCATCATCATTACGGACAATGCGAAACAATTCGTGGACAACCCCTTCAAGAACTGGTGTGAAAAACTCAACATCAAGCAGATTAACACAGCTGTGGCCCACCCGCAGGCCAACAGACTGGTAGAGAGGGCAAACAAAAGCTTGATGGAGGGAATCAAAACAAGGTTAGGGCGTGCAAAGGCAGGATGGGTGGATGAGCTACCAAATGTCCTCTGGGCACACCGGACATCCATTAAGACAAGCAACGGAGAAACACCCTTCAGCCTTACCTATGGAAGTGAAGCGGTTATACCGGCAGAGATAGGCATGCCGACGTATAGAGTAAGGAGGATAAGAGAAGGTCTCGAGGATGAAGACCCTGGTCGAATGGAAGAACAAAATGAAGAGGAAATTCGCCTCAACCTCGACCTACTACAGGAACAGAGGGAAGAAGCTGCTGTGATGGAAGCGAGGTACAAAACAAAATTGGAAAAGTACTATAACCGGAAAGCATGATTGGTATCCTTCAAACTAGGAGAGTTCGTATATTGGAAGAATGAAGCCAGCAGAGCTGAAGACCAGGGCAAGCTAGGACCAAAGTGGGAAGGCCCCTATCGAATAAATGAAGCAAATCTCAATGGATCATACAAGCTAGAAACCATGGATGAAGAGGAGGTGCCCCGGAAGTAGCACGCCATGAATTTGAAGAAATGTTTTCTTTAAGTATTCACAAACGAAATGTAAGCCTACGGGCATGAACTATTCTGTTTTCACTTTCATCAAGTAATGACATATTCCCCTACGTATGACGGAGGAGGAAAATTTTCCGTGATTATATCTTGTGCAAAGGGAAAGGGCGCAACCGGCGGAGACTAGCTATCTCCGACCGCGCACCCGAATATCCCATTATCAAAACTATCTTACCCCCGTAAGTGCAACGACACTAGGGAAGGCCATATACCATTCGGTAGGCGACTTCATACCCTCGAATATTGCCAAGACATTAAGGGAAGAGCCGAGGCATATATGCCCAAATGGCACGCAGATACCCCGAAGGCGTGACGACGCCAGGGATGAGCCCCCAGGTAAATTTACCAACAGGCGACCATAAAATACATACAAACAAAGTATGCAAACATGAGAAGTCAAAAATGGCCGTCCAGATACACGGACGACTCTGCTTGAACATAGATAATAGTAAATATTGTTCGACATTACATACAACCACAGAAGTACGAAAAAGTTATCCAAGACTACATACAGCCATCACGAAGACATAAATAAAAAATTTTCAAATACATCAGTTCCAAGGTACGCAGGCCCGATGATAACAACCTTGTCGGTACTAAGATCCTCCGGATGTGCTAGCTCCAGGAGTGGCCCCCGTCCCATCGGGAAGAATATTCATCAGATCGGCCAGAGGGAGATGATAGAACCGCTTGATTTTTTCTATATATGGGAAGCTTCGGGTGAACATCGCATCATAAGCCTTAGTGAATCCCTGAACAGCCTCCATATCGAAGTCGTTCTGAGCGGCAACAATCCTCTCGACCTCCTCCTCAGTCCGCTCTTCCCTTACCCCGTCCAACCATCCGGAGTCGATCATAGCATTGAATACTGCTCCCCAGGCCTGTTGGTACTCCTTGCTACCCTGTAACCTACGAATCACCACAGGGATCAACTCCATAACATAGTTGAAATGCAACATCTCCTTTTGACCAGCTCTGATTGCAACTTCCTGCATGTTCTTTCTCAACTCTGAGGCATCCCTCTCAGACTCCTCTATCTCCGAGGTTCTCTCTCCCAATGATTCCTCCAATGACCTGATCCTTTTGGTCTGCTCCGCATCCTTAGCCTTTAAGAACTTAACTTCGGCCTCCAAACTCTCCAGCTTTGCCTTCAGGTCCCCTTCCTTTTGATCACAACCTTGATGAGCCTCCCGAAGGGCCTGGTGATCAGCGGCTAATTTTTCGTTAATAACAACTTGGGAGCGAAGGCTAGCCTGAGTTTCGGAAAGCAGTGGCTCAAGTCCGGAGCAAGTAGAATGGGCCCGGTGTAGTTCCGCATATTGATGATTCAATCGTTCAAACCTCTTAAAGACTTCGGCAACAGCGAGAGACCCGTGGCACAACTCAAACCATCCCCTATACAGAGCCCTCTCATCAGTTTGATCCTCCTGTTCGACACGGAGAAAGGGGGAGCAAGATTGGCCATCATATCTCTACAGAGGACAGCATCATTCAGGCTTGTGTTAGCCATCAAACCCCAGCCGGGAACAAAAGGCTCCCTGGAACCCCTTCCTCCATATATACCTACATAAAAAATAATAAAAAGGATCCTTACAAAAAAGGGAGAATTGGAAAAAGGACGAAGAAAGGAAGGAGGCTAACGGATACCTCCTGAGTAGTCGCCGGTGTAAGGTCCCGCCAGATGTTGAACCGTCTCCGCCGCATTAACTCCTGATACCCCAACCTCAGCTCCTGCGGAAAACGAAGTCAGAAAAAGAAAACATATAACAAACATAACATGCTCCCCAAGCTAAAAATCATACCTTGGGCGGCAGGATTGGGAGTAGGTCTCGAGAAAACCGGAGGATCCTCGACCGAAAGCATCCCCTCTTGTAGAGGTCCTCCCTCCCGACTGCCCTCATTTTCCCGCCCAGCATCATCCACAATATCTTCCGGCCTCAAAGTATTCACGGGAGAAGCCGAAGGAGCATCCTGAGAGTTCTCCGGACTGGACAGCACTTCAATGGAAGGAGATTCCTGCCTTCTCCTTTTCAATAGTGACGACGCTCCGCCAGCGGGCCTCCTCTCCGCCTGCTTCCTTTTCTTCTCCTTGGCCTTTAACACTGCCGGATCGGCCTTCTCCACGATCCTCTGAATTCTACTTGTCTCAGGAATAGGTTTGTCGACTCCCAATGGTTGAGTTACATGCTGAGGTATTTCTTCCCCTTCAATCAACGAACGTCCCCTACCCAACCGGGACCCCTGCTCTGACCTCAAATGAAGATACTGAGACATAGTAATAACTACACAAAAGAAAGAAAAAGGGTCACTGACAAGAAAAGAAATCGCATGGAAAAGGCAAAAATAAACTTAGACGGTTGCATTACCATTCTTGTCAATATCCTTGAACTCCACGCGAAACCCAGAATGCTTCCAAATTTTGGTCAACCCAACCTCAAACAAAAGTCCGAATGAACCGGTCGGAGCTCCACCACCCCTTCACACAACCTCCGGACATCGGCTTCCTCAAAGCCACCGGTGGGGACATTATCTAAAACATTTGAATCTGGATGCCTCCAAGCATGGCATCAGGGACAGCCCTCCGGTCAATCAAGAAAAAGCTATCCTTCCAGTTCTTTAGACTCGAACACGTTTCCTTAAAAAGGCGCGGACGAGACTCTCCACCAGTCCTTCTCTGAAAGGAAAACCAATGTCCCTGCTTATTCAAGGTGTAGAAAACCCGGAACAAATTCACACTGGGCTCAATTTCCAAACTCCGGCAATGGATCTCGAACATAACCAATCTATTCAACCCGATGGGCACCAATTGAGAAATATGAACCTTGAAGTATCAGATCACCCTCAAAAGAAATGTGGAAAAGGGAATCCGGACGCCTGAAAACGTAAAACATTGCTCATAAAGTCCGATGGCATTGCTGTGAAGATTATTCATCGTAAACTCCGCCGAAGGTAAACGAGGGTGTAAACCGGCCGGTATACCATACTCATTGATGATATGCTGAAGCTCCCCTTCGGAGAGCAAAGAAGAGTATACATGCATATCGGATTTGGGGGCAGTGTCGCCGGTGGGTGCCACAGAGCTAGAAGCCATTGGATATTGACAAGAAGGTGCAACGTAAACGACGAAGGAATAGTGGGATAAAACTCACCTGAACTCGCCGAAGGGTTTGCCAAAAGGGTGAGGACACGAAACGTCCCATCGTGTCAGGAAGCGACGCGGTCGAATCTGAACCGTCAACCACGACGCGTCTGCCACGTGGCAGAATCCCGCAGTTTTTGGAAAAATTATTTTAACCCTCTTTCCACTCAATGGGCTTGGGCCCATTGTTTAGGGAGAGGCCCGCGAAGCCAAAACAAGTCCAATAAATCCGAATGGACCCGACGGACGACCAGACTAAGTATCACGTCACTTGTCAAAAACAAATAACATGATACTGGGGGGACATGACGACGTATATGGTCCATCGGTCATTAGACCGAAGGACTCAAGGCTCTACCGAAGGACGCAAGGCTCTACCGAAAGACGTACTGACAGGTTACCATCCGAAGGACTCGTTGACCTGATAGTACCTTTGGCATCTAGCCTGGATACAATTCGTCTCATTCTCCTGAATGTCAGAAGGTACGCTAGAGACAGTGTCAGCCCTGACAACACCAACGGTCCCATGAAGTACAACAGTCTCAGGGACCAGATAGTGACATCAAGTAGTATAAATATGCGTACAGTAATTGGGAATAAGGTATCATTTTCTCACACACACATTTTATACTATACCTTTCGGTAAAACACATACTCATTCTCACGCCGGATTCGGGTCCTAGGATAACACCCGGGGCGAGACTAACGCGTTGTTCATCATAGCAGGTATCTAGAAGGCTTATCTCTAAGGCTGAAAGATAGCTGCAACAACCCACAAAAAAATACTTCGACAGATAGGATCGTTTGGATAGAACTTGAGTTCACCGTTGTCAGTTGACTGAAGATGGAAGAGGATATCTTGTTGTCCAACTTTCGTGAAGTCAAAGCTATTCCCATTAAACGGGTCTATTTCATTGGCCCAACCCACCAAAACACACCCGTTTGCGCCCACTTTAACACTCGCTTTAATCCCCGTTTTAGCAACTGTAAATAGAGGTGGTAATTTGTGCCAAAAAAAGAGAGCTAATTTGGCACATTTGTAAAAGATTTGGGCACATTTAGCCCCATCTTTTTTTTGAAATGAGCATATATTGCCCGTTTAAAGTTAAATGGGCATAAACGGGCACATGATTTCTCTCAAATGGAGAACATTATAATTGTTTTTAAAGAAAAGTTTATAAATATAATATATATATATTTTTTTAAATATAAATGAGGTGTTACATTTGAGAAATTTATTTCATCATTTTGGGTCTTTTCTAAAGTGAGTCTTATAGCATGTGCCCGTTTGGCCCGTGCCCGTTTCGACCCTAGCCCATTTGACCCGTGGCCCATGCCCGCCTGGCCCACCTCCAACTGTAACACATGCGTCTCAGCCCCCAATCCCACACCCATTTAGACCCCAAAGTGCCCCATTTTAACCCCTACTTCAGGATCAAAACACACCCGTTTCAGCCCCTAACTCCACACCCATTTCATTCCCTAAACTGACCCATTGTAGCGCTGAATTCAGGCCACAAACACATTTGGGACAACTATTCGTGGAAATGAACAGCAGACACACAATGATTACATGGGCTGGTATTGACAAATGATATAGACAAATGGTCGTTAGTTATATCCGTTTGATTGTTGCGACGGGTTGCACCGTTTGCTCTCTGTATGCTTGTTTCCCAATTCAATAGAAAGTTTACTTACGCACCTGAATTGACAGGAGGCAAAAAAAATCGTAAAAAACAAACGTATATAGAGTTATAGACAAACGCAAAAAATGACAATTTGTAATACTAATACCATTAAAATACCGCTACTGAATATTTATGAGCTTCAAATGGCCACTGAACCTGCGTGAGGAAGAAAAAGCTCTCTCTCTGAACCATACAGTGGCAACATTAGATGGTCCACCAGAGGTGGGCGTATATATTTATTGATATTTGTCAAAATACTAAACAACACATTCGTGGCAACATATTATAACTTTTTGTTGGCAATTGTTTCGTTTTATACGTACATCTTCACACCTTTAAAAAGAAAGATTTAAAAGGTATATTCTTTTTGAACGGAAGATTTAAAAGGTATATAGGAAAACAAACGATAATCTTGTTCACCTTTGACCATGCCACTATTCAATCGTAGATGTTCACCTGCGATGTCGCTGCCATTGGCATTGTGAAAAGTCATTCGGGCAAAAAAGTAGCACCAACCAAAAGTCGAAAGCACACATATACATGTAAAATATAATCTATCAAAGACGACAATGAAAGTAAATATATACACCCCTTAAGTTATTAGTATGTTTCCTCCTACGGCCAACCATAAGTCCTCTGAACCAACCAAACACCCCATCCATCGAACCCTGACCAATGAAAATAAACTAATATTTAACAAACTACATAAGCATAACTTTTGTTTAGATAAAGTAAGAATTTTGAACATTTAAATCAGAATACATAAGCATACATGCGATTAAAAAAAACTAACTTTGAAGAATTAATTATAATCCCGTATTGGTTGAATCAAAATACACAAACCTGTCTCATAATATTCATCTGAATCCTTTTTCTAGGTATAAAAATATACGTCGCTTTTATCCAGAATAATATGCACCACCGATCATCTTCATCATGAGCAGAGAAAGGCGGTGAGTTGAGATAGGCGGCGGAGCAGGAGAGAGAATGACATAACCAAAAACAACTGCGCAAAATCAAACCTGATGATGATACAAATCAAATCGAGTTTTAGGCGCTGAGAACTTATGAGCAGTAGTTATCATTCCATATTGGGCCTTAGATGTCTGATAAGACGGGCTGCACAACTAACCCAAACACAAAATAATTTTTTAATACATATATCATATTTTATGGATTATTTTAATAGTTTGCGAGGAATCTTGTGAATGAATATTCTCCTCTATAATATATTTAGACAGTACGGAAATAACATAATTCTTCATATTCTCTTTATATATAAAGGCGCGAGAACTTTGTTCTCCGAGCCGTGCGAGGAAATTATTTGTTTATGAATTATTACCAATCCTGTGCTGACACACGTATTTTAGCCAACGAGGTTCCATTGTGTAAGAGACAAAAACGAAATATTAACGATTTTGTTCGGGGTTTTGGACCTCAGTTGCTTATGGGCCTTTGCTTGGGTACCCGGCCTGTTTGAGGGTCATATAGTGTTCCGCCAACTATTCACCTTCTCACTTTTACTTCCTTATTCTAGAAGCGACAGCCAGAACTGTTAGGTAGGTTTCCCAGATCCGGTTGAATCTGCATGTGTCGTCTTAGTGGCTGCCTTTTTTACAGTTTCCGTGTCATTGCTTGCGTTAGGTTGCGTGTCGGGAGCTTTATAGGTTAGGGTTGTTCCAGCCGTTGATGTTTATGGTATGCTTTAGGGTTTAAAGGTCTTAACGGTGTTTGCATGTTCTCTTCCCTGTTTATACTCTATATAGGTATATGTGTTTCTTGCTTTTGAGTGTTAGTTTGTTGTTGTTAGGTTGTTTTACAAACCTGCATGTATGTTTCTTTTTTTTGGTTGTTGTGGACTTGCTAACTTATCTGCTTTTCTTTGTTACTGGTATCCAAATGGGTTTTTGCCATATAGTTTGCGTCTTTGTTGCTATCCCTTTTGTTATTTCGTTTCGTAAGTTGATAAGTATATTTCGTTGAGGTTACGCATGCAAAACCCAAAAAAAAACCCTCCTTTCGTTCTTCACCCAGAATTTGTGTTCGATAACTTTGTTCGCTCATCTGATGAGTCGAACGCAGCGCCCGAGTCGGGTGGTCAGTCTTTTGGCTGTGGAGCGCCTTTTGGAGCGCGCTCAGTGCCTGCACGGGTATCTGATGTCTTGGAGGGCCAACGTCATGATGTTCTCATGCGTGATGCCCACGTGCTAAGGCCCGCTTCTTCTGTTGTATGTGAGGGTCTATATGGCTCTTTTTCGAAAAGGAAGCTGCGTGACGACCATGGCGAGTACGCTCAAAGGTGTTGGAAAAAAAACAAACGGCAACATTTCCCAGCGGTGGTTGCGTTATCGGGGTATGGTTGTTTATGCGCATTATTGTGTGTTCCGTATTGTTGCTCTTTCAGAAACTGTTCTTACTTTGTTTGTATCTGCAGGTTCATGATGGTGTGGCTGGTCATGTTGGCTTGCCATTGGGTGGTGCTATTACCGATCATGCATTGCAGGCAACAACCAACTTTTATGGGAGGGGGGCCACATCGTTGGCGGCGAGTGGTGGTGGTGGTTATCTTACACCAGCTGCATTGGTGCGTCCTAAACGTGGCAGACCGAGACTTCAGAAGGTTGACGCTCGCCAACAGCCTTCGGCTATGCATGCATGTATTTGCATCTGTTGCACCTCGAAGACCTTTATTGGAGGTGCCGTCCCCACGTGGTTTCTATGAATGTAGGCTCAGATTCGTTCTCTTTTTTATATGCTTTTCATCTGACGTAACATTTTTCTTCTCCATTCTCATAGTAATCATTCTCCCTTTTTTGTGCAATGGTATTTAGCATCGCGAGCCCCTCATGTGGTTTGGGATTTCAGTTCAGGCAACATAATTGTTCCAACGAGGGCAGTCAGTTCTCAGCAGAAATGTCAGCATCCACGTGTGTTCGGAATGCCTCATACTGAATCTGTCTCCATGTCGCCTTGTGCTATGTCCATTACGAAGGGCAAGCGGCCTGTGGGAGGTGGGTTTCCTATATCAATTTGCCAATACTGTCTTAGGGACTTCGTACGTTTATTATAGTTGGTATTTAATCCATGTGCGGCGCGTCTGCTAATTGGTTTCTTTTTCATGACGCCATTAGAGGTGGCATGTTGCTCAGAACCTATTGCTAAAAGACCGAAACACCTTATTGGTCCAGCTGGTGGCTGCGTCGGTGTAGGCAGCCCTGATGGGGTTAATATGTTAGCGCAGGACGTTGTTGCTAATCTGCATGAAGGTTTGTCACTGTTGTTTGTTGCATCGGTTTTCCAATTGGAGTATGCCATGTCTTGCTGCCATATGGTATATCTTTCATTGGCGCTTTCATAATGATCAATAATTGTTGGTGATAGTTTCTGCCCCTTTGGATGGAATGCCTACATCGTTGTTTGTTTCTCAACCACTGGATGTCGATGAGTCCAATGCATCGTCGGTTCCTGTTGCAATGGCTGCAACCTCAGTTCCAGATCCCGCCGTCTCATCAGAGTCGTTCGTACGTCCATTGCAACGACCCGATCCATGTTGTGGTAAGTTGGGGCCCGTTGGTTCTTTTCCTTATATAAAGACTGTAAGCGACCAGCTGACATAGATATTTTGCGTATGCCTTATTGTCAGGGACATATGGGTTGGATAGAGGTCGTGGTGGTGAAACTGCTTCGAGGAGGAAGGGAAATGCTCCTGGCGCTCCTCGACAACCTTTAGGGCCAACCACAGGCATCCAGTCATCCATGTCAAGAGGTACTCGTGTTTTGCTGATGTCTGATGTGCATTTTTGGTAATGGATGTGCCTACTTTTTTTTATTAATCGCAACACTGCTGATAGAACTTTCTTTACAGGTCCACCGTCTGACTACAAACCATTCAGGCCATGCGAATGTGTTTGTCGCCATTGCCACACAAAGTTCTGTTTCTACAAGGCGCTCAGGGCCATTGAACAACAAGTGTTGCAGGGGAGGTGCCGTCTGGCTTTTTACACCAACAGATTATCCTGAATACGTGAAGGAGCTTTTTACCGATAATCACTTCATGAACAACATACGGGCGTACAGCTAGATGTTTTCCATGCAATCATTAGGGGCTACAGTTGATGATAGTATTAATAATGGTCAGGGCCCATATGTCTTCAAAGTGTCCAGCCAGATATACCATCGTATTGGGAGGTTATGCCCGGAGGCAGGAAAGGACCCACGCTTCTTGCAGCTTTACATATACGATATTGACCATGAAATCGATAATAGACTTAGCCATTTCCGTGTTGGGGACAGAACTGGTCTAAGGAGGGATATCTTTGAGGGTCTAATACAGGTGTTGGACAAACATAATGCATTGGTCCAGTTATTTAGGTCGGCCAGAGACAAGCTACAACAAAATGATGTTCCGACGTTGAAGGTGAGGCTATACAATGTAGTTGGTGCGCCACAATATGAGCTTCCGACAGCGGATTGTATTGGAGCTATTGTCTTCGAGGATGGCCCGCTTAGTGAATCTGAGTTCGATATCATCATTGAATCGCACTCAGGCGAGCCTCAGAGGGTGAACAAACTACATCCGTGCTACATGGCATTCCACTTGCCATTGCTGTTCATTTATGGAGAACAAAGGCATCACACCGGGCTAAAATTGGCTGGCTCTGGAAACACGGATAATGAAGAGGACAAGAAAGTGACGATGCATCAGTATTATTCTTACCAGATACATGATAGAGTCAATAAGTACGGCCTTCTTACAAGGGGTGGTCGACTGTTTTAGCAATATGTTGTGATGACGTATTGTTGCATGGAGCAAAGCGGGATGGATTTTATACGCAAGAACCAGTCCGATATCCGGGGTGACTATTTGGAAGGTGTTTACGATGCTATTGCAAAGGGTGATCATGAGGGCTCAGACGCTGGCTCAAGGATAATACTTCCTGCATCCTTTACGGGGGGTCCACGCTACATGTACAGCCATTACCTGGATGCGTTGGCCATATGCAGGGTGCATGGGAATCCGTCTTTTTTTGTCACCTTTACGTGCAATGTTAGATGGCCAGAAATTGAGGAATATATGCAGGCGTTTCCCCATTTGCTAGCAGCTGATCGGCCGGAAGTGATTGACAGGGTGTTTGAAAGAAAGATACACGACCTAATTAAATATGTCAGAGATCGACGGCCCTTTGGACCAGTTATTGCAGGTACGATACTCCATCCACTTGCGGCTTCTGTTGCATATTAACTTTTGTTATAAACGCCTATATGCATTTATGTTGACCTGGTCTCTAACTAAACCGACGTTTATTGTTAGTGTTATACACGGTGGAGTTCTAGAAAAGAGGTCTACCACATTGTCATATACTTTTGTGGACTGGCGGTAGCTCAAGGACCTTGACGATTGCATAAATAGATAGATGTGTCTCTGCTGAATTACCTGACCAGCTGACAGATCCTGAGGGCTTCGAAGTTGTAAGTGAGTTCATGATTCACGGGTCATGTGGTGTGGAGTTTCCATCTGCGTCGTGTAGGCAGGGCAGGCCATCATGCAAAAAAGGTTTCCCGAAAGATTATTGTTCAAACAAGTTCATTGACGATAAAGGTTACGTGCATTATAGACGCAGGGACAGATACATTCGTGCTCAAAGACACAACGTTCGTCTTGATAATGGATACGTGGTGCCGTACAATCGAATGTTATCTATGGCATTCTATGCGTACATTAACGTTGAATGTTGTGGTTGGAGTATGCTGATCAAGTATCTCTTCAAATACATATCCAAAGGTACGGACAAAATCATTGCCCGAGTAACTAGGCCCCATAATGCGCTAAGCCAAGAAGGTGGTCAGATGCCCGGGTCAACGTCTGCTGCTACTGAAAGGCCAGTGGTTGTTGACGAAATCAAAAATTTTATGGATGCGCGTTACATTGGACCACATGAGGAGTGTTGGCGCATTCTTGGTTTTGACATACACAGTCGGGATCCGGCTGTCCAAATACTAACAGTGCATGCTGAGAACATGCAACACATTACGTTCAGAAATCAACAACAGCTTCAATCTGTTGTCGAGAATACCTGGGCTCAAAGAACAACCCTCATTGAATGGTTGACTTTCAACAGGCTATACGGCATTGGTCGACATCTTACGTATTTGCAGTTCCCCTCTGAATTTGTATGGTCGAAAAAGGATAGGCAGTGGTTCCCTAGAAAAAACAAAAACAAGCCATCGATAGGAAGACTAACGTACGTGCATCCAAGCTCCGGAACTTATTTTATCAGCGCCTATTGTTGTGCCATCAAAAAGGGTGTAACTCCTTTCCTGGTATTCAAATTGTCAACAATCATACATATCCGACAAAAAGAGCTGCAGCGGAAGCACTCGATTTGCTGGAAGACGACGACGAGTGGTTCGTGGCTCTGCAGGAGGCGGCTGCGTTAGGTTCAGGGTCTGAGATGCGGGCATTGTTCACGCAAATCCTGGTGTTTTGCGATATCTGAAACCCATTACATCTGTGGAATTCCTTCTGGTGTTATATGTCAGATGACATTCCGAGAATTTTGTCAGTCATTCTTGGCGTAGAGTTTGCACATGTTGACGAACCACAGCTGAAAAGGGGGTATTGTATGAGCTTCAAGCAGCGCTAGCGCAGCATGGTAAGTCATTGTCAGATTTTGGTATACCAATGCCTCCTGATGATTTGGTCGACATATTAAGGAACAGAAGCATCATGGAGGAGCGAAGCTACAACCGAGCTGACCTGGCGAGAGAAAAAGAAATACTTATTCCGAAACTTAACGCTGAACAGCGCCAGATATTTGAGACTATTGTTGAAGCAACAGCTCATGGGAGGCAAGAAATGATTTTTGTGTATGGCCATTGAGGAACAGGGAAAACCTTTCTTTGGAAAACCATCATCACTGCCTTGCGGTCGGAAGGAAAGATCGTTCTTGCTGTAGCATCCTCAGGTATTGCGTCGTTGCTCTTGCCATCTGGTCGCACGGCACACTCACGCTTCAAACTTCCTCTAAACCTTACAGACGAGACGGTATGCAGTTTCAAGAAAGGGTCACAGCTTGCGGAGTTATTGAAATAGACCGACTTGATCATTTGGGATGAAGCACCCATGAATGACATAAGGTGTTTCGAAGCATTGGATCGCACGTTGAGGGATATATTCGGTTCTCTAGACAAAATATTTGGGAACATAACAATAATGCTTGGTGGCGACTTTAGGCAAACACTGCCGGTCAAGAAAAAGGGCACAAAAAATGATATTATCGGCTCATCGATATCCGAATCGTATCTCTGGCAACACTTTAGGATTTTCGCTCTCCATCAGAATATGTGTGTACACTCACCTTCAAATACATTCGTGCAACAAGAAGAGCTCCAGTGATTTTCTGCATGGTTGTTAGATATTGGGAATGGAAACATTGGTGAACCTGACGCTGATGACCCTGAAAACTCATCATGGATCCAGATACCTGACAACTATTGCTTTCCGTCAAACGATGAAGGGAAACAGCAGCTTATAGATTTCATATATGATCAGCGGACATTGCAAGAACCATGTGCCGAGGTTTTACAAAACAAGGCGATAGTGTGCCCAAAAAATGAGACGGCCGATGCAATTAACAAACATGTAATGGAAGCATTGGAAAACGAAAGCTAATATTACAGTATTATTAGCCAGGCAATCCCTCGAGCAAATGATGGAGGCGCAACGGAGTTGCTTTATCCAACGGAATACTTGAATTCGTTAACATTTTCAGGCTTACAGCCGCACACGTTGGAGCTTAAAATTGGTACACCTATAATGCTGCTACGGAACCTGTATTTAGCAGGGGGTCTTTGCAATGGTACAAGAATGATTGTTAGCCAGCTGTTTTCAAAGGTTATTGAGGCAAAGATCATAACCGGCACACGAGTCGCGCAGAAGGTGTTTATACCGAGGATTTTGTTGACAACCAACGACGGCAAACCGCCATTCATTTTCAAAAGAAAGCAATTTCCAGCAAACGTTTGCTACGCAATGACGATTAACAAAATCCAGGGCCAGTCATTAAAAAAGATCGGTGTTTATCTTCCCGAACCGATATTCGGTCACGGGCAGTTATACGTTGCCCTTACACGAGCGACATCGCCTGCCGGGTTAAAAATGGTCATTGCACCAGCATCAGGAAGACGACCTAACACCACGAAAAACATTGTCTATAAAGATTTTCTAAACAAAATCAGTATGCCACAGGTTATGGCCATTTTTTGGCTCATGAGCCTGTTAATGATTGCATACACTATGTGTCTCTTGTTGGTACGTAAAAGTATTTAGCTGCATTTGCAGCATTGTAGTCTCTTTAGACCACTTTTACCTGTGAATGGCGGGTGCCTCCCAACATTAGGCTGCATGATGTCATCCTTTATATGCTATTTCTAATCGTTTATGCCTTATTACCCGCCCAATCATATATGAAACAATGTGTTTACTCGCTGTTTGTTATTTGCTTCATGGCCTGTGACATTATCTATTGGTAACTACTACCTGAATATTACTGCACATATTACCTTAAGTGTTTTGTGGGCTATTTCTTTAGCGGCTGCGAGGCTCGCGTACCTATCTTGGGCTTTGCCCTTCATTTTTCCTGGCAACATACGGTCATTCACGTATTCAGTCCACGAACAACGGATGAGCCACCTACAGGTCATTGTTACTACCCTTAACGTTATGTCATTAGGTTTCGGCACAGTGGGTGCCAGATATAGTTATTTCCATAGGTTTACACAGCAACGCGAATGCCAAAAAGAAATTATCTATTCCAATAACGGTAGCCGGCGTGTTACTCTGGAACCGTTATGCCATCAACCATTAAATAAACACTGATGTTGCTGTTTTCAACATGCAGAGAAATGGCAGATAAAGGTAAAGCTACATCGGAACCTGTTGTCGAGTCAGAATCGGAGAAACTAGACCAACCGATACCAACCACTGCAATAGACAAAGGGAAAGGCCCGACGTTAGAATCAGAAAGTACTGACTTAATGAACCTGAAACCTTCTGATTTTGAAAAGCCACTTGAAGTGAAAGTCTACCGAAAATGGATGTCAAAAAATGTTCCCGACCCAAATCCAACCAGACTCTACTTCATACTTTTGGACAAAAATGTAAGCCATTATTCTCATAAATATACTTTATGTCTTTAGCAAATATTTTAAACCATATAGGCTTTTACGTCAATAGGAAACTGCGATTCAAGCAAATGTTCAGTTATGGGATATGAGACTTTTTGATACAAAACTGGAAGCTGGTTCGTGCTACAAGATTGAGCGGTTTGGCTACAAGAAAACCGAAAATTGGTAACGCACGTTAACCAATCCCATGACACTACTGTTTGGAAAATACACTCAAGTGACACAAATTGAAAGCGATGGGTTCCCCGAGCATCACTTCAGTTTTGTCGCCTATAATGAACTGGCCCGCCGTGCAGACACAAGAGATTACACCCTCACAGGTACGACACACACCCTCTCACCACTTTGACTACAAGATACGCGGTAGCTGACTTTCGCAACATATACACAGATTACATTGGAATAGTGCGAGCAATTGGACCTATAAAATAATTCGGAGATCCAACAACCAACGGGATTCTGCGCAGGAACGTGGATATACAGAATCTAAAGTAAGTAGCGCGCAATCCTAGCAAAACACACACACAAAATTACGTAATCCACCACTAACATTGAATATGCAGTGGTAATGTAGTTACGCTGACACTTTGGAACGAGATGGCTACTAGCTTTCCTACACACACACTCGCGGACATGGAACGGCCAGTTATCATTGCTGTTAGTTCTTGCTGGGCTAAAAGATTCTCAGGTACATAAAACAAAAGATATAATGATACAATGTTATTAATCATAATATAACGTGCCTTAACCAAATAGGAGGGCTTCAACTTTCCGCAACACCAGCCACCCACTATTATCTGAATCCACATGTCGAAGAAACCGACCGCGTTCGTCAAGCGTATGATTCCAACACTCCGTTACTGAATTGATCTATGCTAATCCATAAAATAAATTCGTTCATGCTGACCTATATAACCAAGAAAAAAATTTGTGTTGCGGTAGGTACAACGATATGGGCTTGATGGCAGAACCTTTGAGGCTGCCAGCAGCAGACACGAGGCATACAGAAGAAGCACCCAGCCGTCGTTTGACACCGGTTAATGTACTAACGCAGGCAACTTCAGAAAGCATCACAGTAAGCTACTTACTTATAGACCAAAAAAAAGATGAACACCGAATTCGTATGACAACGTGATTCGCTCCAAACGGTCTAGTTTATCACACAAGCTAACCACTTGTGAATGGTCAACCGTAATAAACTTCAAACAGCTCAGAAACAATGCAATTAAGATCTGGAGAGTATAGTTTTACCTCAGGTCGTTAAGTCCCAACGAGGTGTGAACACTGTAATACAACGAATCTGTGATCGGGTAAATATTGAACAGGAAAAGGGGTTATGATTGATTACACTAAGGAAATTAAATCTAATAAAGACTTTGAAGTCATTTTAATTCTATATTTAAAATCGATTAAAACGCGAAAAAACCGAGAACTCACCGAGCCCTGAAAGTGAAAAATATGCAATTTTAGTCCTACGAGTGCAAAAACAATTTTCCTACATTCTAAATGACTAAAAATAATTTTCAGAAAAAGCCGGGTATTTTTTCGACTTTTATTTTATTTTTTACGAATTAAAAACTAAATTAAACTAATTAATTAATAAAAAATACTAAACTAATTTATAAAAATTTGGAAAAATTACAGAAAATACTTTGAATAGTGCTTAATCTAAGAAAAATATAAAAGGGAGACTTCTTTTGAAATAAGCGCTAAAATGGAAAATAAGCTAAGTAGGCTAAAATGCCAATTGCGTTTAAATAATTAACCAAGGAAAACTTAAACAAGAAACTACTCTAGCTCGGATGGTAATGTGGTGGGATTGTTGGGTTCTCAGAATCGGGCGAGGTCGTGGGTTCAAGTCCCATTGCCCACCCTTTTGATTTTCACTTATTAAACTTAAAACCGCAAAGTGTATTTAAGTAATTAGGAAAGCAAATCCAAACACGTAACATGTGGTAGTGCAGATGGTAAGATTGTTGAGGCTTTCTTTGTCATGAATCGACCAGGTTCAACTCGTAAGGTACACGCTTTTTTTTTCCTTTTTCTTTGTAAACTAATTATAAGACCAAATAGACAATTTTCATAACAACTTATGCTTGGAAAAAGGATGAAAGAAGCTATCAAACGACTTATTTGGGAAGGCCCTTGTAAAGGGTTGTTTGGTTTAGATGCTAACTAAAGGACACTAAAGAGCTACAACCAACTTATATAAAAAAATATCTACACCTAATGCAAACTACTCACTAGGTAGAACTAATCTAAGCTACAAATAAGCTAAAACAAAAGGGGAAAACAGTTAGCATAAGGGAAATAAACTAGTGAAATCTAAAAAAAACTAAGACAAATAGAGATAAGCACTAAGAGAATCTTAATACACACAAGGAAAACTAATAAGCCAAATCTTAACTACACTATACCTAGGCTACCTTAATATTTCCTAAATAAGCTACATATCCTACTAATAAGATAAAGGAAAAGGACAAAAGTGACCTGTGAGTTTACGGTTGGAACGCTGCTGGTGCAGTGCAAAAGGGCAGGCCAAGGAACTCACTTGAGAGCTTATTTGGGATAAGCTAGAAGTAGACTTAGATCCTGGGTTTCTGGGCATTTCGAGTCCACCAACCCGTCTAACTTTTGCCCCCAATAGATCGAGTTAATAAGTCACATTTACGACTTATAAATAAAAAGTGCAAAAATGGGTGCAGGGGCTGCTGCACTTGTTGTTATGAAAACTAATTTCAAAACTTGTTTTGCCGATAAAAATCACTGAGAACGCTGACAATATCTGTTAACTTGGGACAGAACATGCTGATGGTGCAGGGCAAATTAGTCCAAACTACTAACTTTAAAAAACAAGCAGCCTAAGCTAGAGATTTTTTTGAATTTTTTCCTTTTGGGAAAAGTTAAACAAGCTATTGGAATTGTAATTTTTATTTTTTAAAATTTTTTATATCAACTAGAAATGACATAAAAATGCTAGAGAAAACTGGGAAAAATCAACTTGAGGACAGTTAAGATATTGAATACAGATTTAAAAATTTAGCTTAAAACTTTAAAACTTAACTATGAAACTTAACACTTGATTGAAAAATCATTAAAAATAGTTTCTAAACTCAGAACACTCAAATAAAACTATCCAAAGTCATTTAAACCATAAAATCTCACTACATCCAAACACTCCTTCAAATTATCAAATATGCAATTGAACTATTGAAAATTAATGAAATCTGGGCTAAGCTCAATTCAGCAATCAAAGTACATTAAAACTCCATCAATATAACAAACTTACAGCAGAATTTAAACTAAAATTATTTGACTTTCAAAGTTGACTTTCGTTGACTTTTATGAAATCTTGGGATAGAACTGAATTCAACTAGCATAGGCTCACACCAAGCTATATTAAGCTTGTATGAGCTTATTCAAACAGTAAATAAGCTTTTTAATTAACACTTTAACTTAATTCGAATTAAACAGGAAACTTGAAAAACTTGGAATTTCATTGACTTTGAAAATTAGTACAATATATAAGTAATTAATAACAAATTACTTAAAAAAAACTTGAAATGAGAATCCAAACTTAAATTTAAACTGGAAACAAGCATTAAATAAATTTTACACTATGAATGGTCTAAAAAAACATGTGACAACTGGCTTCTTTGTCTTCTTTTCTCTTTTATAGCTCTCAACAAAGTTTTCCTCTATCATTCTTGGCCATAGATGTGGTCAATTTGATCTCACCGTTTAATTGGCATTTGGCGCGAAATGGTACAAATGGGGTCCGTGAAATTGTGACGGGGAAGGGTGCATTAAATGTGGCTTTGGAGGGTTGTGGTTGGAGGGACAAGGCGTGGAGTAGGGTGAGCTAGAGTGGTTGAGTTGCGAGAAAAAGTGGTGATAGAAGGTGGTATTGGAGGTAATCTGTGGGAGGAAACGGTTTAGGCTTTTGGGCTTATTTTTGGTTTTGGGTTTGGGGTTAAAAGGGTCAGGTTGGTTATTAGCTTAGTAACACAAGGACCATTCTTGCAATTCATCCAAACTAGAGGATCAAACCGAACTTTTCACAAATTATTATAAGGACCATAGATGACAAACTTTATTAACCAAGGACCATAAATAATATTTTCCATTTTGAAAATCCGGGACTTGTTTTGCCATTTTTTTGAAAGTTGGGGGACCTGAAAGCGCCAATTATGCAAACTTTATTCGCTTTTTAGTTGTTTTACTCATTTTGCATTTAAAACATATAAAACACAATTTTGGGATATTTTCAAGATTTTGATGCATTTCGAGTGTTTTAAATGTTTTGCGATTCAGATTGACCAAAAATGATGAGTATTTACACACTCATCAATCCCCACACTAAACTATTGCTAGTCCCTAGCAATATTTTGAGAAAACTTAATGGATTTGAATCTCTTTACCAAAAGCCATTACTCGGAGTAGCCAAATATTTCAGTTCAAGTAAGAACTATGGTACATCGATAACCATATGATTTTGAGCAAATCACCGACTTTCAACGGTTTTGATTTGTCTTTACCGAAGCCGTTTGCTTCGGACTAGCCAACTCTTAGATAAAATATCTTTGGTGAGTCGATTACCAATTATGGTTTTCCAAGCGCTTTTCCACAAGCCATAAACTTGCGGGCTAGCCAACTCTTCACTAATGAAAGATATGGTGAGTGAACACCATACAATTTTGGGAAAATTGCAAGTCGTCAACGGATTTGAGATATCTTTACCAAGAGCCGTTTGCTCTGGATTAGCCAATCCTTTTGTTTATTAGACATGGCGGATCGATAATCAGATGTTGAGTAAGTGCAAAACACTTACTCCAAATTTTTTTTTTTTTTTGCCAAAATGGGGAATTAGGCGGTATAATTACGTGATAAAATTCGTGAGAATTCCCCCCACACTAGAAATGAATATTGCCCTCAATATTCAAAGTACCGCAGTTATGCCAAACCGAAACGAAAAGGAAATACTACGGCAATTTTTTATTTTTTTTTTTTATTTTATTTTATTTTTTTTTTGATGAAAACTTATATACAACAATGGGAAACTCCCCACACTAGGTGGTACACACGGTGAAAACCCATGTTTAACTATCGTTTTTGATTACCGAGTCGCTAGCTTGACTCGACCCGTGATAATTTGTTCATGGGGACGTAAGTGGAAGAGACAATCTCCATCGGACTTTCATTCAAGATGTTTGTATAAACATTTGAAGCACGCGAAAGTTCCACACCGACGAGATATACATAGATGGACTCGGCTCACAAATGGTACATGGAAATGCGGGGTCAAGATGGTATCTTCACTCCCGAATGAGTGAAGAAGAGAAGAAGTCACGGATAGGTGAAGAAAGAAAGAAAGTCATGATGAAAATCATGACTAACTCATCTTCATCCATAGGAGAATCCATAATTTCGAGATTATGAATCTCATCATTTAAGCTCACGTGATCAAGACAAATCCGGGTGTGTCATGATCAAAGTGGAAGTTATCATACTCCGGCGGAGATATGATATGAGTGAGTTCACCGCGAACTCCTCGTGAAGAGAATCAATCACAAGATGTAAATCTGAATTCTTGTTCCATCAGACTCATCACTATCCTCAACTGGTATCAAAGAGTGGATTCTCGAATTAAAGTGAATCGTGAGTCGAATTCAAATAGAGGATTAGTGAGAGTTGTTTTGAATGCTTCAGAACAAAGTGATCAACATTCTCTATTGGATTTGTTGGGATAAGAAGTGGGTGAACGATCATTATAAGGGAGACTTTCAATCTCTCCCGGATCGGCTTCGAAATCAAAGAGACCATCGTCACTTTACGATGAAAGTGGATCGATGTGAGTGAGTTCATCGGTGAACTCCTCAAGAAGAGGGTCGATGTGGGAGTGATGCCTCAACATACCGATGCTTCCATAAGAAGCATAATCGTCGCTATAATCGGAGAAAGTTACAAAATGATCTTTTGAACACTCAAGAGGGGAAGAGAATCACACATATGATCGAAGTTCCATGTGACTCTCTCGGGATTGGGACAAGGTCCTCAACACTAGACTTTATGAATTCGTCCGATTCCTTTTCGTGAACAGTGTCAAGATGCTCGTCCCCATGTTCGGAGAGTGAGTGGGAGCTTGGTGTGATAGCGCTTGTTTGAGAATGAATCTCAACCGGGATATCAACCGATGAACTTGATGAATCTTTATATAATTGAAGGATATCAAGTGTATCCTCATCATCACCATCATCGTGAATAAACGAAATTGAGAGCTAGATCCTTCGCTTTTGCAATTGATTCCTAATAGATTTTTCAAACGCATTTGGGAATTTATTTTAGCACCGCTCTTGACTAGCAATTCTTCCATGGATTTCTCATGTGAATTTTGAATGACGGTTAATTGTGGGAGTGGAGATTTGTCAAAACCGGAAGGTTGACATTGATAATCATCACGAGGACCCCACAATATACACAAGAAAAACGGGAGCATTTCGAATCTTTGTTTACTCAACTCCTCGCTCTTTTCACTAACTCCGTAAGCTCTAGATAAGTGTCTTGTTGGGTTTCTTTGAGGAGTTTGAGTCATTTGGCACCGTGGAGTTTGGTCGTGATATGGATAGTCGTAATTGTTACAAGGAAATGGATTCTGTTTGACAATCGGTGAAATGGGACCTCCAGTTCTCACAACAAAATGATTGTTGTGACCGATTTGGTGAATAACATGGATATTGATCATTTCCAAAGTTCAGAGTGTTATTAGAGATTTGTTCATAGAAAAACGTGTCTCTGGTCTGACACTCAAATCCTTGGTGAGGAACACAAGTATGTCTGAATCTCTTGATGTGGTAGCTGATGAAATAAATTAGTTGTGTCATGGTAAGAATAGGGATCTTGGTTATAGACAGATCCATTTCCTAACTCTACCATGCTAAAACTGAGACAATTATCATCATTATGAGGGCCACCACACCATTGACAACCAAAATGGTGTGGATACGACATAGGAAAGAATCAAAGGGTTTCAGACGGGTAAGAAATGAAGAATCAAAAGGGTAAGAGGGTAAAGAGGAATATTTTTGGTATTTTTGAAAAACATGTTGTAAAAACAAAGAATGAAAATATTTTTGGTAATCGATTAGTCAAACGAATTAACTTCACGATAATTTTGGTTTTATATGAAAATAAGGAAATATGGACAAAGATGGTAAATATACAATGGGTGTATATTCAACAATCACTGATGCTTCAAATTCGTAGTACGCAGCACACCTCCCCGGCAGCGACGCAAAATTTTGATTCGCTCCAAACGGTCTAGTTTATCACACAAGCTAACCACTTGTGAATGGTCAACCGTAATAAACTTCAAACAGCTCAGAAACAATGCAATTAAGATCTGGAGAGTATAGTTTTACCTCAGGTCGTTAAGTCCCAACGAGGTGTGAACACTGTAATACAACGAATCTGTGATCGGGTGAATATTGAACAGGAAAAGGGGTTATGATTGATTACACTAAGGAAATTAAATCTAATAAAGACTTTGAAGTCATTTTAATTCTATATTTAAAATCGATTAAAACGCGAAAAACCGGAACTCACCGAGCCACGAAAGTGAAAATATGCAATTTTAGTCCCACGAGTGGAAAAACAATTTTCCTACATTCTAAATGACTAAAAATAATTTTAAGAAAAAGCCGGGTATTTTTTCGACTTTTATTTTGTTTTTTACGAATTAAAAACTAAATTAAACTAATTAATTAATAAAAAATACTAAACTAATTTATAAAAATTTGGAAAAATTACAGAAAATACTTTGAATAGTGCTTAATCTAAGAAAAATATAAAAAGGGGAGACTTCTTTTGAAATAAGCAGTTAAAAATGGAAAATAAGCTAAGTAGGCTAAAATGCTAATTGCGTTTAAATAATTAACCAAGGAAAACTTAAACAAGAAACTACTCTAGCTCGATGGTAATGTGGTGGGATTGTTGGGTTTCAGAAGCTGGGCGTGAGGTCGTGGGTTCAAGTCCCACCGCCCACCCTTTTGATTTTCACTTATTAAACTTAAAGCGCAAAGTGTATTTAAGTAATTAGGAAAGCAAATCCAAACACGTAACATGTGGTAGTGCGGATGGTAAGATTGTTGAGGCTTTCTTTGCTATGAACTCGATCAGGTTCAATCCTGAAGGTACACTTTTTTCCTTTTTCTTTGTAAACTAATTATAAGACCAAATAGACAATTTTCATAAAAACTTATGCTTGGAAAAAGGATGAAAGAAGCTATCAAACAGCTTATTTGGGAAGCAGACCCTTGTAAAGGGTTGTTTGGTTTAGATGCTAACTAAAGGACACTAAAGAGCTACAACCAACTTATATAAAAAAAAATATCTACACCTAATGCAAACTACTCACTAGGTAGAACTAATCTAAGCTACAAATAAGCTAAAACAAAAGGGGAAAACAGTTAGCATAAGGGAAATAAACTAGTGAAATCTAAAAAAAACTAAGACAAATAGAGATAAGCACTAAGAGAATCTTAATACACACAAGGAAAACTAATAAGCCAAATCTTAACTACACTATTCTAGGCTACCTTAATATTTCCTAAATAAGCTACATATCCTACTAATAAGATAAAGGAAAAGGACAAAAGTGACATGTGAGTTTACGGTTGGAACGCTGCTGGTGCAGTGCAGAAGGGCAGGCCAAGGAACTCACTTGAGAGCTTATTTGGGATAAGCTAGAAGTAGACTTAGATCCTGGGCTTCTGGGAATTTCGAGTCCACCAACCCGTCTAACTTTTGCCCCCAATAGATCGAGTTAATAAGCTGTTTACAACTTATAAATAAGCTGCAAAAATGGGTGCAGGGGCTGCTGCACTTGTTGTTATGAAAACTAATTTCAAAACTTGTTTTGCCGATAAAAATCACTGAGAACGCTGACAATATCTGTTAACTTGGGACAGAACATGCTGATGGTGCAGGGCAAATTAGTCCAAACTACTAACTTTAAAAAACAAGCAGCCTAAGCTAGAGATTTTTTTGAATTTTTTCCTTTTGGGAAAAGTTAAACAAGCTATTGGAATTGTAATTTTATTTTTAAATTTTTTATATCAACTAGAAATGACATAAAAATGCTAGAGAAAACTGGGAAAAATCAACTTGAGGACAGTTAAGATATTGAATACAGATTTAAAAATTTAGCTTAAAACTTTAAAACTTAACTATGAAACTTAACACTTGATTGAAAAATCATTAAAAATAGTTTCTAAACTCAGAACACTCAAATAAAACTATCCAAAATCATTTAAACCATAAAATCTCACTACATCCAAACACTCCTTCAAATTATCAAATATGCAATTGAACTATTGAAAATTAATGAAATCTGGGCTAAGCTTAATTCAACAATCAAAGTACATTAAAACTCCATCAATATAACAAACTTACAGCAGAATTTAAACTAAAATTCATTTGACTTTCAAAGTTGAATTTCGTTGACTTTTATGAAATCTTGGGATAGAACTGAATTCAACTAGCATAGGCTCACACCAAGCTATATTAAGCTTGTATGAGCTTATTCAAACAGTAAATAAGCTTTTTAATTAACACTTTAACTTAATTCGAATTAAACAGGAAACTTGAAAAACTTGGAATTTCATTGACTTTGAAAATTAGTACAATACATAAGTAATTAATAACAAATTACTTAAAAAAAACTTGAAATGAGAATCCAAACTTAAATTTAAACTGGAAACAAGCATTAAATAAATTTTACACTATGAATGGTCTAAAAAAAACATGTGACAACTGGCTTCTCTGTCTTCTTTTCTCTTTTATAGCTCTCAACAAAGTTTTCCTCTATCATTCTTGGCCATAGATGTGGTCAATTTGATCTCAGCCGTTTAATTGGCATTTGGCGCCGAAATGGTACAAATGGGGTCTGGTGAAATTGTGACAGGGGAAGGGTTGCATTAAATGTGGCTTTGGAGGGTTGTGGTTGGAGGGGACAAGGCGTGGAGTAGGGTGAGCTAGAGTGGTTGAGTTGCAGAAAAAGTGGTGATGGAGAAGGTGGTATTGGAGGTAATCTGTGGGGAGGGAAACGGTTTAGGCTTTTGGGCTTATTTTTGGTTTTGGGTTTGGGGTTAAAAAGGGTCCGGTTGGTTATTAGCTTAGTAACACAAGGACCATTCTTGCAATTCATCCAAACTAGAGGGACTGAAACTGAACTTTTCCACAAATTATTATAAGGACCATAGATGACAAACTTTATTAACCAAGGACCATAAATAATATTTTCCATTTTTGAAAATCCCGGGGACTTGTTTTGCCATTTTTTTTTGAAAGTTGGGGGACTGAAACTACCAATTATGCAAACTTTGTTCGTTTTTTAGCTGTTTTTACTCATTTTGTTTTTAAATGTTTTGCAGTTCAGATTTGACCAAAAATGATGAGTATTTACACACTCATCACAACGTTTTTACCATCCTTTCAACAGCAATAGTTCACAACACAAGCAACGATCGTAAGGATAGACGAGCAGTCAGCTTGGTACTTCAATCGCTGCAAGGTTTGTGGCAACAAAATTGCAAACAACATGCCACACAGGCACTGTCAACAACCTAGGATGAAACCAGTCGACAACTACAGGTAAAAAAGACCAAATCCACAACACCGATTTGAAACAGATTCTAAAAAATAGCGACTTACACAGTACAAAGCATAATAACAACACACATAAATCTAACCACGGAAATTACTATAGCAGTTATTTGTTCAGGATCATCATAGCTGACGAAACAGGAAGTGTCATGGTCACATGCTTTAGCCCGGAGGCTGATACATTAGTTGCTCTAAAGGTTACCGACTTGCTTAGCTACATTCCCGAACCAAACCCACTAGCAATGCCACCCATCATACAGCAACTGCAAAACACCGCCCACATATTCCACGTGCATCTCGCTAAAGGTAGCCGCAGAGGTTTCCCAAAATTCATTCTTGATGGCGTTGAGGATGCACCACCACCAGCACTCCCACCAATCCCTACCCTCATTGAGGAAGGCGCCTCATCTGCTACTGCGGAAAGTGGAGCAGAAACTCCAACAATCACGGACACCGGAGCCGGTATCATCACCCCACCTCCCCAGTCAGACGAGCCCATAGAGAAGGAAAGGGACCCAGTGGAGATACAGTCAACCACGGTTTGTAGGGAGTTGTTCAAAGCCAGTGGTGAGGAATCCCCATCGTGCAGCGCGAAAAAATCTAAGCTCGACTAGCCCGGCCTAGACAACAAAGTAACGGCGTTTATATACCGTAAATTATGTGATAGACATGCCTATTAGTGTACGCAGGGCCTCTATATAATATGTACAGTAAACCGACAAATGCTATCGTGAAATAGCGTGCAATAAGCGTCGACAAAATGCAGGTATGCCTGCATGATTTTGAATTGACCCTGGCAGATGTGAGTAGCCTCCCGTTAGGTTGGATAAAAGTCATTTTCTGCAAGAAAGTTTATACCGACAAAGATCCGCCATATGATGGTGCGCACAAACAAAAAACTGGCTCGCAAAGGACAATCCAACATCCTACGGTCCTCCTCTATCTCCAGGTTTTGTGAACGCTACAAGCACTAGAATTGCCAGCCACTAGATATAGCATGTACATAAAGTAGATCTACCTAAAACTATCCTAACGTGTTATGTGCACATGTGAAATGCAGCTGGTGCTGCATAATTTTGTACTGTGTAACCCAAAACTGTCGCGTGTATATATTGCAGCCATGTACTCTATACCATGGCACTTTTCCTATGTATACATAATTACTGCATAGCATGCCTATTTGAAGCACACACATTATCACTACCATTCATACAATGTCCATAACCATTAACCATGTCGACAACTGTCTACAGCCTTTTTTTACATACGTTAGTTCATAAGACAAGCACACATAAAACCTCGATTACACATTAAATGTCACAAACCTAATACGAGTTGCAGAAACCGAATACATACAAAAACCTAAGCAGCAATGTTACAAGCCATAAGGAATCACCGCCGACTGAAAACAATACAAAGACATCAACAATACCAGACGCGAAGGCATAGGAAATACCACAACCATCAGCTAGACACACACATACAGAACACATAAAGTACTTGCACTAGCATAAACCCACACATAGACCTACAGAAACACAGACACAGACAACTAGCAGACACGCGACGACCACCATCACAGTGCCCGAATAGTATTGATATATCCAGCAACAGCGCAAAGAGTGGCATGCGCAAAGAAGGCTGCCTGTTTAGCACGCTCACGTACCACAACGTCCCTCACAAACACCAGAGACCTCTGAGCAACCAACCCATTCCCTTCTTGAACAACCTCCCGGATCAGGTCTTCCAAATACTCGATGCGTGATCCAATCTCCAAACAACGAGCATGCGCCATGCTCTCCCATTCACGTGTCAGAATAACCTCTCTCTCAAAGAATAAACACATCTGATCCTGTAAATCATCACTGTCACGGGCAAAACCAAGTTCTCCAAGGCACTCGGAACGCGACATATTTTCAATAAACACTCTTTACTAGAGCAAAATGATACGCAGACACACAAATACTAAGAACAACATTTATGGGCCGCACAGAGTGGAAAACACATACCATCAGCACCAGTACAAATCACTGTTGGCACGCTTTTCCTTACCACTAGAGGCATGCGAGGTACACCAGCTACATAGAGTAATAAGAGTGCACCGAAGGTAACCAATAACAACAGTAACGGCGCCAGCTTTCCAGCAAAGAAAGATAAAAAAAAAAGCAATGTACCCACAATGGCAAACCAAAAGGTTGCCTTTATACATCAGTCCATGCTAAAGACGCATATCACACATGCCAGCCATGATAATCACAATTACAACCTCTACAGCATATACATGAATAGAAGAAACGAACACGCCAATAACATAATAAAAAAAGTGCATAAAAAACCACTAGCCAAACACTACAACTTTTCATTCACAAACACACTTATAAGTACTTGAAGTCATTGGGTAGATTACGACCAGCCAGACAAAACTATAACCCGCTATGGGTTACACAAACCCATTGACTGTACATACATCAACTATCCTAATACAATACTAACCGATTGACACCAACAACTTGACTAACGATAGAGAAACATTACTGCTAGAAACATCTAACACCCAATGAACGAGCCCAAAAATACACTAACCATCTAAAGCCACTTCCTCCAACTCCATGAACACTATATGCTTCTCCTTCTCCGCTATACCATCACGAATAACATCAATCAGAACATTAAGAGCAAGCACGGTCTGACGATCAACACGTTTAAGCTCCACCAGCGCTTCCAAACCGGCAACAGCCTTCTCATTCAGAGGCCCAAACCCACGAGTCTCAATAGTCGTTTGCTCGCGTTTTCGAAGCTTCCCAATCAACTGATTGCGCTCCTGCTCCATGCGAGCCACAAAATTACGATCCTTGCACACTTCACTGGTAAACAAAAACTTATAGGCAGTTGCTAGATCATCGGAACCAGAAGCGAGCATGATTTCTTCAACATTGGGTTTCGCTGCCATTTTGGAATACACAATAAAGATAGATACGGCTGAACACATAACCTACTTAAGGGTAATTGTGTTAAGTTTTTGGGAAACCTTCCAACAAAAAAAGAAGCCCAATATGGGTAGAAAACCAGGTAAAACAAAAGGCCCATCATACTAAAAAAAAGAGCGGCAATTAAAAGTCAGCCAAAAGGCGAAATAAAATAAACGGAAAGTACCGACACGAAACCATACTTACACTTAAATTAAGGTTATCCGTGTTAGCCCAAAAAACTAAAAACACCTCAACGGCGCGCAAAAAAAAATTTTGTGCCGCAAAAAAAACTATCATTAGACTCGCCAAATCGCCCGCCGCAACACGGCGGGAACAACCACCTCGTTATATATATTAAGCTCATGCATTTATTTATTATTGGGTGTAACCCATTTGTATTATGTATTGTGTATATGTGTATTCATTTTAAAGATATGTGAATAATATAATTCTACATGTAGTGTGTACTAAAAATATTACTGTACATGTTTTACATAAAAAGTAAACTGGTCTTTTAGTGTCTTTGTCTCACAACAAACATGAAAAAATTAAACTATGTAAAATCAAGGTCAGGCCCGGCCCTAGCTATGGGCAGTACGGGCGACGGCCCAGGGCATCATAAAAATAGAGGGCATCAAGCTTCTAGTGTCGTGCAGGGCCAAGTTTGAGCAAAGGGATCACTTAATTTTTTTTTAACGTGAATCTGTTTAAAATGCATGTTAAAACTTAATATATGTTATTTTTTACATGATATATGAGAAACATGGATGAATGTAAGTAAAAAAAAATGACTGAAAACGGTGGTTTGGTTTTATGTGATCGGAGAAGAAGATGATTTTGATAAATGTTCGGTTTAGACCCTAATTTTTTTAGGTTTTACACCTTCATCCCAATCTTTTATTTATTTCTATATATGCGCAATTGAGTTTACATAAATGACATTTTAAACCCAATTGTTAAAATGGGCCAATGTTTTTAAATGACACCATCTTCTATGCTTTTTACAATTATTTTTGAAGGAAGTCCAATAATATTAATGTGATAAATATAGACATGTTTCTTGTTTCATGTTTACTGATACCAAATCTTTATTACTTATAAAAAAAGTGCATCTTTTTCTTAAAACTTGAATTTTGAAATGTTGATACTTATATTAATATAATTTTTCTAAATTACTTCTAAGTACCTTTTTTAACTTAATAAATTTTTCAAAATTTTGACAACTTAAATTATGTTTTTTTTATCAATTTTAAACTTGACAACTTTTCAAAAACAAATACTCTATTAGTTTAAAAAAACAAATTCTTTATATTTGAAAAAACAAACACTTTATATTTCAAAAAACAAACGTTTTGTATCAAGGGTCGAACCAGAATAACGATTTCGCAAGTATAATTATTTGTCATTATATACCGTCGATTTGCGCGAATATATGTCTAGTATATTCTAGATGTTATATCTTTACATAAAATAAAATGTTTCTATATTTTGTTTATAGATTAAATTAAACCTGAAGAAAATTTTGCGCTATTTGTTTACAATATTTAGTAGGGGCATTTTTTAATCATCTCGCCCAGGGTAGCAAAATACTCAGGACCGGCCCTGCCCGTGTTTGCGACTTTTTCTTTACCCACGAAAAGCCATATATCCATTTACAAGTAAAATTCTTTGCATGTACCCGTCATATATAAACCTGCCGAGTTTTACACTAATCGCTAATTTGGAACATTTTGATTGTCAAAACATACAAGCAAAAATTCAAATTGTAAGAATATTAACGCGAAAAAGATGAAAACATGGGCATGTGGTTGATATGCTCTAATCATTTGACATTTGATTTAAAACATGTGCATGTGATGGATATAAGCTCTAGCTATTTGGTTTGAAGCATAACATCTACCTAATTTGTCAAGCAAATACATTTATCACGCATTTTGTTTAGTCGCTATCGCTAAAATAAATCGACGATGTTAACTTATAAAAGGAAAATTATTGATCTGATGAATATATATATGTGGGCTTAATCAATTGGCCTATGGCATTAACACCTCGTTAGGTACACATGCATCTTAGGATGATGAGGAAAAAGTTTGAAAATAATCACGGGAATACCGGTTAGAACATGTACGTGCATCAAAGCCAAATTAGACTCGACTTTCTCGAGTAGCATGAATAAGGATTCCTCTTAGAAGGAAGGAAGGAAAAAAAAAGAAAAAAAGTTAAACTAATAAGCACCAATATTAACCAGACATTTGAGTTTCTAGATATGTGAAAGTGCATAGAGGATTAGAGGGGAATGATCTAACCGCGATGGATATGAGAGTGTTTACTTTTTACCCATCACCTTGCCAACGTGTTTACCCATAATGTTAGAATTATCCTTTTAGTATGGTTTTTTTGACCATTTAGACCTTTAACTATGTCTTAATGATATAGTCTACCCTAACTAACAATTGACAGTTATTTGATAAAATAACTGTCATGCCCGGATTTGGGACGTTAAAGAATCGACTAACCTTAACGCTATGGCTTCATCATCTAATAATAATTCTAAGTTGGTTCTATCATCAAATAAATTTACTTTCATGTTATAAATATGATATGATTACATTAGATGAATCTTATATATATTTAATTAATCTAACATGTGACATCAGAGTCATATAAAATCTCATGTTAATATTCACTAAACATTATATATGCGTTAGGAAAGCATAAAATAATAATTTATGATGATACGCATAACTTTACTGTGTTTGGGGTTTCTATGAAATTGCCTTATGAATTCATTAATTCATTAACTGATCGCCCCATAACTTTACTTCAATCTTTGTTATAACGAGTGTGGAAACTCGCGCGATGCAGCGGGATTGAATTCAAAGGACTTACTTTGTAGCGACACTTAAATCTTATGGACTAATTTTGGCAGGTTGCTATAGTTAGCAATTAATTCTACAAGACTTACCTTGCAACGTCGCATACACCTTAGGGACTATTTTTGTCAGATTGCTATAGATAGCAATTAATGATGCAGGACTTATTTTGCAGCGCCACTTGAACCTCAGGGATTGTTTTTGCCAACTTGTGAAACTTAGCATTTGATTTACAGGACTTACCTTTCAACGTCGCTTACACCTTAGGGACTATTTTTGCCAGATTGCTATAAATAGCAATTAATGATGCAGGACTTATTTTGCAGCGCCACTTGAACCTCAGGGACTGTTTTTGCCAACTTGCGAAAGTTAGCAATTAATGTTTGGCAAATCAGCTTTGGACAAATGGCTTGTGAAGAGAGCATGTCTTGCTCTATAGTATATACGAGTGTAGAAACCCGCGCGATGCAGCGGGATTGCTTTTGTAGACGTGAATTTGGAACTGATGAATGACCGGAAAATTTGTTTGTCTATTTTCGTGGCTACAAAGGACTTACTTTGTAACGACACTTAAACCTTAGGGACCAATTTTGCCAAATTGCTATAGATAGTTATTAATTCTACAGGACTTACTTTGCAACGACACTTAAACCTTAGGGACTATTTTTGCCAAATTACTATAGATAGTAATTAATGATAAAGGACTTACTTTGCGACGACACTTAAACCTCAGGGGCTATTTTTGCCAACTTGCGAAAGTTAGCAATTAATGTTTTTACACATGGCATGTGAAGAAAGTTTGTCTTGCCTAATAGTATATATGATAATGATAATAATTTAACAGAATAAAATATTGTCTTATGAATTCATTAATTGATTCGACATAATGATTATGTTCTGCATGCCAAAGTAACAAAGTGATAATTTAATGAAGACTAAAATACACCGTTGGTCTTTAAACTTGGCAGGACGCATCTTGATGGGACAAAACTCGGTCTTTTCATCGCCACAGGTCCAAACCTTGGCCATTAAATGCCAGAATCGTCCATTGACCAATAACATCTATGTCAACGTCTTTTTTCTGTTAGTTATTGGAGGGTATTATAGTCCATACACATTTATAACTCAACTTAGTTAATTCTAACTCAAGAACTATTCCACCAAAACAAAAAGGGGTTATTGTTTGAACAAATTATATCAGTGTACCTGAGTCCTCACCACTTAAGTATGACTTCATAAAAATCAACTGGTAAAGAAAGTATGAGCTCACAAAAATTTACTCAGGATTAACAAACAAATTTATACATTATCAATTACTTAGCTAGTTGACTTATAACAGTCAACTATATACATTGTTTGATGAAACTGGAACATAACTGATACTACGGAGTCATTGTCTGATACATGTTAATATACTGATACGTTACAAAATATAAAAGATGAATTTGGGCCCAACTTCAAAACGTTCAACTGCTGAATCTTCAAATGATCTACACAGCTCTGATCGATATCCAGAAACTGTTGAACCGACAAAACATGAACCCTAAATTGATGAGGTTGTTGCCACCTTGTCTGCAAAAACAAGTATACAAACAACAAACATATAAGTTATGAACTGTAGTGTTACAGCTTAATGGAATTTAACACATGACATGGTATTCATCACTGAAACATCACCTAGGGTCACCTTTGGGCGAACAGTGTTAGGACACAATTTGTAATCTTTTCTTTGCTCCGAAAGGGTGTCTTAACACCGCTTGAAACATCAGCAGCAACACCACCAACCCTTTCAGCCTTCCCCTCTAAATCAAAACCAGGCAATTTCTCAATATCAAACCCTGCAAACTCAACCATTTTGGCTTTCCCCTTCCCATCTAAACCTCGCTTAAAATCTTGAACAACTTCTCTCCCTTTCTTTCTTGGCAAAACCTCCTCTTCATCAACCATCTTTCCTTTTCCTTTTCCTTTAATTTTCTCCCTTTTTTTTAGCTACAACCCCTTCTTCGTCTTTGATTACAACACCACCTTTCACTCTTGGTGTCCTAGTTCCACTCCCCTGCATTTTTTTTCTTATCTATCCCCTGCCATTGTCGTCTAGTCCTAAAAGGTGTTTGACTAAGCATCCTAAAGTTAGCATCCTGCTCTACCCAACCCACAACTTCAAAATTGATGTTTTTTAAGTAAAATTGTGCTAACTTTTGGGGCTTGTGGGCTACGAAGAGATCAACTGACTCATTTGTTTCAGCCATTCCAAACAAAGTATGAACATCAACATCAGTATGAATCAAATGCAAACCATTTTCTAGGTATTGTTTAGGATCACAGAAAAACAACGCCCATTTTTGTTCATTAATATCTGATAACACATTATCAAGGCTTGAACTAAATATATCCCTATCACTGGTAAAGGCACACAGATTAATTAATGAACCTCGTTCATACCGAGTGGGCTATAATCAAAACCCCATTATAGTGGATTTCGAACAGACCTCACCTTCTTCTTCTTCCTTCACATCCTTAAAAGTGGAGACGAATATGCTTCATCTGCATTGTTACTTTTTGTTTTTTAAGAATGGGTTTGACTAGATGTGTGTTTCAGTACGTGAGTGTGGATGTATGTTAGGTTTCGTTTCGATTGGGTTTTGTTAATTGGGTCGGGTTATTATGATTGTGTTTATTGTTTCGGATCTTGTTAGTTGGGTTCTTTTGGTGATTCCCAACACATTAATTGTGTATAAGCGTATCAGGGAAGGCAAAAGGTCAAGTTGCAGGGTATTGGGTTTAAAATGTCACACTTGGTCCTTCAATTTGCCCAGTTAGCCGTTTTTTGCAGTTAAAATTCCCGCGTATTTTTTCTCACACAAACTTGACTATTTCTCTTTTTACTAACTTCACAATTAGTCCCTAAATTTGGAACGTCCAGTTGTTTTTGGTATTTATTGGTTAATACACTATACCAATTGCATACCAACAATCAAAAGAAACATATCCTAAGAAAATCTCAACAACCTCCCAATGGCTGACTTCCCACTACTTGAAAAACTCGCCAAAGCTTCGAACTCTGACTACATGTTTGACTCGATTTCTCTCTTTATCGAGAGAAAGCGATAAGGACATCAAAATTGCTAAGGGACCCAAAACACTTTGATCGACTTGATTCGGGTATGAAGGAAACCCAAGAATACATCTCGAGATCGAAGGCTTTCGAACTACGGTGATGAACTACAAGGTTATCGAGGATCTTCGCAACAGGAAAACGGCTAATGTCTTGAAGGCGTTGGAGATAAGGAGGATGATCTATCAAACACACTCACAGGTGTGTGACAGGAACAACTTCCTTGATGATCTTAGGAAGTGTTGAGAAGGAAAAGAAGTGGTTATGTTTTCCTTTTTTTTTTTTTTGGAAAAATATGTACTGGATATTTAATGTTTAATATGAAGTTAATGAATCTATATGTTATGTTCTAGTGTTTTAATTTGTTAATTATGTTGTTAATTGTTGTATTCGTCTAAGAGAGTTGTTATATCGGTTTTGATTGTATTGGGTGTTGGTAGAACTATGGTCCTTGCTCAAACAGTTTAAGAGTATAGGGGACACAGGTTTTAGTCCCATATCCTGTCCTCACATTTGCATTAAGTTATAGGAAGCACTTTATTCTCACATTTTACCACAAATTTGAATTCATATACATAAACCCAACCCTTTCAGAGAAATTGCGTCAAAATGGGTAAATCTAGAGCTCGTAAACAGATTAAATGCTCCAATTGTCAAACTGTTGGACATAATAAGTCTAGTCATCACAAGGATTAGGTACCAAAACCAACAAAGGAAACTAAGGTTCGAGGTAGAAAAAGGCATTGTGATGGCAGAAGGCAACATGTATTCATTTAATTGTCATTTGCATAACGATTGTTCTTATGTGTTTACATTCTAGTTGATGTGCAAATGTATTACTTTTGTAGTGGATGGATGAAGACGATATAAGGAAGACTATGGAACAAGATTTTTATGATGCTCTTTATGAGCAAGAAGAAGAACACACAAATTTGGAGGAAGATGAAGAAGCGATCGAGGTTGGATGAAGAAGCATTCAGCGAGTTTTGGAAGAGAGAGAATGTACAAAAGAATTGAAGAGGAATGGGAGAGGAAAAATTGGCTTGAAGATGCAGAGTATGAGGCATCTTACTATGGAGTGTCTGTGGAAGACTTATATCCAAGACATCCATATGTGCTGGATAAAATTCACGGTCTGAATGGCACAAATTCCAGCAGTTTTCGAAGGTTTTTGTAATATCGACAATATTATGTTTGAACATGTTTTTGTTTTTTTGTTGACTTTACAAGTTGACTAGCTTGTAAGAATTTATGTTGTCTTTACTCCTTATCTACTTGTTCAACAACCACAACTCCCTTCTACTTATATAATACATCTTAAGTCAGCAATTGTTTATCATACCAACATATTATCACCATGGATGTAGAAAATGGTTGTCAAATGGTATGCATTGATTGTTGGGTTGAAAGGGAAAACAGGGCTGGATTGACCTTTTTTGCAAGGCGTCCACCTTATAGAGCTTTCATGTGGTATGTTTGTCTGGTGTGCCTTGAGATAAGGGGAAACACATCTTATGTCGGTAGCGATGGTGTTACAAGGAAAACACAACCACGAGGAGATAGTGGTAGATATGTGATGGGTCTACATATTTCGCACTGCTAGTGTTGGTGCATCCGGGCGATGATGAAGAAAGTGAACCACCTACAACCGAAATAGCAAGTGGAGAGCGCCAAGCCAAACACCACGTGAAGCACCTGCAATCGAAAGACCAAATGGAGAACGCCTAAGACAAACACCCGTTGAACCAAGCGCAATCGAAAGACCAAATGGATCACCTACTAGTCATTTAACGCAGTGAATTCCTAGCAAAAAATGCTATGTTGTCTTTAAGTCTAAATGTAGCTTAACTGATATGTGTGTGATTCTTTTGTTATAATAATTGAATTTTGGATACAATTTGAATCTGTTGACTTTATAAGTCAAACAAAAGAGATTATAAATACTAACAATTCGGTGTGGTTCCTCTAATAATTTGGTTTGTTGACCTTATAAGTCAAAATGGGTTTTCCCAAGCACCCACCTAAACTGGATATGCAAGTGCAAACTACAAAATGAAAACAACATATCCAAAATATACCTACACCACCACCTAATTACACCATATGAAGCAAAATATACATGTTAACAAGTATCGTTTTCAGTAACCATCATCAGCCAAAAAATATACATCTTCATTACATCAACAACTAAAAATAACAGGTGAACTTCTTGATGGGAGGCTTGTTATTCATGGGGAGACCCGAGGTCCTTAGGGGAGGCACATACCACTCATTCCTATTTGTGCCGGAGCATCCCACAGCCGCTACAAGACCAAGTACAGCTTTGGGAGCGGAAGCCTTGGACGCCTTGGAAGCTTGGGAAGTGGAACCTTTCAAATTAGTGGTCTTAGAAGACATGTTCCCACACTCATCATCAGATGTGTCTGAAATAATGATGACATCAACTTCATTTCCTTTCACGTTAGTATCTGGAAAGATAGACAAAACAAAAAAGAATCAGAGTTCACCTATTACAACTTTCTTAGCTTGCAAACATTAACTCTAACCTTTCTCAGACTCCTTATTCCCATATTTTTCCCACAAGTCTTCAAGTATCACATCAGCAATGTCATCTCCTATATCCCACTTATTCCCATAAGTAGCCATGGCATACTTAACCATATCGTCAGATACCTTTAGCTTGCTATAATCCCTCTTTTTGACAGATTCTGACACTGCTCGGATTTCTGTCAAATAAATTGTAGTTATTTATGCTCATCCCTTAAAATGGCAATCACACAAATACAAACAAAACCCGACTAACCTTTCATCACTTGAGCTTCTTTCGCAAATCTGCATAAATCATCAAACATTTCATCAGACATTTCATCTTCTTTAACCAAGTATCCCCATATTTTGCCTTCACATATTTTACCATCTCATCGATTACACATCCGTAAAGTAAGCTCCTTGTCCGCCATTGTTAAAGTGTGTGTGAGGTTGTGTGAAGAAGGAGGGAAACGATCAAGATGGTATACGGTAAAGCGTTTCTCAGAATTAACTAAGTTGAGTTATAAATGTGTATGGACTATAATACCCTCCAATAACTAACATAAAAAAGACGTTGACATAGGCGTTATTGGTCAAGGGACGATTCTGGCATTTAATGGCCAAGGTTTGGACCTGTGGCGATGAAAAGGCCGAGTTTTGTCCCATCGCGATGCGTCCTGCCAAGTTTAGGGACCAACGGTGTATTTTAGTCTTTAATGAATTACGTACTATTTTGGATCTATAGTTTTAACTGTATTCTTGAAACTTGATATCTATGCATGATTATACTCCGTAATGGACACTAATCATAACAAAGTGATAGTTTAATGTTTCATTCTTACTGTTTCGATGATCTCTATTATTTAATGTTTGTTAAAATTCTGCATAAGATTAGTAGTTTAGGAAATTATTAAGTCTGTAATTTCCGAACTTTTTTTTGAATCTGTTAATGGTAACTTGTAAATTGATATGGATAACCCGTCCAACGATTGGTTATTTAGATTAATACGAGCTTATTCATGCCATGTTATGCAATTGTTCATGTTACCACTCAATAAACCCAACGGTTATTTGTATGATAACGTGCACAATGAAATATATCTATTAGCATGATTAGCATATATGTTATGTTTCCGCTCAACGGTGATATGTGATATATGTGCATGCTTATTCTAGTTAAAGATGGTTAATGGTTTTAATTGTCAAACTAAACCAACGTGAGATTGATAATTGGGCGCAACATCTTTATACATATTAATTTGGTGTCCATGATAGGTTTATGTTTATACTGATATGCTTAACTTTACATATATACCCCATTAATTCCTTTAGTTTTATCTGAGCACGCATTTAATTTTCAAACTATGTCAGCATCTACCTTAACTTCCAATATGGGTTACTTGTCCGGAATTGAACCCTTAACCGGTACTAACTTCTCAACATGGAGAGATCAAGTGAAACTTACTCTCGGAGTAATGGACCTTGATCATGCGCTTCGTACCGATCCTCCCGCTGCACTTACCGTTGATAGTACAACAAATAAAAAACGTGCTTATGAACAGTGGGAGCGATCTAACCGTATGTCTCTCATGATCATTAAGAACTCCATATCTGTTGCCATTCGAGGAGCCATTCTTGATTCTGAGAATGCAAAGGAGTACTTAAGCTCTGTAGAGGAACAATTTAAAGGGACTTTAAAAGCCCATGCAAGTACTTTGATCCTCTACCAAGTATGACGGGGTTAGTGGTGTATGTGAGCACATAATGATGATGAGCGATATGACAAATAAACTGAAAGGCATGGACATGGAAATCAGTGAAGGTTTCTAAGTTCATTTCATTATGACATCTCTCCCTATGCAATTTGGTCCTTTTAAGATCAATTACAATATGCAAAAGGAGAAATGGAAAATGAGTAAACAGATTGCCATGTGTGTGTAAGAGGGAGAACGCCTCAAAGTTGAAAAGCCTGATGTCGCTCATGTTGCTACCACTAACACCAATGAAAGCAAGGGCTCATAAAAGGGCAAAGGTTCAAGTGGAGATAATTCTACTCCAAATAAAGTCCAAAAAATGGGTGCAAGTACTAGCTCATTCCAAGACGGTCCAAAATGTAAATTTTGCCATAAAAAAAGGGCATACTCAAAAGGATTGTCCAAAATTCAAGGAATAGTTAGCAAAGAAAGGTATTTTTGAATCTTTTATGATTAATGAATCTTTTAATATTAATGTCCCTATTTATTCATGGTGGATTGACTCTGGATCCATGGTACACATTGCTAATTCTTTATAGAGATTCCATACAATCTGGAGATTGGAAAGAAACAAACGAATAGTTAAAGTCGGGAATGGAGTTGATTTGAACGTACAAGTTGTTGGGACCCTTTCATTAATATTGGATGGTAGCTCTTTTTTTATTAAAATCTTTATTGGACTCTTTATGTACCGAGCATGACTCGAAACTTAATATTTGTATCTAGACTAATTATTGATGACTTTGTCTTTACGTTTGAATACAATAAAATATATATTAGTTTAAATTCCCGTGTTTTTGTTGTAAATGGTTGTCTAGAGGGAAACCTCTTCAACATATGTTTAGATAATCAATTTTGGATTCTCTATTATCATTTAATGTTAATGAGAATGTGAATCAAAATAAGAGAAAACAATATCACGAAGCCTCATTAATGTTATGGCACCAACGTTTAGGCCATTTTTCACGAGACAAAATGACTAGACTTGTGAAAGATGAAGTTATACCCCATCTTGATTTCTCTGATTTTGAAAAATATGTAAAATGCATAAAGGGAAAAATGACCAAAGAAAATAAGAGAAGTGCCACACGAAGTATTTTTCCTTCGGGCATTGGTGGTCATAAATCATTTATTACCTTCTTTGACGATTACTCGCGTTACATGTACCTGTTCTTAATTAATGAAAAATCCGAATCACTTGAAATGTTCAAAACATTAAAAGCGAAAGTTGAAAATCAACTTGATCGAAAAATTAAAATGGTGAGATCGGATAGGGGAGGTGAATATTATGGAAGACATACGGATGTTGGTCAAGCTCCTGGATCTTTCTTTGACTTTTGCAAAGATCATGGGATTATTAACCAATATACCATGTTGGGTACCTGTAACACCCCCAAAATTATACATCGGAAGCACACATGTCACGGGTGCTACTAAACTGATATCACAACACAAGTATCGGATAACTGGTTTTCATTAAGAAAATTTTCATTCATTGTTGAAAACAAAGTTTACATCATTGTTAAGTGCGGAAAACAGACCCATAATTAAAGTGGTCTCCATTTAAGTTTAACAGAGAAATCTATGACCATGCCATGCCTTTGCCTTGCACCTCCAAAGTTAAGTTAGCGCCTTTAAACCTGAAAATACATGCTAAAAAGTGTCAACACGAGGTTGGTGAGTTCATAGGTTTATTCAAATACATTTGTAAGTTCAAGAGAGATAAAGTAACCCTTCAGTTTTGTAACCAATGTGTCATCGTGTTTACCTTTAAATAAATTTTTATATGTGGATTGTGTGTGAGTATATGACCATTACAACTAATATAATGTCATATAGTGTGACTATTATCCTAGCACTAAGTTCATGCAACCGAAGCTTAACCATAGTGTGCATACCTCTAGAAGCATGTTAAAATAAAGGCTTTGCAAGTGTTGAAATCCCTAAACACTTGAATCTCGACATGATATACGTCCGGTTGCCTATCCGGTCAACCCGAACGGGGGAGTCACCCCCAACAAATCTGTTTATAGCATTCGCGCTTCCTAGTAGGAATTGACGGTTCATGAGTTCGGCCAAAAATTTGGGATTTAGGGCTTAGGCTACTATGCGTACATAGTTTAATCAATAAAACATTTTGTGTGGTCAAGAAAATATTTTGCGTGATTCTCACGTGTGTAACTTTAAAAATTTGTGTTTGGTAGAAAACAATTAGTTATGTGGTAGGTAAACACATCATGCATTCAAAAATCATTCATTTCCGTCATGCATCACAGTTTGCATGAAAATACACATTTTCAGTAAAACAATCATTGAGTTTAAGTAAAACGAGCATGTATTTTCCCTCAAAACCGATATAAAATAGTTAAAAAGTGGGGCTATGAACTCACCTAAGCAATTAGTCGTCTGAAGTGGAATAAATCATTTAGTGATTGTGAGCGGGACCAACACGCGACATATATTAGTATGGCAAGTTTTAGTCTACAGATTTAGGTTTAAGACTCGATAAGTTTAAGTGTTTTCAAGTGTTTGTCTTGTTGTTGCTTGTGTGACAGCATTTAAGTTTTAAAAAATCAGTTTTCTAAATGTTTATAAGTATTGACTCTTGGAAGTGCATAAGTACATATGTATATAAGTATAAAGTATACATGACGAAATAGTATTCGTTTCACAAGTATTCGAAAGACAAGGTACGAAAAGTAATAGTATGTATTAAAGACACCTTATATATTACTTTTGAAAAATTAAGATAAAATATAATACATGGCATGTATTATATAAAAAGAACGAGTAAATAAAATAAATCATGGCATATAATACGTCACATGTATTACATAAGAAAGAGATCAAGAAAATGAATAAATGATAAAAATAATAGAATCCGACATATTTTCGAAAACCTCAAAATAAAGAAAATGAAATTTCCTATAAAAGAAAACATACTTTTAAAGCATTCCAAATGAATTATAAGAAATTATAAGATTTTTATGCATTTTAGAATTTTTTGTCTTTTTGTCGGAATTTAAGAAAATAAAACTTTTGTGAAAATTTACCAAGTATAGAAATTTTTGAAAATTTCGGCATGACCCGTTCGTTTATCGGACGTTTCCATATTTTACAAACCCGTATTAAACAATATAAAATGATCCGACAAAACGACTATTATCCGATATGACAAAATAAAACAATAACGGACCCGAGACGCCCCTTTTGGAGCATCACATCCAAAAGTGCACTATAATCAAACAAGGTTAATCCGAAATCTAAAGATAACAAATAATATGGTTATAAAACAATGCATACTAATTAATAAGCAATAAAAGGATTTTCTCAAAAAATGAAGCTTAAAAGATATATACCATTTTCCGGAAAATAAGCAACTTTGAACTAT
The DNA here is from genome assembly GCA_022545495.1 of Chrysanthemum lavandulifolium. NCBI lineage: Eukaryota > Viridiplantae > Streptophyta > Magnoliopsida > Asterales > Asteraceae > Chrysanthemum > Chrysanthemum lavandulifolium. Next base: position 182,349,825 of record CM040238.1, read on the forward strand.
TTCCGGAAAATAAGCAACTTAAACAATTCCGGAAAAATAAACTGTTTATCTAGTTCGGAGCCCTTGGCAACAAAAATCCCGGCTCATCATAACTACGGCGTATTAATTCCACTTGTTACGAAATAAATAAATGATCACGTTTGTTAAGCAATAAGTTTAAAGCCGCTAGCCTACGGCTCAACTCATCATAACCGAAAGTCATAATTTATCCCAATTACAATTACACGTTCAAAAATATTAATCCAGTGCGTTAAACCACAACGAGCTATCTATTGGATTAGTCTCGTATGCCTAAAAATAAAAAGATATTTGTTGAAAGGCCAAAAATTATATTATACACGTTAATAAAAGATAGCATAAGGGGAGAACAAAACCTTGTATTGAACGGAAAAAATTAACGACGTTAGCAAAATTGGACCAGGCATGTAACATTTTGGAGATGTTGGAGTCGCTGATTGAATTTTCGTGCTTTTGAATGTCGTATGAAATCTGGCCAAACCACAGGGACTAATAGTGTAATTTACTCTAAAAGATATAATGGGAAAAACAAAACCTTAATTTCAATAAGTCTCTTGGTTTGGCGAATCATATTAGTATCAATTTTATCGATCGGTGTTATTGATTGATTCATGGTATTTAAGATAATAGTTTAATAGTAATTGTGTTTTTTTATGATGATGATGAACGTATTCGTTTTGGGTGATTATCTAGGGAACGTTTGATGCTTTAAATTGTGATTTAAATCTGTTACTTAGGCTAGCTCTCGTATATGTGGACTTATTGGCTTATATTTTATTTCGGCTTATAGTTCATAAGTTCGGATTTTCCGGCTTATTTTGTGATTTATGGGCTTATATAAGTCTATAAGTTACAAATAATCTGGGCTTATGAACTATAAGCCGAAATCAAATCAATTAAGCTATATATAAGCTTAAACAAACACCCCCTTTATCATCTTATTCTTGTAGTAGTACTTGAAACATATATATTTTTTACTCAAATTTGGTGGTAACGTTAGTTCTTACATGTTTATTACTAGACGGAGCCTCCTTCATAAATTATACCGAGGAGTTTCTTCAATAAAGCAGAATGGGTGTAAGTCTAATATTATAACATACACATTATCGTGTTCTTTATTTATATATTTATAAATTCACACTAAGATATGGCACTGTATTAATTTTGTAATACAGAAACATAAGAGATCGAAAATTAATAGTGGGTTACCTATGCATTCATTACCTTCTACATCAACATCAGTGGCACCTTCTATAACAAAAGGAGATACAGATAGCGATACCGAAACAGAAACAGAAACAAAGATATGTGCTACATCAACATCAGTGGCACCTCCTATGATGTTATTGGCACCTTCTATAACAGAAGTAGATACAGATAGCGATACAGAAACAGAAACAGAAACAGAAACAAAGATATGCGCAAGTCTGTTGTCAGCGTCAATAGTAGCGTCAATACCATCAAATACGTTGGCACTTTCTACGCCATCAATGACACCTAGACCAATACCAGAAATATATGTAAGTCAATTGTCAATGTCCACATTATCATTTTCTTTTATATACAAATTTACACAGTTAAGATGATGGCACCGGTTTTGTAATACAGGAGTGGATACATGGTACACCGCTGCTAAAGTAAGTCTATTAGTAATGTACACATTATAATGTTTTTTTTTTGCACAGTTAAGATGATGGCGCTGGTTTTGTAATACAGGAACAACAGAGCTTCATTGAGTGGGCATGCTCTGCAACCGAAATGGCAGATCATGATGTAAGTCTATTATTAACGTACACATTATCATATTGGTTTTATAAATATAAATTTACACAGTTAAGATGATGGTACTGGTTCTGTAATACATACAGGAACGTCATAGCTTCATGAAGTGGGCATTCGCTAAAGCAGATTTTGCAGCTGTTCCTGCCCCTGAAGTAATTCTATTATAAACATACACATTATCATGTTTTTTAAATATAAATGCACATCATTAAGAGGATGTCACTGGTTTATAATACAGGAAGATAGGAGCTTCTTAAAGTTTGCACATTCGACATCGACAATGGCAGTTTGTGATGTAAGTCTATTACTCCGTATTAATGTACACATTATCACATTTTTATTTAATAGATAAATTGACACAGTTATGATGATGGCACTGGTTTTGTAATACAGGAACGTAAGAGGAGATTCTTAAAGTTGGCACATTCAACATCAACTATGGCAGCTCCTGATGTAAGTCTATTAGTAAGGTGCACATTATCATGTTTTTTTTACAATGTAGATTTACATCATTAAGATGATGGCTCTGGTTTTGTAATACATGAACGTAAGAGATGGAGCCTTCAAGAAGAAATCTTAAAGCCATTTGAAACGGCACTGAAACGTATGCAAGAAGAAATAGAGCAATATGACACCGCACTGAGACATGGTCACCTTAAAGATGTTGGTGGTTACATTGACTTAAAACTTGAGCATATCCGATACACTTGTCAGAAAGGGATGCATGGTGTTTATCAATGGTATATGTTAGTTCTGATATTTGTGTGATTTTACTTTCTCTGGTTGGTAACATATACAATTAGTTTTTTCTTCTGAATGATGACAGTGAAAATGCCTTGTGGATTTGGCCTCAATTAAGAAACAGCCGTGCAGCAACACATGCAATACCTTTAAGCAAATTAAATGGAGGACCCAAAGATGTTGGAACGGTAATATATATATTGTCAATCATGGTTTCTTTTTATCAATTGTAATCATTTGTTTCTTTTATTATTATAGAAAATCAAGGAAAAGTTTCCGGAAACTGACATTATAGATGGAACACCCTTTATAAATGATATTGGTTTTGTAACTATAAAGTTATCAGGGAAATGGATTGCTAAGGTATTTTTTTTTTCTTTTCTTCTCCAACTCTTTTATAACATACAATACAATTGTCACTTAGATTCTTGTTTCCTTGCAGAGCGTTCATAAGATGCTAAAAGATGGTATAGACACATGGGCACCAAAACTTCCTGTGGAAAGAGTAATTGTAGACTATCCCTCATTGGACGAGGAAATGCATGTGGATTTGTTTCGCCGACGCGCTATAGGATACACGCTAATGAGTATTCTAAAGTTGATGTGACTATCGGTCATCCTATTATCTTATCCACGCATTCTAAAGTACATATCCAGCTGATCTAGCTGTTTAAATCTTTGTTATATTAAATCAATTTATATTTGCATCTATATATATTATATGAAAAAAAAATTACATTTTTAGCCTATTTGATATAAAATAGGCATATTTTGCACTTTATGAGGTTATATTTTCATATATTTCAGAGGGACAGGGCTCAAAAAGTGTTGGATAGATGGTTAAGTGTTGGATAGATGGTTTTCGACTGAAGAAAGACAAGACATGACTCAGAAAGATTTCGAAAATGCTTATAATGATCTCTTAGCTTTGTGGTACTCGATCTACGACTTGCTAAGTTTATTGAAACATATATATCAATTGGCTAGTAACAGAGATTTGTTTTTCCGGTAAATTAATTCTAAACAGTGGCTTTCAAATCTTCTGTCATATGTAGGTATGGACTGCAAAGAGCAGACTGGATAGTATACGTGACTCCAGTATGGAAACAAGAGTACATTGAAATGTGCTTCACCGTAAGTAACTTTTACTCAGCAGCATAACTTAGCATACCGTAACTGATAACGTGTTCAAAAAATATGAGAAATTGAATACTAATTCTATTTCCAGGCTGCTAAACTCGAAGAGAGTGTCACAAGTAATAGTCACAAACCCGCTAGGACAAGTTATGCAGGATATAGAAGTTGCACCACTGAACTGGAAGATAAGTTGGTAGACAAAGCTAAAATCCGTGTGGCGGTGGAACAAGGTACACGAGATAAACAAATCTAGCTTTCAACATGTTTGACGAGCTTCGTTTTTAGTTAAAGTTATATTATTTCTTAACCCCATTAATATTGTAATGGGATCGATTTAAAATGGCTAAATTTCACATTTTTTTATTAGGCGAGGATGCTAAGTTGCTTGGGTATACTACTGAAGCAGTTTTAGATTGTGTTTTAAAGTAAGATTCTCATGCTTTTATCATAATTTTTACGCTTAGTGTACCTGCGCTATCAATATTATTACAATTAGAGTGGTAAGTGTTAATAAGTGTTAATATCCTATAAATTTTCTGTAGTCAAGTTTTTTTATTTCCAAAATTTTATATTTTGAATTTAACAAGGTCTACACCGGCTATTTTTTTTGTTTCGTAAAACGAGATAACCTACTTTTAGGTCAAGTTACTTATTCATATCCAATGCTTTGGGTTTTCTGTTCTTAACAGGTATGCATTAACAGGTAAATTCAATATCAATGATGAGATGCATAAAGAAGAGGTTGTCTATAATGTTCTTCCATTACTATTGTATATTGTATTCTCATGTCTATTGTGTATATTGTATTCTCATGATTTGCTCACTTTCATTGACAAATAGGGAAATACTTTCTTCTATCTACTATATACACAAGCAAAAATTTGTAGAATTACCGATGATACTCGTGAAGACATCAATGAGTTAAAGAAGGTAAGATTCTCTTTTTGGTATCAATGCTGTTATGTTGTTACAACTTTCTCATTTCGGACCTAATTTTATTTTATTTATTTATTTATTTTTTGCAACAGGCTACAGAGTTAATATTGGGGAAAGATGAAGGATGGGAGAAAGGTGAAGAGCTGGGATTTCATTTACTTGAGTTTACAGAGGTAGGACAATATTATAATGAACTTTTACTACTTATTTGAACATGCATTACCCTAGCTGAAGTTGTAACACACATAGTTTTTGGAATGAACACTTGGTTTCGTTTCCCTAGGTTACTCAAACATTATAGTTTCTTCTAATATGCTCGTAAGTGTATGGCTGATTTAAGTTATTTAGTCCCATGCTTGTCGGCAAGCGATAATACAACACGATATGAAGCGTACTAGACTAAGGAAAACTTGAGAATAATGAAACAAATAATCAAACTATATACCAATTAAAAATCTAGTTCGGTTTCTAACTGGGCAGGAACATTTGGGGTGAATATCCAATACTACTTTACTTGCACTGAAGTGAAAAGCTTGATTTTTGTAAATTTTCCTAATTTTGTTATTCTGATTATGTAACTTGTATTATTGTATTAGTACTCTTAACTTTATTTTCCAGGCTCTCGAAGAGTCGTGTTTATCTGTCTTGCCACACATCTTGTGTGAATACCTTTACGACTTGTGTAAGAAATTTAACGGCTACTATTCCTATGTGTGCAAGGTATATTGACTTACATAGGCTTTATCTCATACTACATTATTGAATTTGATTTCTGATTCTCTCAAAATTAAAGTTAACGTCTATAAAAATTATTTAATTTTTAAAAAGGTATATGTGACAATTTTTGTCACGATTTAGTATAATTTTGAAAGTTTTAGCAGGTTGGGTCTGTTACAGAGACAAACACATTATTGCTGTGTGAGGCAACGGCTGCTGTAATGGAAAAATGCTTTCATCTCTTGGGGATCACTCCGGTATGCATTATCTAGTAGAGTTTTATAATTTCGGTGGTCAGGTCGGGTTTTTTTCCCTTGATTCTGTTATGCGGGACTATCTTTTGTTCATGAACCATATATTATTTTACTTTTTTTTTGTTGAAAGGGAGTATCTGATATTTGTTTAAGTTTTTGGGTATAAGTTCTTTAATCTAAATTGGTTTGGATGTATCAACTATAAAGATAGCATTAAACTTGTTACCATACTATTGAATGAGTTTATAGTCATTTTTTAAACTTATTGAATCAGTTCATAATCAGTATAAGATAACATTAAGGGTGTGTTTGGTACGATGGAATCGGAATAAAGGTATGACAATAGATATGAATACACATGTTTGGTTGAGGTCTATAGGTTTTAAATCTGGAATTGAAACCTTGATATATGGCATACTTCATACCTCTTAGGGAAGGCTGATATAGACACAAATTAGAACGGAATGTGTTGTTAGTTATTACTGCACTTATGATGGTAAATATTTTTCATCATTTTGAAAACATTCACATAATGTTTCTCATGGAAATCATTTTTCATGGTTAGCTCCCGATGAATTCAAGCAAATTATATTTTTCTAACCAAGAATCCCATGAACTAACTCTACTCTCTTTAAATAAAATTACAGTGAATAACTATATTACTCCTATAAAGGTGATGGATAATTTAAATTCGGTTGTAGAGTTGAAATTTGGGAGTGCATTCATGGTGGCCCAGTTGGATAAAAACCATATCCAAAAAGTAAACCAAAAACTTAGATTGGAATCATTCAACCTATTTTCATACCGTCCTCATTCAAACCTATATCCATAGTAATTCTGAAAATCAGACCAAACGCACCTTTAAACTGTCACTATATCATAACCAGTATAAAAAAACAAATTTAGTCACACTTCCAGATTTTGTAACCAGGTTTCAAACTTCTTTATTTTTGTGTAGACATCTTCATTTTTTCTGGATCAAACTCTCCCCAAAGTAGGTGAGTTATCAGTGATCCCTCTGCCATTGAGATTACCATTTTCTGCCGCGGAACGACCAATGGATGTAAATGCTAGGTAACTACCAGTTTTGATACTGAAAATGATTGATATTTTTTATGCTAAGTTCTATTTTTTATGCGATTTAACTCAAAATCTGGATGCATCAAGTTAAAATTGAATCAACATACATTAGTTGTTGAGTAAGGCAAAGTTTTTGTACACTTTCTTCTCTCAGTTACATCTGTGAGAGAATAGAGATTATATTCTTTTAAGGTACTCTCTTAATCAACATGTACAGCCTCTGTCTTGCAAGTGTTTCTCATGTCTACTGTATACATGACAAGGACTTTACATAACTTAGTGCCATACAACTGTTAAAAACTAACTTTGGTCCTCCGCGAGAATTTTTGTCTACTGTTCAACACTATGCAGTTATCTGTAGTTGCAACTTTTGTGTTTTTAATTTGTGGTTGCTGTATTGATTTTTATCAGGGATCCACCGAGAAATTCCCGGTTTGAGCTCTTCTCGTTTTTTAACCGTACTACAACACATTTCGGGTCTGATAAAAATGGTAAGCTGTTTGGGCTCATTTCTGTAGCAGACAAGTACGGATTAGTATCAGATGGGGAGTCTCATTTTTTTGAGCCTGACTTTGCTCATGTTCCTTTATTCAACCATAAATGGTGTGATCCCATAAACTTGACCGACTCGGGACTTGTATACGTTGGCAATCCCAGTTTCCGGCATTCAGTTCCATTCTCATCCTCTATTGAGGTTCGTATGGAACTCTATGTTGCTAAGAACGAGAATGCGTGTTATCAACTTTGCAATCACAAGATAGAAATAGACCTCTCGGATTTTTGGGACAAAAAATCAGATGGCGCGTGCGGTGTTCTTGCTGTTCAAGGTGAGGATGGATCTACATATATGCATTACATCCTGTTAAAGGATGCAATAGATGCTGCTTTGGAGCTTAAGTTTGAAACGAAGACTCCTGGTCGTGAAGTTCGGGGATATATTCTTGCTTATTATGGCGATGACTTTCTTATTGAATGTCAATGTCGAACTTTATGTAAATACAGATACATGGCATTACTCTTTTTACCCAATCATGTTTTAGAGGCTGGCAAAATTCAACTGATAAAATCTGTGATGGCCGTACCCGCTAAGGGATCCCTCGTTATTAAAGCATACTTGGAGGATATGATGTTAAATCTGGGGATGTGATTATGAAGAGCAGTTACAAATTCAAGTCACAACCTTTGGGTTGCAGCAACGTCGGTACTATTAGTGGGGAAGATTGTTGTTTTGGTCTGAAAGTTGATTGGATATAGCAGGCCCAGTATCTTAGATGTCATGCTATGTTATGCTGATTTGACAATCTTATGATGTTAGAAGTTTTTATGAACTTAGATATTGTAATCTATTATGTTTAATTATAGAGTAAACTCCAAAATACATCCATGTGGTTTACCCCGTTTCGCACCATACATCCCTCTCGCAAAAGTTTCAACAGATACATCACTGTGTTAGTAAAAGTTAACCTATATACATCCCTCAGTTTAAATAAGGACTAACGGTGCAAATTATTTCTCCGTTATCTCCTAACGAGATAGATAATGTTTAGACCGTTAATCCTCTGGGTTAACGGTATTTGCACCGTTAGTTCTTTTACGCTTTTTACGTTTTCACGCCGTCCGCTTTTTACTTTTTCGTCCGTTTTTTATGTTTTCGCCGCTTTTTTACGCCGTCCTTTTTTAACGTTTTTTGCCGTTTTTTACGTTTCGCTTTTGTTTACGTTTTCTTCCGTTTTTAAGTCTTTATTCGTTTTAAACGTTTTCATTGCACGTTGTCTGTTTTTCGCCAATTTGTTTTTATGTTTTCGTCTGTTTTTTTATGTTTCCGTCTGTATTTTTTACGTTTTCCTAAGTTTTTATCCATTTTCATACACTTTTATTAGTTTTCGTCTATTATTCTACGTTTCGTTCGTTTTTCTTATGCTTTTATCCGTTTTCATTCATTTTTATACATATAATATGTATGAAAACGGAAAAATGGTATGAAATGGATAAAAACGTATGAAAATGGATAAAAACGTATAAAAATGGATAAAAATGTTTCTGTATAGATTTTAAATAACAATTTTGACCCATTTCTGGTCCGAATCATCAAAAGTGTAAAACATGAAAGTTGTCCGGAATGATGTTTTACATCAAGACTCGCGAGATTTTAACCTGAAAATTCAAAAAAACGAACGAAAACGTAAAGAAGGACGAAAACGTAAAAATGTATTTAAAACGTAAAAAAATGATTAAAACGAAAAAACATACGAAACATAAAAATGGTGAAACATAGAAAAACGGAAACGTAAAAAGGACGAAACGAAAAAACGGTAAAACGAAAAACGAGCTAAAACGTAAAAACGGGCGAAAACGTAAAAAAACGGAAGAAAACGTAAAAAATGACTAACGGTGCAAGTACCGTTAACCCAGAGGACTAACGGTGTAAAGATTATCTATCTCGTTAGGAGATAACGGAGAAATAATTTGCACCGTTAGTCCTTATTTTAACCGAGGATGTATATAGGTTAACTTTTACTAACGGAGTGATGTATCTGTTGAAACTTTTGCGAGAGGGATGTATGGTGCCAAACGGGGTAAACCACAGGGATGTATTTTGGAGTTTACTCTTAATTATATGAACTTAGGTAAATTCAGGCTGTGCTTTACCACAACCCTGGATGATTGTTTGTCAAGGTAGTGCTTAATGTTTTTCCAGAAATCATTAATTGTTACTGGAATGAAAACCAGTATCACAGTAAATAAAACCACTTGCATTTAAACATTTTTATGTACTGCAGTCAGAATATTTATAGAATCTAACAAGAATACCCAAAAAGATCAGTAGACAGCACTTCTGCGCCACTTTCATCATTATCACCTTTCATTACATTTGGGTAAAATAACTTCTCAAAAGGCATCAGGTAACTTTAGTTCTCTAGTCACCAGTATTCGTGCTAAGTTGCTGCTTCAGCAAAAGGCCTTGGCGTGCTAATGGATGCTGAATCATCGACAGTATCCATTGATTCCCACAAGAGTGTAAGTGGAACTGAATGAGGAGAGTACTTAAAATGTGCAACATCCAAAGTTAACACCATATGTTCTCCAGCAAGATAACCACCAATTGGCAAAAGTGCCCGCTACCCGTCTACATTGTAAAAAAATAAATCACTTTGAAAAGAATATAAAGATCATATATAAGACTATAGAAGTAAAACTAGCCTGTTTAAAAGTCATGGTATATGATAAGATCACATGACAATCACTGGAAGTTGAACATGCGATGACATGCCTTCTGAAGTCATCAATATTGCTAAATCTGTGTGATGAGCTTCAACTTCTGCCCCAGTGTAACAAGCCAAGCAGACGATTTAACCTTTTCTAGAGGCTCAGGGCAATCGAGCATAAATTCATCGAACCATCTCTATGGACCTGAGAATAATTAATAAAAATTGATGACAAGGTTGACAATTGATACATCATAGAAGTGTAACCTACACCGGATACTTTTACTCACTTATCACATAATGTCTTGTACATTTTTACAAAAAAACTTTTTTGATCATTTTAATAGATTCTTCAACACTTAAACATGTGATTATCTGACCAGGACAATTCCAAATAGTAGAAACACATCCAACATTATCTTGTGGAGCCCACTACAATAATTGCAGCCTTTAGCGATGGAATTAGCGACATTTTTATCATTGCATCAGAATTTGCGTTGGGTAGGTAGCTGTCGTTTAGGGTTTAGGGTTTAGGGTTTAGGGTTTAGGGTTTTAGGGTTTAGGGTTTAGGGTTTAGGGTTTAGGGTGTTAAAACGTCGCAGATTATGCGTCACTTCAAACTACATCGCAATAATTTAGCGTCATCACTATCGACAAACAAGTTTGTCGCTCGTAGTAGCGACTGGAAATGATGTCGCAAAATCCTTGCGGCGGATTTTCACTTGCTTCATGGAGCCGCTAGTTGTCACGAGTTCTGTCCCAAAAATCTATATCCATCGCTATTCTAGTTGCTAACTATGTCGCTTTTTCTCATTAGACGTCGCTTAAAGTCGAAAACAAATCCATCAATGAATCTCTAGCAACCGAAGTTGTTCCTCAAACCCTTGAAACCTTAATAAGTTCATATCCCAGACCCCAAGATAAATGGACAAGGTCTCAGGATATTGAACTTGTCAACATCATTGGAGAACTCACTGAAGGCATGCTCACTAGAAGCATGACAGCTAAGTTAACTGCTGCCTAGCTAATGAATGTTTGTTTGTTGACTTTCTCTATGATGTTGAACCAAAATCTGTCAAAGAAGCCCTGTAACACCCAAGTTGGGTTCAGGCCATGCAAGAATAACCACAACAATTTGACAGAAACAAAGTAATGACTTTGGTAAAATGTCCTCAGGATGTTATAGTTATTGGTATGAAATAGGTCTTCAGGAACAAGACTGATGAAAATGGAATAGTCATTAAAAACAAATCCATGCTGGTTGCTAAAGGATATAACCAACAAGAAGGCATTGACTATGATGAAAACTTTGCCCCTGTTACAAGGATGGAAGCTATCAGGATCTTCCTGGCCTTTGCAACATACATGAACTTCAAAGTCTACCAAATGGATGACAAGAGTGCATTCCTAAATGCAAAACTCAAGGAGGAAGTTTATGTTTAACAACCCCTGGATTTGAAAGCAATGTTCCCTGACCATGTTTGTAAGCTTGATAAAGCCCTTTATGGACTGAAACAAGCCCCAAGAGTATGGTATGAAACACTCTCAGCCTTTCTTATCCAAAACAAGTTTGTTAAAGGAAAGATTGATAACACTCTATTTGTTTATAGGACAAAAGATGATGTGATGCTTGTTCAGGTGTATATTGATGACATCATATTTGGCTCAACAAATTACAAACTTTGCAAACAGTTTGAGAAACTGATGACAAAGAAATTTGAAATGAGCATGATGGGTGAACTCACCTACTTTCTTGGATTAGAAATTAGGCAGTCTGACAAAGGAATCTTAATTAGTCAAGAGAAACACACAAGAAGTATCTTGAAGAAGTATGAACTTTTTGATTGCTCATCAGTGAAAACACCAATGCTTCCCCCAAACAACCTTGGTCCTGACCTCGCTGTCAAACCAGTGAATCAAAAGAAATTCAGAGGAATTGTAGGGTTACTGATGTATCTCACTGCCTCAAGGCCTAATATTCAATTCTTTGTCTGCTTGATTGCAAGATATCAGTCTGATCCAAAAGAGTCATATATCATTGCTGCAAAAAGAATCCTTAGATACCTGAAAGGTACTCCAAATCTTGGAATATACTACCCAAAATGTCTAGGATTTGATCTCAAAGGATATTCAGACTCAGACTATGCAGGCTGTAACATGGATAAAAAAAATCACCTCAAGCTCTTGCCAATTCCTTGGAGGAAAATTAGTGTGTTGGAGTACTAAGAAACAACAGTCAGTGGCTATGTCAACAGCTGAAGCTGAATATGTAGCTGCCGCAGGCTATTGTGCAAATGTATCATGGATCAAAAGTCAACTCAGTGACTATGACATCTGATGCGTGCCAAACAGTCAAGCTAAATCACTCAAGCCTGCCACTTGTGAATGGCAGACCGTAATCGACTTAAACCGCTCAAGCACGAATGCAATGAAGATCGAGAGTATAGTGTTTCCCAGTCGTTAAGTCCCAACGAAGTGCGGCGAGAATAGTCAAACGTGTAGTGATCGGAGGATTTGAACGGAAAGGATTGTGGTTGATTTATACCTACGAAAAAGCCCATAAACTACGGGGCTTAAATGCAAATTAAAGAAAGTTAAAAGATAAAACTATTAAATAAACGCTATCACTATATTTAAAATGATGTTTTGTTTTATGTTTTATAAAGCGAAATTAAAACTACGTGACGTACAAACGAAAAAGTGAAACTTACACAATATTAACCCTAAAAATATGAAAATGATATTTTTACAAAACTAATGATAAAAGAAAATATTTAGAAAAAGAAAATTATTTTTATAACTATTTATCTAATTATTATTAATTAAAAACTATTTTTAACTATTAAATAATAACCTAAAATACAAGAAATTAGGAAATAAAACTAGAAAAATAAAATTAAGACTTAGAAAAATCTAAAATATCAAAATAGAATTTTCAAAACTATTTTTATATTTTTCTTATTATTTTTCTATTTTCTAGGAATTTTAAACTATTAAAAACTACTTAAATTATTTAAAAATACAAATTTAACTAAGAAAAATATGAAAAAATATTTTTTTGTCTTTTTATATTTATCTTAACTTAAGAAAAATGAAAAATTATTTTTTTTTGAACCTTTTCTTAATTTTTGGTATTTAAAACTAATTAAAAATGCTTAAAAACTAATTAAAATGTAGAAAAATAGCAAACAAGCTAGGAAAAATCTGAAAATTTTAGGAAAACTCTAAAATATTATAGAGAATCTATGAAAAATAGAAAAACAAGTGGTTGTGTGGAGGAAAATGAGACTGCTTTGCAATGTGCTTATGAATAAGCACTTACAATAAGCCAAAAGCCACCCAATGGAGACCACACTGAAACAGAAGCTACACTAAGCTAAAATAACTCAAAAGAAACAAGTCTCAACTGCTCTTAACCTCTGATTGCAAGTAAAACAGATTATGATGATTTGAGCTTATTGCTTGAAACCAGTTATAGGGTACTACTTTTGAGCTAAAGAATAAGTACTGAAATAAGCTGGAAATTGGAAAACAGATATTGGTACCTACACTAGACCTGGCCAAGTGCTTGTGAACCAAAAACTAAACCAAGAGGGGCTCAGAATAGCTTTGTGCAAGGACTGCACAAACTGCACAATACCTGTGCAGTCTCAGTCCTTGTGCACAGGGGACTTTTGCCTTTTTTAACAAGCTCATTTGGAGCTTTTGAAAAAATTCTAAAAATCAACAAAAATACTAATAAGAAACTAGACCTACTGAACTTATAGAACCCAAAGTTTCATTTGATTTGGTTCAGAAATGAGCCCAAGAAAAATCACTCCAGTTGGGCCCAAAACTGGATTTTCAATACTTTTGACTTTTTGACAAAATTGGAATTTTGACTTTCATGAGTTTTGATCCAACTTTATGGACTGAGAATGATGTTAAATGATAAAGTAAAGCTGATGCAACCTATGTCTATGAATTCTAAACATGAAACAAGCTTTTGCTTATCTAAAATCTCATCAGTCAAGACATTAAGACATATATGGAATGATTTTGACTTAGGGCCTGTGCAGACTCAAGTTCATGACTGCAATGAGCTAAAATGAACCAACCAAGCATGAGACAACATATACCAAGCACAGAACTTGGCTCTAATGCAGTTTTGACAACAAATCCAAACACACTTATTAAACACTGATGAGCAAGTGAAATCTGATTTAAACACTGAGTTGCTTGTTTTAATGATCAAAGTAAGCTTAACTATCCTTAATACAGCTAAATAAACATATCTGAACTATTTTTAACCACTGATACAGATACAAGCAAAAAAATGCAAATTGACTTTAAAATGTAAAGTAACATACAAACTCACATAGGTCTATCTTGGATTGCAGACTAAAACCGAACCCAAATTGTAATATTCTATATCAAACCCATCCAAATCAAGCATCGCAACTCCCAAATCACCTCCTTGCCTACTTAACCAAGTTCTTCTTAGTTTGACTTTTGTTGACTTTTACCAAAATTACTTAGAATCGTGTTCCAAGCTTATCTCAGCTATGATAAGCTCGAGTAAGCTTGTTTAAATGGAAATAAAGCTACTTGGAGCTTTGAATATAAGATATTGAAACTGAATTCTTCAACAGTAAACAAAAAATTATGAAACTTAGTTAAACCTTCAATTGATACTTGAATTGAGTTACAATGATTAAGTAGCTAATGTTTAATACATAAAAGCTTGAAATTACATTTTAAAAGCTAATTAAAACAGTTTAAGGAAAAAACGACATACATTGAGAATTTAAAAACTAACTACTACTGTTTTGCTTCTTCTCTCTTCCTTTTTATAGCTCCAAAAGCTTCCACGTGTCCTCTAGATCCAATCCCACCACACTTGAGAGCCAATGGGAGAGTAGAAGTCATTTTGGCCATTTGATGATTTTGGCGGGAAACATGTATTTTGACCTCTGTTGACCTTTAGACTGCAACTAGGGGAGGGGGGTGAGAGGTGTGATGATGAGGGGTTGATGTGGAAGAGATAAGTGAGGTGATGGGAGAGTGGGTTGCAGCAATTGGTCCCATGGGAAGAAGGAAACACAGTGTATGGTGGGAAAGGAGAGTTTGACTGGGGTTTGACCTAGGCAGTCCAAAACAGGAGTGACAGGGGGTCAAAATGGTGTACATGGCAGGGGTCACATGGGATTTGACAAGGGACCAAGGTTTAAAGAGTATTAATGACAAGGACCTAATGTGAAATTCTGAAATATACAAGGACCAATCCTATCAATTATGAAAAGTTGTTCCAAGGGCTAAAAGTGACAATCTCCAAAAGTACAAGGACCAGTTTTGACATTTTCAATTTTCAGGACCAAACTTGACATTTTATGAAAGTTCGAGGACCTTTTCGCCATTTAACAAAAGATTTATTCGAGGACCATTTTGACAATTTAGAATATTTCAGGGACCTTGAATAACATTTTTCTTTATTTAGATTTACCAGGACTGCTTTTGACAAATTTTGAAACTTGGGGACTAAAGCGCCAATTATGCAAACTTTATCGCTTTTTCACCGATTTTGATATTTTGCATTTAAAACACATAAAACACTTATTTGTGATATTTTTATCATTTTGATACATTTCGAGTGTTTTCGGATGTTTTTGCGCTTTAAATGGTACAAAATGATGAGTATTTAGACACTCATCAATCCCCACACTAAGATATTGCTAGTCCCTAGCAATGTTTTGAGAAAATTAATGGATTTTATCTCTTTACCAAAAGCCATTACTCGGAGTAGCCAAATGTTTCAGTTCAAGTAAGAACCTTGGTACACCGATAACCAAATGATTTTGAGCAAATCACCGACTTTCAACGGATTTGATTTGTCTTTACCGAAGCCGTTTTCGGACTAGCCAACTCTTAGATAAATTATCAATATTATCTTTGGTGAGTGATTACCAATTATGGATTTTCCATCGCCTTTACCACAAGCCATAAACTTGCGGGCTAGCCAACTCTTCACTTTTAAGGATATGGTGAGTGAATACCATACAATTTTAGGCAAATTGCAAGCCGTCAACGGATTTGAGATATCTTTACCAAGAGCCGTTTGCTCTGGATTAGCCAATCCTTATGTGGGTTAGACATGGTGGATGATTACCATTTGTTGTGTTTAGTACATAGTACTTCCACTAAAATTTTTTTTAAAATTTGGCCATTTTGGGGAAAAAGGGACTAAAAGGGTACATTTACGATCAAAATTCGCTGAATTTCCCCCACACTTAGAAATGAATATTGTCCTCAATATTCAAAGTACCTACTGTAATGCCGAAACTTAGAACGTAAAAGATAACATTACTAGCTAAGTGTGGAAACACAACAATTATTCTCTTTTAATATTTACAATTTTCATTCATTTTTAGATCTATATACAACATGTGGGCATCTCCCCACACTAGGATGGTACACACGGTGAAAACCCATGTAGCATGCTCTTGTTTTTGATTACCGAGTCGCTAGCTTGACTCGACCCAATTAATTTGTTCATGGGAAGTAAGTGGAAGAGACAATCTCCATCGGACTTTCATTCAAGATGTTTGGATAAACATTGAAGCACGTGAAAGTTCCACACCGATGAGATATATGCATGCACCGGCTCACAAATGGTACATGGAAATGCAGGTCAAAGATAATGTCTTCATTCCCGAAGGAGTGAAGAACAGGAGAAGCCACGGGATATATGAAGAAAAGAAAGAAAATCATGATACAAATCATGACTAACTCTTCATCCTCAATAGGAGAATTCATAGTTTCATGAATCTCCTCAGTTAAGCTTACTTGATCAAGACATACTATGGGTGTGTCTAGATCAAAATGGAAGTTATCATACTCCGGCGGAGATATGATATGAGTGAGTTCATCTGAGAACTCCATGAAGGTGAATGAATCATATTCAGAATTGATATGAGTGGGTTCACCGGTGAACTCCTCCAATGTAAATGATTCATAATCGGGAGAGAATTATGAGACCGAAGAGTGGTAACGCCACTAATCTTCTCTCCCATTTTATCAAAACATAAGGCTTTCATTTCCGAATAGAATCATCGGAAAGAATGTCACTATCCTTAATGGGGATAGGAGATGAAATAGGTTTTTATTGAAAGCCTCGATTTTAGAAATGAGAAGACCGACATTCAAGAATGTTGCACGAAGTGCTTCATCTTTGATTTCGATGTCGAGAACTTCATCATTCTCTTCTTCTAAGCTAACAAGCTCGGAAGGTAAATCTTCCACATAAACGATGTCTCCACAAGATAACGAATCATTATCATTAGAATCGGAGAACATCTCAATATGATCATTTTGGAAGACAAGAGGAGGAGGATATCACACATGATCAAGAGTTCCTCGTGACTTTCTTGGGATTGGGACAAGGTTCTCAACACTAGACTTTATGAATTCGTCCGATTCCTTTTCGTGAACAGTGTCAAGATGCTCGTCCCCATGCTCGAGAGTGAGTGGGAGCTTGGTGTGATAGCGCTTGTTTGAGATGGAATCTCAACTCTTTGGGATGTCAACCGACCGAGGGAGTTTAGCGGGGCTAGCATACATATGTTTTATACTTTCCATTTGTTCTTCCGCTAGTAATTCCATCATAGTCTTTTCTCCCCGATTTTCATGGAAGGAATTTCAACCGATGAACTTGATGAATCTGTACAAAGTTGACTAATATCAAGGGTAACTTCATCATCATTGTCATCGTGAATGAAACGGAATCGAGAGCTAGATTTGGTGCTTTTTCTTTTGCAATTGATTCCCTAATAGATTTTTCAAAGGCAACTGGGAATCTAATTTAGCACCCTTTCTTGGCTAACAAAACTTCCATGGATTTCTCATTTGGATTATTTTGGGATGTTTACATTCCTTCAAATCTTCACTAAATCCAAAAGATCAAGTAGAAGATTTTGAGGAAGTGGCTCAGTGAGGTGGTGCCGATTCACTTGGTATTGTAGAGGTTGGTCAT
Source organism: Chrysanthemum lavandulifolium (assembly GCA_022545495.1). Classification (NCBI taxonomy): domain Eukaryota; kingdom Viridiplantae; phylum Streptophyta; class Magnoliopsida; order Asterales; family Asteraceae; genus Chrysanthemum; species Chrysanthemum lavandulifolium. The sequence goes on from CM040238.1 coordinate 182,367,704, forward strand.
GATATGAAGAGTCGTAATTGTTACAAGGAAATGGATTCCTTGTTTGACAATCGAGCTAGAGTGAGGACCTCCACAATACTCACAACAAGAAACCGATGTGGTTGTGAGTCATATGTGTTGTAGTCATAATTGTTATCGGAACCCGCTCATAGACAAGCGTGTTTCCGATTGACAATCGAAGCGGAATGTGAACCACCACAAGACTCACAACAAGAAATCTTTGAGTCTCACAAAGGTGGTAGGCGATGGAATGAATCGGTTGTGTTATGGTAGGAATAGGGATCCCGGTTATAGATGCACCGTTTCTCGATTCCACCATGCTACAACCGGGGCAATTGCCACCATTATAAGGACCACCACACCATTGACATCCAAGAGGGTGAGGATAAGACATAGAAAGAATCAAAGGTTTACAGAGGGTAAGAAATGAAGAATCAAAAGGGTAAGAGGGTAAAGAGTAATATTTTGGTATTTTTGAAAACATGATGTAGAAACAAAGAATGAAAATCTTTTGGGTTATTGATTTTATAAGAAAATACAAATACATACAGATGGTATAGACAAAGAGTGAATATTCAAATCACTAATCGCTAAACGTAAGACTATTAGCATCGCTCCCGCAATGGCGTAAAATTTGATGCGTGCCAAACGGTCAAGCTAAATCACTCAAGCCCGCCACTTGTGAATGGCGGATCGTAATCGACTTAAACCGCTCAAGCACGAATGCAATGAAGATCGAGAGTATAGTGTTTCCCGTGTCGGTAAGTCCCAACGAGTCAGTGCGAGAATAGTCAAACGTGTAGTGATCGAGAGGATTTGAACGGAAAGGATTGTGGTTGATTTATACCTACGAAAAAGCCCATAAACTACGGGGCTTAAATGCAAATTAAAGAAAGTTAAAAGATAAAAACTATTAAATAAACGCTATCACTATATTTAAAATGATGTTTTGTTTTATGTTTTTATAAACCGAAATTAAAACTACGCGACGCATAAACGAAAAAGTGAAACTTACACAATATTAACCCTAAAAATATGAAAATGATATTTTACAAACCTAATGATAAAAGAAAATATTTAGAAAAGAAAATTATTTTTATAACTATTTATCTAATTATTATTAATTAAAACTATTTTTAACTATTAAATAATAACCTAAAATACAAGAAATTAGGAAATAAAACTAGAAAAATAAAATTAAGACTTAGAAAAATCTAAAATATCAAAATAGAATTTTCAAAACTATTTTTATATTTTTCTTATTATTTTTCTATTTTCTAGGAATTTTAAACTATTAAAAACTACTTAAATTATTTAAAAATACAAATTTAACTAAGAAAAATATGAAAAAATATTTTTTTGTCTTTTTATATTTATCTTAACTTAAGAAAAATGAAAAATTATTTTTTTTTGAACCTTTTCTTAATTTTTGGTATTTAAAACTAATTAAAAATGCTTAAAAACTAATTAAAATGTAGAAAAATAGCAAACAAGCTAGGAAAAATCTGAAAATTTCAGGAAAACTCTAAAATATTATAGAGAATCTATGAAAAATAGAAAAACAAGTGGTTGTGTGGAGGAAAATGAGACTGCTTTGCAATGTGCTTATGAATAAGACTTACAATAAGCCAAAAGCCACCCAATGGAGACCACATCAAATGCAAGCTACACTAAGCTAAAATAACTCAAAAGAAACAAGTCTCAACTGCTCTTAACCTCGATTGCAAGTAAAACAGATTATGATGATTTGAGCTTATTGCTTGAAACCGGTTATAGGGTACTACTTTTGAGCTAAAGAATAAGTAATTGAAATAAGTCGGAAATTGGAAAATGATATTGGTACCTATACTAGACCTGGCCAAGTGCTTGTGAACCAAAAACTAAACCAAGAGGGCTCGAATAGCTTTGTGGAAGGATCGCACAAGCGCACAATACTGTGCAGTCTCGATCCTGTCTTTGAGGGACTTTGCTTTTTAACAAGCTCATTTGGAGCTTTTGAAAAAATTCTAAAAATCAACAAAAATACTAATAAGAAACTAGACCTACTGAACTTATAGAACCCAAAGTTTCATTTGATTTGGTTCAGAAATGAGCCCAAGAAAAATCACTCCAGTTGGGCCCAAAACTGGATTTTCAATACTTTTGACTTTTTGACAAAATTGGAATTTTGACTTTCATGAGTTTTGATCCAACTTTATGGACTGAGAATGATGTTAAATGATAAAGTAAAGCTGATGCAACCTATGTCTATGAATTCTAAACATGAAACAAGCTTTTGCTTATCTAAAATCTCATCATCAAGACATTAAGACAGATATGGAATGATTTTGACTTAGGGCTGTCGCAGACTCAAGTTCATGGCGCAATGAGCTAAAATGAACCAACCAAGCATGAGACAACATATACCAAGCACAGAACTTGGCTCTAATGCAGTTTTGACAACAAATCCAAACACACTTATTAAACACTGATGAGCAAGTGAAATCTGATTTAAACACTGAGTTGCTTGTTTTAATGATCAAAGTAAGCTTAACTATCCTTAATACAGCTAAATAAACATATCTGAACTATTTTTAACCACTGATACAGATACAAGCAAAAAAATGCAAATTGACTTTAAAATGTAAAGTAACATACAAACTCACATAGGTCTATCTTGGATTGCAGACTAAAACCAGAACCCAAATTGTAATATTCTATATCAAACCCATCCAAATCAAGTACTGCAACTCCCCAAATCACCTCCTTGCCTGCTTAACCAAGTTCTCTTCTTAGTTTGACTTTTGTTGACTTTTTACCAAAATTACTTAGAACTGTGTTCCAAGCTTATCTCAGGCTATGATAAGCTTGAGTAAGCTTGTTTAAATGGAAATAAAGCTACTTGGAGCTTTGAATATAAGATATTGAAACTGAATTCTTCAACAGTAAACAAAAAATTATGAAACTTAGTTAAACCTTCAATTGATACTTGAATTGAGTTACAATGATTAAGTAGCTAATGTTTAATACATAAAAGCTTGAAATTACATTTTAAAAGCTAATTAAAATAGTTTAAGGAAAAAACGACATACATTGAGAATTTAAAACTAACTACTACTGCTTTTGCTTCTTTCTCTTCCTTTTATAGCTCCAAAGCTTCCACGTGTCCTCTAGATCCAATCCCACCACACTCGAGAGCCAATGGAGAGAGAAGTCATTTTGGCCATTTGATGATTTTGGCGGGAAACATGTATTTTGACCTCTGTTGACCTTTAGACTGCAACTAGGGGGGGGTGAGAGGTGTGATGATGAGGGGGTTGATGTGGAAGAGATAAGGGGGGCTGAGGTGATGGGAGAGTGGGTTGCAGGCAATTGGTCCAGTGGGGAAGAAGGAAACACAGTGTATGGTGGGAAAGGAGAGTTTGACTGGGGTTTGACCTGGGCAGTCCAAAACAGGAGTGACAGGGGGTCAAAATGGTGTACATGGCAGGGGTCACATGGGATTTGACAAGGGACCAAGGTTTAAAGAGTATTAATGACAAGGACCTAATGTGAAATTCTGAAATATACAAGGACCAATCCTGTCAATTATGCAAAGTTGTTCCAAGGGCTAAAAGTGACAATCTCCAAAAGTACAAGGACCAGTTTTGACATTTTCAATTTTCCAGGGACCAAACTTGACATTTTATGAAAGTTCAGGGACCTTTTCGCCATTTAACAAAAGATTTATTCGAGGACCATTTTGACAATTTAGAATATTTCGTGGACCTTGAATAACATTTTCTTTATTTAGATTTACCAGGACTGCTTTTTGACAACTTTTGAAACTTGGGGACTAAAGCGCCAATTATGCAAACTTTATCGCTTTTCACCGATTTTGATATTTTGCATTTAAAACACATAAAACACTTATTTGTGATATTTTTATCATTTTGATACATTTCTGAGTGTTTTCAGATGTTTTTGCAGTTTAAATGGTACAAAAATGATGAGTATTTAGACACTCATCAACATCCATTATAAGATGGTACACATCTTTTGTGATAACACAAGTGCTATTGCCATCTCCAACAACCCTGTACTCCATCAACAAATCAAACACATTGACATTAGGTATCCTTTCATCAGGGACCATATTATGAAAGGTGATATTGAGCTACACTTCATCCCCACTGAATATCAGCTAGCTGATATCTTCACAAAACCCTTGGATGAACCTACTTTCACAAGACTGAAAGCAGAACTTGGGATGCTGAACATTGACTATTAATCCACTTATTGATCATGTTCCACATAGTGTACATACTCACTAATCAAAACAAACACCTAAATCAATCTCACTGAATGAGTAAAACTTATTCAGGGTCCCTAACATTGGATATAAAATATATTAAATGAGTAACTAAATGCTCTAAGTATCCAGTTACTTAATGTCCTAGGTTGGTAAACAAGCCAATTAAATATAGGAATAAATGTTCTTTGACCATTCTATCATCCATGTCATAGGCCCCCACATCCCTCACCTTATCCCACTTGGCATTAATTGCCAATATACACATCAAATATCCTTAGGAAATTTTATTGGTGACATCACCACTGCAAATTCACTTTTACTGTGCTACGCAACTGTTTTCCATTGAAACACGCAAAAGACTGCGGGTAATGGAGTGGTAGCATTTAATGTGAAAAATCAAACGTTTTTTAAAAACAGTTTTCCAAAATTCAACATGTGCAAAAAACCCCTTTTCACCACTTTATAAATACCCTATTCTAAAACCTAAAAAAACACACACACAATTTTTGCAAACAAACTCTACTAAAATCTCTTCTCTAAACTCAAAACTGTGTGTGTTTTTTAATCTGTTGGTATAAAACTTCTTTCATTTTGCTACACATTAAAAGGTTGTTGCTACAACTCTTGATCTTACTTCTCTTAAAAATCATCTGGTACAATCCCTTTGATTTTCTTGTCATCAAAAACCTTTTCATCTTAAAAAAAATGGCAAGAACTCAAAGCATCATGTTTGCACCACAGTGGGTAGGAGGTCTAGAAAATGTTGTATTTTAGACAAACAATGTTATAGGCAATTTTGAATACCCCAAATGAAGTCCTAGCCTATAAGGGAATCATGAAGTTTTGTATAATCCATGTTATAGGTGATGATGAATATAATAAACATAAATAAAACATATAAACGCAGCGGAATCATCACCAACAACGGATCCATATTGCCATATGATCAATCAAATAAAACATAGATAAGGTTTATACCTTTGTAGCGTGATTCCGTTACGAGACACCAATCACCTCCACGAATGGAACCAAGAAACCAAAAGACCAATGAGGTTGGCCTTTCCCAATGTGTGAAACACACTACACGTCTAATGATCACCCTTTGATGCTAGTCTTAACCCTTGTACCAATCCTTGCACAAGACTACCCTTAGAATTATCAAGGAAGGAAAACCAAAACAAAACACCATGTGTGTGTGTTTTGGACGCTCAAAGAGGGAGGGAGGAAGAGGTTTTAAGACCAAATTGTAACTTACCAATTATCATCAATCATCATCAATTCTCATCAATTAGTATTAATGCTAATTGATGTCAAATCATAAGATACACATTAGGCCCTTCAAAGTCCAAATACTCCACTTTACCCCCTTATGTAACAAAGGTTATACATAATGTAAATACGATAAATACATTATGACAATGGTGTCTAAGTGTATATGTGTGTGACCCCATAGGCTCACATATGACTAGCCATATAATTATTTATTATGACACGAGCATACTCCAACAGCTCCCACTTGCGACGTCATAATAGACAAGTAATTATACAAGCAATGGTTAGCGTCTAGCAACACGCCAATGCCCCTAGTGATATGTGAGGTCAGTTTCTCAAACATTTCATTAAATGGTTTTTATGTCATATATCCCTTTGTTTCAGATACCATGTTGAAAATTAGACATGGATCATAAGTCATTCTAATTGTTCAACTATTATGTTCTCGATCTTGATATTGAACAAGATTACCAAGTGAATTAAGATTCATCTTAATCTCATTTGGGTACGGCCATACAAACATCTGTTCAAATCATCGAGGGGCCCAATAGTATCTAGCTCCAAACCATGTGGAGGAACAAATCCTATTTTGACTGCACGTGTCATTCATGTGCTTCAAATCATTCCTGATAGTGGCCTTTATAACTACCTTGTTCAGGAAAGCGTTTAACCATATCAAGGAATGAAACTCCACACATGCAAAACCTGCTTGCATCTCAAGTCTAAGGATAATAGACATAACCATTTTCGAGATTCACTATATGACGCCGATCCATGCAGGAATACTCGTAGGTTGGGTCAGCCCAATGCTCATCACCATGAACAACATGTGAGTTTGGCAAAAAGGTCACCAACACACTCACAATTGTCTTAATTTGATGGTACTCCCGTACCGTCAACCGACAATGGACAAGTTTTGAATGAAGAAAATCATTCATGGATTTAAACATGCAAATATAGAATACAGTTGATATGAATGAAAACGATAATAACCATTAAATCAATTCATTACAAAATATAAACTGCTTAGCATTCCAATTATTCAAATACTAAAATAAACAGATCTACATGAGACTACTAGCTGGTCGAAGTCCAATGTTCCTAGCATGCCCAACATGTTTCGTGCAAGGCATTGCTTTAGTAAGAGGATCAGCTAAGTTGTCATCTGTGTGAACTTTTTGAAGACGAATATCACCACTTTCGATAACTTCTCGAATGTAATGAACTTTCCGACGAAAGTGTTTGGCACCATTTTGAACACCAGGTTCATTTGCAATGATAATGGCACATGTATTATCACAGTACATATCCATGGGTAGTTCATTGCTGGGGACAACGCCAAGCCCGTAAATGAATTTTCGTATCCAAATCGCCTCCATTGCAACTTGAAGCAAAGAATGTATTCTCGCTCAGAGGACATTGCAATCGTGCTCATTTTGAACTCTTCCACCAACGCCTCCATTCATGATGAAAACGAATCCGTTTGGGACTTGGTGTCATCACGATCGGTCTCGCCAACCGCATCAAGATAGCAAGTGATATCGAGCTCGCGGTTGTCATCACCACCATAAACAAGAAACATATCTTTAGTATTACGAAGATACTTTAATATGTTCTTAATAAAGAATCAAATGACATTCACCGGATTCGTTGATACCTACTGTCGTGTTCTCGAGCGAACGCTACATCGTGTCTAGTGCACCTCATCAAGATACATGATGGATCCCACAGCAGAAGCATATGGGATACCCTTCATCCTTTTCACCTCTTGGTGTAGTAGGTTCTTGAGTTTTACTCAATTCCGTATTCGGTTGCATTGGAAGATTTCCACGCTTGGAATCTTGCATCCTAAATCGCTTTAGGATTTTGTCAATGTATGCACTTTGACTCAAGCCGATTAACCGCTTTGATCTATCCCTGTAGATCTTGACTCCAAGTATGTACGCAGCCTTCGCTTAAGTCTTTCATTTCAAAACAATTTCCAAGCCAGGATTTTACATCTTGTAGCATTGGAATGTTGTTTCCCATGAGTAATATGTCATCGACATATAAGACTAGGAATACGACATTACTTTCACTAGTTTTCTTATATACACATGGCTCATCAAAGTTTTGAGCGAAACCAATCTTTTTGATTTCTTCATCAAATCTCTTGTTCCAACTCCTAGATGCTTGCTTTAATCCATAAATGGATCTTTGAAGCTTGCACACTTTGTTGGGATGTTTAGGATTCACGAAGCCCTCGGGTTGCACCATGTAAACATCTTCGTTTAGGTGGCCGTTCAAGAAGGATGTCTTGACATCCATTTGCCAAATCTCATAGTCATAGTACGCTGCTATGGCTATAAGAATCCTAATAGCTTTAACGTCAGCAACAGGCGAGAAGGTCTCTTCATAGTCAATCCCGTAGGTTTGAGTGTGACCTTTTGCTACTAGACGCGCTTTATAGGTGTGTACATTGCCATCCATGTCGGTCTTCTTCTTGAAGAGCCATTTACTCCCAACGGTTTTAGCATTAGGAGGCAGGTCAACTTCGACCCAGACTTCATTGTCTTTCATGGATTGCATCTCCGATTTCATAGCTCCGAGCCATTTATCGCGTTTAGAACTCGATAATGCAGCTCGATAGTTAGCAGGTTCATCTTGATCCCCTAACTCATGTTCCTCAGCATCGACATAGAAACCATATCGCTCAGGTGCTTGAGGTATCCTTGCGGATCTACGAATCGGAGCAACATCTCTATGAGGCTCGACATTTTCATGTTCAGTCTCATTTCGATGCTCACTAGTGTTACCAGAAGGTTGTGCATCTTCACTTTGAATTTCGTCAAAGTCTACGGTGCTCCCACTTGCTTCTTGTGAAATGAGACTTCTCAAGAAACTCAAGATAACGAGCAACAAATATTTTGTTCTCGGTGGGTAGTAGAAGTAGTAACCCATCGTTTCCTTTGGGTATCCTACGAAGATACATTTGATAGATATAGACTCAAGTTTGTTTGGCATTTCTCGTTTCACGAGGGCCTCACAACCCTAGACCTTCAAGTAAGACAAGTTAGGGACTTTCCCATGCCATATTTCGTATGGAGTCTTATCTACCTTCTTGGTTGGAACCATGTTGAGAATGCGAGCAGCAGACTCTAGGGCATAACCCCAAAAGGACATTGGCAACGTTGTTAGACTCATCATAGATCGAACCATATCTAGCAAAGTTCGATTTCTCCTTTCAGATACACCATTATGTTGTAGTGTATGTGGAGGAGTAAATTGTGAGACTATCCCACACTTTTTTAGATGATCTAAAAACTCTTGACTCATATATTCGCCTCCACGATCGGATCGAAGAGCCTTTATAGTCTTATCGAGTTGATTTTCTACCTCACTTTGAAATACTTTGAACGTTTCAAAGACTTTATGTTTATGTTTAATCAAGTAAACATAACCATATCGACTGAAATCGTTGGTAAAAGTGACGAAGTAGTTAGCTCCTTCCCTAGACATGATCCTAAATGGGCCACATACATCAGTATGTATGAGTCCAAGTAGGTCTTTAGCTCTTTCTCCAACATGGGAAAAAGGCTTGCGCCTCATCTTACCAGATATGCAAGAAACACATTTATCAAAAGACGTACCATCAATTGATTCTAAAAGCCCATCTTGTTGCAGCTTCGTAATGCGTTTCTTGTTTATGTGGCAAAGACGACAATGCCATAGAAAAGTGGAATCCATGTTACGTTTAGATTTCTTGTTGCTAACATTATATATAGAACCATTGTTTGAATTAGGATCACGATATCAATTTCAAAAATACCATCTCTAGGAATAGCATTAAAATAAAAACATTATCCTTAGAAACCGAAATGCCAAAATCCAGAAAACATGAATGAAACCATCATCCTTCAAACGAGAAAGTGAAACAACACCTCTAGTAATAGTAGGTGCGAAATGACAATTATTCAAAACAATAACTAGTCCATTAGGAAGGATTAAATCATAGCTTCCTATCGCTTTGACGGTGCACGATTCCCATTACCAACGACAGTCCAAAGCGCCATGCTTCAACTTTCGACTTCCCCAAGAGCCGCACATCATTACAAATGTGAGTCCCACAACCCGTATCATATACCCGTGATTTATTAGGAAAAGTATAGAGTTCTATAGTGAAGATACCGATGTACTAGCCCCGCTAGCCTTGCTCTTCTTCAACTCGCCTGTACACCGGACGCTTTCTTCCAAAGGCCCTACCATTCCACAGTGATGGGGGGTGTGTCCTGGTGGGTGCTCCTTCTTAGCAGTGGGGAACTTTAGGTTTGGGGCGAAGCAAGCTTACCCTTGCCTCTCCCTTGTCCCTTGCCGTGTGCTTGCGGTTTCCCTTGTTCTTTTTCGGATTTTGCCTTGCTTGATAGCTAGGACAACCGGAGCTTTCTTGGGCATACCTTTTTCGCAAGTTTGAGCATATTATGCGCTCATGTATGGTCTTGCCCATGTTGTGCATGTTGTAGTTTTGCACAAATTGTTCAAATTCCTTTGAAAGTGAGGTTAGTATCATGCTCACCCAAGGATCCGAGGCATGGGGTATCCAAGCCGCTCCATCCGATCCGATAGCCTTTCATTTTCATGATGTGGCTATCGACCGATTGTCCTTCCTCCCGCTTGCAAGCATGGAATGATCCGACAGCTTCAAATAATTCTGCTCACTTTGTCGCTCGAACATTGTTCTTAGTTCGGTTATCATGTCAAATGTCATGAGGTCCTCTAAATTCTTTTGAATTTCGGGATCATGCTCGCAAGCATAAGACAGCGACTTCATTGCTCATTAAACCTACGAGTGTAGGCATTACGCACGCAAGCAGAAGTGGCATTTTCAGCAGGAGGCTCGTGTAAAGCTCGCTCCGGATGGTAAAACTTTTGTTCGACTTGAGGACAATCCTCAAGTTTCGTACCACCAAAAGTTGTTACCATTCAATCTCTTTCTAGAATTGATCCGATTGACGAGTTGTTGATGGTTTGAGTTGGAGTTGTCATCTACAAAACAAACAAAATTCAAATTTTAGTATCATTCAATAATTAATCCTTTTAAAATTAACTACCCAAGTTTTATAAGAAAACAATTAATTTTGCGAAAAAGGCTAAGATCCTCATTGAGATTCCACCATCACATCGCTTGATCCGCTAGCAATGGTGGATTCAATAGGTAGGTAACGTCGACCAATTGCAAATCAAGTGCAACTCTTAGATCCTTATGGGACCCATGGCACTAGTGAACAAGCATCTAGTGTCAAGTCGGCATGTTTAGTCCCATCCTTGCCTCGGTCAAGGTCTCACCGCTTAACTCGATTAAGTCATCCAATTTGAGAACGTGCGAAAATAAATCTAGGTCCCACGATAGACAATAATCACCTTGGGTTACAATTCAACCTAGGTCCCACGATAGGCAAAAAGTAATTGCAAGTGTTCTCAAGCGATTGGACGGCATGACTTAAATTTGTGACGGGTAAAATATTTTGATTTGAATCAAAAAAGGTGTACGAAAAAGCATGCATTCATTCTTCGTAGCACAAGTTAAAAACTCTTCTTAACTTAAGTCTAATCATTGTTTTAATTTATGTGTGTCAAGTTGTCCATTTTCAAGTCTAATATAGAACCTATGTGGATTATAATAGAGATAGGACAATACATAAATCAAATAACATACATAACAAGTTAAGTGTTATTTTTAAAACAATGATTTTAAGTTAAATCCATATTCAAACTTAGTTAAACTAAATCATAAGATTTAGTTTGAAAATGGTTTGTGTTGCGTTTTAAGTTTTAGAAAACGATTTGCAAGTTATATACATTCACAACATACATAATAAGCAAACAACCAACACACAACCACAATATGCAAAGCCTCAACCGATGAAAGAACCTATGCTTGGTCTCGTGAGCCATCACGAGAACCAAGAGTCATCTAGGGACATAAACCACAACCACACGGAGGACTCCCACTTGCTCCAAGACCAAGCAAGGACAAGTAGAAGCCCATAATGCACATGAAAAGTGAATCTACCAGCCTGAATTTCTGCATTCGGAGGCCCAAATGGCCTAGAAGGAGTCATCCCGAGCTTAGCACCAAACTACAAAGTTGTGGGCCCATGAGTTGTCTACCTGCAGCAAAAATTTGGTTAAAAATACGCCACCAATCATCGGAAACGCTGCTTTTCTGCAGCTTGTACGAGCAGCCATTTTATGCCTTTATGTCTTTTATGCTTCGCCATTCCATTCCAAGCATCGGTTACAATATATAGAATGTAAAATACAACTAATCTACTATCTATCTATTGTAAAATGCCCAAACAATGGCAAAACCAAATTAAAATTCATACATAAAAGTCAAACAATGGCAAACCCCAAATAACAAGAAATAAACGACAATCACAATCATTCATAGCACAAGTGGTCTAGGTTTTCATCGGCTTTGCATATACACATAATAATACCATAAAATTATGAACATAACAAGGTGTTGGCTAATCCCATGAGCAAACATGCATGTATTTGCCATGGGAACAATTTAAATAGCATGAAATAAAAGAATTAGCCAACGAATCGAAGAAATAATCAACAAGAATTAAAACCCCGATTGGTACGCGAGTAAAATGGATTTAGGTTCTCAAACCTACTGAAATTAGACCTTCTAAAAATCATTTTACCACAGAAAATTAAGCCTTAGGGGCTGTTTTCAAATCGTTTCAAGAATCGATTAAAACAACGCGATTAAAGCCATTTTAAACGTACCGAACACATTGTTTAATTAACGTATGCGAAACCAATGGCCATAGGACCAAAAATCACAGATGTTTATATTACTAATAATATTCTTAATCCATGAAGAATGGAGCCCTCGGGGCTGTTTTGAAAGTGGTTACAAAAAACACTTAAAAACACGCGTGTGACCATTTTTTCGCATACCCGATAATCATATGGCTCATATGATGGCTCGTGATACCACTATAGGTAATGATGAATATAATAAATATAAATAAAACATATAAACGCAGCGGAATCATCACCAACAACGGATCCATATTGCCATATGATCAATCAAATAAAACATAGATAAGGTTTATACATTTGTAGCGTGATTCCGGTTACGAGACACCAATCACCTCCACGTATGGAACCAAGAAACCAAAAGACCAATGAGGTTGGCCTTTCCCAATGTGTGAAACACACTACACATCAAACGATCACCCTTTGATGCTAGTCTTAACCCTTGTATCAATCCTTGCACAAGACTACCCTTAGAATTATGAAGGAAGGAAAAACTAAAAACAAAACACCATGTGTGTGTGTGTTTTTGGACGTTCAAAGAGGGGAGGGGAGGAAGAGGTTTTAAGACCAAATTGTAACTTACCAATTATCATCAATCATCATCAATTCTCATCAATTAGTATTAATGCTAATTGATGTCAAATCATAAGATACACATTAGGCCCTTCAAAGTCCAAATACTCCACTTTACCCCCTTATGTAACAAAGGTTATACATAATGTAAATACGATATATACATTATGACAATGGTGTCTAAGTATATATGTGTGACCCCATAGGCTCACATATGACTAGCCATATAATTATTTATTATGACACGCATACTCCAACACAGCATGACTCCAACCAATAGCACTGGGAAACTCCCACCGGTGCTTGAGGGGACACTGAGGGACAAAGACTCAGAGGGAAAGAAAACCCCTGTTGATATAGAAATCACAACCGAATCCACTTATCCTAGTGATGACACTGGGAAATACCCATTAGTTTCTGAAGGGTCCTTGGGGGACAAAGACTCGGGGAGACATAAACCACCCGCTGATACGAAACCTATAACCCCTACTGGGTCTCTGTGGCAGATGTTCAGGCTTTTCTTCAATCTGATGAAGAGCTTGAGATGGAAAGTGATGAGTAATTTCTTGCTGCTGGTCAAGATATGGATACTGATGCTCAATCCACTGAACAAGAACATCAGTCTCCTCCAAAAGAGCCTGAAGAATCACCCTTTCAGGCTGATTATGATTCTTCTAACTCTGCAGCATCTTCTTGCCCTGAAGAACTGAAAAAATATGACAATGTTCTTCCTCTCACTGAAAGACAACTGGTCAAGTTATTAAAGAAGGCTACTCAGAGGCTTTATGATGGAGTTACTGATGAACTATGGGATCAACATGTAGAAGTTGCTGCTAGTTATGCTGATCTCAAGGCTTCTGTTGTTGAAAATTTTGTGGATAATGGTGAACATAGGGAAATCATGTACACTGCTCTTGACACACTGGATGATCATTTGAAGAAGTTTCTTAAATCTTTTAAGGATTCTCACACCAAACTTGACAACATCAAAGAAGCTGTCAAAGATGACCCTGTACTGAACAAGAAAGTTCTTGAGGCTACTGACACTTATGTCAAGAATTCTTCAAGCCTCACTGAACTCAACCAAATGCTGAACAACTCAAATGTTCAGGGTCCAAGTTCATCCGTAGAGGAGATCAATTCATCTCTTAGTCTGTTGGAGAAGCATATGACAACTTGGGTTAAGACTTCAAATTCTAGGGATTGAAATCTTGGGCCTAGAATGATAGCTATCGAGACCTCTCAGGCCAATCTTGAGGTCAAGTTCATTGGTCTTCAGCAGGAAACTTCGGATATCAAGTCAATGGTATCTAAAATTTATTAGGCTTTCAAGGGGCAGGATGCTCCCTCAACTTCAGTTTCCGAGCCAACTCTTGTTCTCACTGAGTTCCTAACAACAGTTGAGGGGGAGAGAGTCACTGAAGCTGGTACAAGTGAACTAACTCCTTCTCACACTGAGGGGGAGCACAAAGAAGCTAACAATACTACACCAACTCCAGTTGTTCCAATTTCAATAGTCCAACCTACTAAAGCAACTCCATCATCATCAGTTCCTCCCAAGACAAAGGCAAAGGCATTCTTACAACACCTGATCCTGAGCAACAAAATCAACTGATACCTACTTCCACAACCGTCAGAACGGACTCTAATGAACCTATCAGGATTTCTTATGTAATTAATGGCAAACTATATCATCTGACTGTGGAAGAAATGAATGCTCATCTTGAAATGGAGGAATTGACAAAGAAAGCAGCTGAAGAAGAAAGGATTAGCAAAGTTACTCTGATCGAGGTTGTACATGAAGAAGCTAAAAAGCTTGGAATTGATCCTAAGGCACTGGTATGAAGAGAAGCTTGTGAAAAGTTTAAAAGGGCTCAGGATGCTGAACTGCTAGCTCTTAAGAAGAAAAGGGATGAAAAGGTAAAGAGGACAGTTGAACTGAGAAAGCAAAGGATTGATCATTACAAATGGGTAATGACAAGCAGAAAGAGGTCTGAAACTATATCTGATATCAAGATTCATCCTAACACCAAGCCTATTGTCCTCAGTATCTATAGAGGAAGTGACAAAAGAACCTTCGAGGTTCATGATCCGTTTAAGTTTTCTAACTTTGGAATCACTGAACTGGATGAACTGGGTTCCATAATCCTAAAGATGAAGAATACAATTGTCAAAGATCTCATGGACTCACTAAGCAAAAGATACGAAAGATTGAAGAAAATGCCTAAGATCTTGGCATCCAATCTCTTCTTCCAGCCCCAATGAATCAACCTGCCCCTTCTCAGTCCTCTAGACCTTGGAGCGAGAACTAGAGGTCAAAATTCATGGCTTAGACTGCAATAGAGCACTCCCTGAAGGAGTTACATTTGTGAACCATCTAGCCATTGAACAGCATGAGAGAGGTCTTTTTTCACTAATGAATTTGGTGATCCTGCCTTCCAGAGGTGGAGAAATATTAACTTAGCAGGAATTGAAGCAATGGTTGGCTTTTTGGTGATGGCCGCCCAGATTCAAAGTCAAGAAAATATAAGGTTTAGTCATGACTTGAGGATCAAGATTAATACACACCCTGATCAAGAGAAGCTAAAGTCCAAGAAACCTAAGCTTGAAGCCCTTGGATACCAGTTGGATTAGAACTACATCTGCTGCACCACCACTATCTTTTATTTTCTCATTGTAACTTTAGGACCATGTAATATATTTTAATGAACAATTATGTTTTATGTTATTCAGTGTCTTTTAGTTTCTTTTTAGAATCTTCAGTGTGAGAAGAAGACCTTTGCTTACTCACACTGAACTAAGAAACACTTAGGCTATCTTTATATCCAAATAGGGGGAGACTGTTGGGTCAGTAAATTCCCAAACTCCCTGAAACAAGGATTTGAAGATAAAATAACCTAATTCTTTAATAACCCTAAACATACGCAAGTCACTGAATGAACAGTTGTTCAGTGAGTCATCTTTAAGAAGCTCAAGACGAGCTTTAGATGAAAGGTTCTCCATTCAGTGAGGCGGGAGTCAGTGAATGATACCTGACCAAAGAAGAAGATGATGGATTCAGTGAGTGATAACAATAGCTCACTAAAATTCCTAGACTCCTCACCAACTATGAAGACTAAAGATGTAAAGCATGAAGATATGAAGACTAAAGTAAAGGCAGGATAAAGCGAGATAAGTTTGAATGGATAAGGGAGTGTCCTTATCTTGCAAAGGTCAACTTACCCTGAATGGATAAAAGACCAAGAGTGTGTCAACACTCACTTTAGAAAAGCAAATATGGTCTTTACTATAAACAGCTTTGTGTAACAGAGACAAAATACGTAAGGTATTTTATCATCTAAAGCTTATGTCAGTTTTATCTTTTAGAAAAAAGGTTATATTTTATACTTGTATAAATAGCACCCATAAGGTGGAGTAAAAAGGGTTAAGCTTTTACACTAAATGCTTATACATTCACAAGCTCTTTTACTCCTCCAAATACAACTAAGTCCCTGAGGTTAGCTCAGTTGGTTGGCATAGTTGTACTTAAGCTTAGCTTAAGTTTAGTGAGGAGTAAACCATACATTGTCATTCAATCCCAAGTGTTGTTCCGCAAACACTTGGGTACTATATTCTTTGATTAACTTTCTAATAAGAATATAAACGTTGAAAAACCTCTTGTCTATTTTACTTAATATTTTAACTTGTTAAACTGCTTTTCAAACAACATTGCTAAGCCATAGAGCATGGATAGATTAACTTTGTAGTTAATTCTGACCAAGTTAAAAGGAACAACATATTACTATAATTAATTAACATATCATTCAATTATATATTACTTTGAAATTAGAGGATTTAACTTTACTAAAAGTATGAATTACATGCAGTTGATGTCATGTTGGATTCGTATTCTACTCCTAAAACAAGTTTGATCACCAACAGAGAAGTTGCACGTAATCAGATCTATAAAAAAAAGTAAAACTATTTATTCTAAATATACTAACATGATGAATCATATTATTCTTAATAATTCATAATTTTTCTATTTTTATAGTTTGAAGGATGATCATGATAATAAGTTTGAGATTCTCAAAATGGATGATGATTTATTCAAAATTAGGGTTAAGAAGGTCATAATGGAATACAAAAATAGATATTTTTTTGTTTCTCACGAGGATGTGTCTAAAGGGGAAAATCGTTTAATATATGAATTGATCATTCTCATGTAAATGTTTTTATTTGTGCACCGAATGTATGAATTAAATGAATTTAATGTTTACATTATATCTTTTAATTTTATTGTATGTATATGATTTATGTTAAATGATTCTGATGTATATAACTGATTTTTGAAGACGTTGTTACATTCGTCTATGATTTTGTAGATTCCAAAATATACTAGAAATCTAGAGAGAGAAAGTAAGAAATATGTTAATACAAATAAACCATAAAAACGTTTATTCATATTTAGCGATCTCTTTATGTTTTGTTGATAACAAATATAAAGTTATCATAAGTAAAACTATAAGAATACATGTTATTTTTGCAAAGTATATACATTTGGTCATTCACATAGTAATAATTCATTTGTTGTAATAGTTTATGTAATAGGATAGGTAATATCCAAGACCCATGACCCATACCCATGGAGCTAATCCATAACCCATGATCCATTGCATGACATCATGCATGAAATCATGTTTGGTATTATCCATGACCCATGACCCATTGTCTAGATACATTGTATCTTGTTGGGTACCCAAGGCTCATACCCATAACCCATGACCCGGTTTGCAAACTAAAATCCGGATTGGTACAACCCAGTTTTCCGGATCCCTTGGATTGTACTGGACGGATCCCCTAAGTGAGGGATCCGCCGGAACCGGGCTACAATAAGCTTTTTTGCCTATAAATAGTGAGCCATTTCTTCACTGTTACTCACCCCTTTTCTTACAAACTCTCTCATATATTATCTCACTCTTCTAACCTCTGATCTCTTGATCAATCTAGTAGTTCTTCTTTCTCTTGTTGTGATTCTCATATAGGTCCTTCTCAAAGGCGAGATCACAATACTACAAGTCATCCAAGCAAGGGGTCCTTAACTGATTTGTTCCTCCACAAGATTTCTATAGCAAGATCTTGTATTTTATATTTCACATAGTTGTTGTGTAATAGTGGTGTTGGTTTGGTCCGTCGTGTTAAGAACTCGGTATTTATCTTTGTACCTGAAAAAGTGTAAGCGACGTTGTGAGGCTTCTCCGTCATGTTGAAGGAGCTTGTTGACATAGTGCTTGAACTCTCGATTGGGAAACTCGGAGAGTGGAGTAGGGCAAATAAGGTGTCCTTGTAGGCGAACCACTATAAATCACTTGTGTCACTACTCTCTATCCTTTACTTTACTTGCTTTCAATATTTACTTTACTTATTCCTTTATACTTTCTATCCATCCATACAAATTCACATAAGATCGAATCTAAAAGTTTTAAAACTTAAATTAAAATTGGCAAAACTATTCAACCCCTTCTAGTTTTCCACAATTGGCATCAAGAGCAAGGTTTACAAAAGTGTTAAAGTAAATGGTATTTTAAAAACTTTTCCATCACAATGAGTTTTGAAAATTATAGAGAAGGGCAATCTATGCAACGACCTCCACTACTTGAAACAAATGGTTTCATTTATTGGAAAAATAGATTTGAAACTTATGTGAAGTCAAAAGATATTGATCTTTGGTACATCATTGTTGAAGGTGATTTTCAAGCTACTACAAAAGATGATAAAACCGGCAATGAAATAAACATCCCTCATGATCGCCTCTCCGACGATCAAAAGAAAAAGCTTTCCAAAAATAGTGAGGCAAAAATGGTTTTATATAATGCCTTACCCAAAAAGGAATTTGAAAGAATTTCTATGCTTAAAACCTCTAAAGAAATTTGGAATTCTTTAGTTTTAACTCACCAAGGAAATCAACAAGTTAAAAACAACAAAATAGATTTGTTTGTTCAACAATATGAACAATTTTCAATATTGGATGAGGATAGTTAGATAATTAGTTTGCTAACTTTAATGCCATTATTGCTTCATTACAAGCACTTGATGAGTCTTTTTCTAGTCGTAATCATGTCAGGATATTTCTAAGGGCACTTCCATCAAAGTGGAGACCAAAGGTGACGGTCATCGAAGAATCCAAAGACTTGTCAATCCTCACTCTCGACGAACTCATAGGCAACCTAAAGGTCTATGAGCTCATCCATGCTAAAGATTCAGAAGCCTCAAAAGAAAAGAAAAAGAAGCACAAATCTCTTACCTTAAAAGCCAAGAAGGTCTCAAGCGATGAAGAAACCTCATCTTCGGAAAGTGATGACGAATAGTATGCCATGGCGGTACGGGACTTCAAGAAGTTCTTTCGAAGAAAAGGAAGATATGTCAAGAAACCAAATGACGACAAGAAGGGGTTCCAGAAAGGCAAAGACGAACAAAAGGCTTTCGTAAAGTGGTTCTTGGGGAATGAGTGAGGAGGAGAACGAAGAAATTTGTCTTATGGCAAATAACTCAAACGAGGTATGTCTCGAATCTCTTTATTATAGTAGCTCATCATTAGATGATGATTCATTACATCGTAAATATGATAAACTTTGCAAAATTAGTCAAAAAGTAATTAACAAAAATAAGATTTTGAAAAAAAAATGAACGTTTAGAAAAGGAAGTCATTGAGCTAAAAGATAAATTAAAACGTTTAGAAAAGGGAAAGGAAGTAGATAGTGAATGTGAGCTCTGTGTTCAAATTCAAACGTTAGTTGATCATCTTGATTCCAAGATTGCTAGAATAAGTACTAATACTCTTGATAAAATATTTGATAGTGTTAAAACGAGAAATAATCAAAAGGGTTTAGGTGTTCAGGAACTCACTGCGTCAACTAGCGAGATTAAAGAAACACAATTTGTTAAAGCAATTGAAAAACAAGCTATCAGAGTCACGGATCCCATGATCCCTTGAAAAGGAACCGCCCAATTGTAAATCCAGGATCCGTGGGTGCATCAAAGAAACAAGAGAAATAATACAACTGCATCATCTAGAACCGACTTTGTTATTGTTAACAAAAAGAAACCAACCCATATCACTGTTAGAAATGTCAAACAACTACCTCTACTAAAAAAAATCCAAGTTTTATGAAAAACAAAGGTCCATCATTTTCTAAACCAAACACATTTATAAGAAGACCAAATAATGTTTATCCGAGAAGTAACCACCATCAAATGGGATGGAATCCTAATGCACAAAACGGTCTTCCACTTCAAAACTTTACACCTTGGAATGCTTTCTCACATTTTTCATATATGCCTAACATGAATGAAATGTATAACACTAATGAACCCATGAACAAATGGGGACCAAACTTTTGAGTTAATTGTTTTCTTAGGTGTGCCTAAAGGTTGACTTATATCCGGATGAATGGATCAAGGATAGCGGATAGACGAGGCATATGACCGGTAACAAAGATTTGTTTTCCACATACGAATCCTTCAATGGAGGAAATTTGGTGTTTGGAAATAGCAAGAGTAAAATCATTGGTAAAGGTACAATCTCTCACAAATCCTTAACTATTAATGATGTATGTCACGTAGAAAACCTAAACTTTAATCTACTAAGTATAGGACAAATATGTGATAAAAAGTGCAGCGCTCTTTTTAGTAAAACCGGTAGTAAAATATTGAAAAATGGTATTACTATAGGAAGAGGCATTAGAAAACATGGATTGTATGTCATTAAAATCGGTGATGAACCTAAAGACAAACTTTGTCTTACTTCTATGGATGATACTTCGACCTTATGGCATCGAAGATTGGGTCACGCCAATATGCGACTTCTTCAATCGCTATCACTCAAAGAACTAGTAAGAGACCTACCCAAATGAAAATACGAACTATCATTTTTGTGATGCTTGTAACATAGGAAAGCAAGTCCATGCTAGTCATAAAGCTAAAAATATGGTCTCAACAACTAAGTGTCTAGAATTACTACTTATGGATTTATTTGGTCCATCCGCTATTCAAAGTTACAGAGGTAACTTCTACACTTTGGTTATAGTGGATGATTACTCTAGGTACACATCGACTAAATTTTCAAAGAATAAAACTGAAACATTCAATTACTTTGAAATATTAAGTAAGAAAATATAAACACAACTAGGAAGTCCTATAGTGTCAATTAGAATGGATCATGGTAGGGAATTTGATAATGAAGTGAATTTGGAGCTTTTGTGATGCTAATGGTATTACTTACAATTTCTCGGCTCCTCGCACTCCACAATCAAATGGGGTAGTTAAAAGAAAAAATAGAACCCTACAAGAAATGAGTCGCACCATGATTAATGAGCAATCAATTCCTTAAAAATTTTGTGCAATGCCGTCGACACATCAACTTATATACTAAATCGTGTCCTAATTAGACTATTTTAGGAAAAACTCCATACGAGTTACTACGAGGCAAAAATCCTACGTTAGAACACTTTAGAGTGTTTGGTAGTAAATATTTCTTACTTAATACTAAAGATTATATAACTAAATTTGATCCTAAATCAACCGAAGGTGTCTTCTTAGGTTACTCACCTAATAGTAAAGCATACGTAATACTAAATAAATAAACCATGAAGGTTGAAGAATCCTTAAACGTAAAATTTGATGAATATCCACCTAAAGCTACTTTACCTCTTGTCGATGACGAGTTAATCGAAAGTGAAGCCATAGAAATCAAGGAAAATATAAATAAAGAAGATGAACCTGTGGAAAACTAGAAGGGGGGTTGAATAGTTTTATCGATTAAAACTTTGTTTTAAACTATTTAGATCGACTTATGTCAATATATTAAATGTGTGTGTTGGATGTTGATAGATAAGTATATAAATAAGCAATGCAAAGATAAAGAGTAAGAAGCACAAAACCATGACTCGAGTATTTATAGTGGTTCGGCTACAAGGACACCTTCCTTGCCCTACTCCACTCCCCGAGTCACCTACTCGAGAGTTCATAATCATTACACAACACAAGCTCCTTGTGGAGGAGAAGCCTTCACAACGTCGCCTACTCTTTATCTTGTACAAGGCTAGACATCGGGTTCTTCCACGAGGTAGAACCAAACCTATCACAACGTCGCCTACACTTTATCTGGTACAAGGCTAGATATCAAGTTCCATTACTAAGGAGGAACTACTACCCAACAATACACAACACCTATCCCAAAATGAGACACACTCCTTATTACAACATCATCAAGGATATCAATATCCTTGGACACAACCTATCTAAGTTATACATCGATGCACCATATCGATTGTACACCCTTGGCACCTTTCACTAATGCCCTTGACACGATATTTTGGCACCTTTCTCTAATGCCTTCAACACGGACCTTTGGCATCCTTTACTAATGCCTTTGACACGGACCTTCGGCACCTTTCACTAATACCTTCAACACAACACTTCTAGGGAGGAAGAAAGAACTATCAACAAGAGAACTTCAGTAGTCTTGATGATGATGAAGCTTGGCAACTCATGGACTTGAGCTTCCTCGACTTCAAGAGGTGGTGATCTCGCCTTTAAGAGGAACCTAAAGAATCATACAAACACAAAACTACATAGAAAGATCCTTTGGATTTGAGGTCAGAGAGTTTACAATACTAAGAGAAAGTATGTATGGGAGTGACATCTTACAATGAAGAAATGTCTCACTATTTATAAGCAAAAACAACTACTGTCCCCCGGATCCCACGGATCCCTTGCTTGAGGGATTCGTCCAGTGTATTCCTGGTGATCCACCAGACGTTCCTCCTATTTGGGTTATGGGTCATGGTTCATGGGTCATGGGTTATGGACTTTGGGTCATGGGTATCCAAATAGATACAATGTATCTAGACATTGGATTATGGGCATGGGTCATGGACCATGTATAATACCCAACATGACTTCATGCATGATGTCATGCAATGGGTCATGGGTTATGGATTATGCTCCATGGGTATGGGTCATGGACTTTGGGTTTTACCCAACTACACTCAATGTATCTAGTCAATGGGTCAAGTACTAAGATTTTTACCCACTAGATTACCCATTACAATATATACTAAGTGTGTATATATATATACCCATTATGTAAACACTAGTTGTTATACATATGCATTTCTATAAATGTAAACACTATTACTTATTTTAGTGTTTTATATTTAGTAAACTATTGGCTCAAACCATTTACGTATTTTATTTGTTTCGTTAAAATGATTTTACATTTTTTATCGACAAAATATTAGAAGATCGTAAAATATAAATAAACGTTTTTACGGCTTATTTGTATTAACAATCTCCCCCTTTTTGTTGATGACAAAACATAAGATTATTTTAAGGAAATACTAAAATTCGTAAAAGTTTTTGTTAGAGTTTTTACTCTCTTCTCTCCCTTTTTGTCGAAACAAAAAGAGCGTCGAAAAGAAACTAACACATTGTTTAAAAAACATGTGAAAAGTAAAAATATGAAAAATAGAGAGTAACAGAGGAGAAGAATTCTTGTCTTAGCTCCCCCTTGACAGGTGCTTCCCTTTGTTGAGGGTGTCATGTAATTAGGAAGACTAAGCGAGTGTTTTGCAATTTTGTTTGCAAATATTTTCGTCTTTTTGACGAACATGCTCCCCCTTGACGAGTGCTCCTTTGTGAGGAGGATGTCAAGTAGTAATGTACGCCAATGTGAAAAGTATTGCAAGCGTTTTTGCAACGTTTTGCTTTGACAAGAAACTCCCCTTGTTGAGGGTGTCAAAGTGTTCAAGTGTATATTGAAAATCTACAAAACAAAGGTTAGAAAACAAATATATGATGCATAATTTCCTACAAATAAGACTATAATTAGTAAGAAAAATTGTTTCTATTGCACCGATCCCACGGTTCCTCTATGGGAGGGATCCGTCTGCCTGCATACTTAAGACAACAATATGGATGTAAAATGTGGTCACAACATCAACAAGAATTATGTATTAAGGCACCAAACATATTCTCAAGACCATATGGCATATAACATGTAATTTCATTCAATAAAAACAAGAGAAATGGTATACATATCCCTAAAACTAAGAGAATGACTAAACATGTAATACATTTTCTAATGATTCTAACAAGTGACGGAAACTTAAAAAGCATCAATGTGCTAGAAATATAAGGACGAGTAGACTTGTTGATTTGGTCCAATCGTTCAAGGAGATGATTAAATATGAAATGCAGTTCATTTCGTACTTCTTGAACAAGTCCTTGGGTGAGTTGACAATTAGAGCAATTATTGTCATGACTAGGAACCGGAGGAGGTAGAATGTTTTGAGGAGGCTCCATAAAGGATGATAGAATTTGTGAAGGTGAGTTGAGCGACGTTGTGTATGGTTTAACTAAAAATGAGGGTGATGATGCACAAGTTAGTGGTGGAGATGGGAAGTCGTCTATGTGGTTGGGTCTTTGGTGATTTCTTGTCTCCAAAGATGGACTATTTGATGGTGAAGTTGGTTCCCTATTTAACGAGAAGGTTGGTGAATGGGAAGTCCTTGGTGGTAAGTCTTCTAAAGAGTAGAGATTTGGATGGGAAAGAGGTTCGGTAAGGAAATGTAGTCTAGGTTCTAGAAATGAAGGCTTGGATGTTTTACTAAAGCTAGGTGTGTTTTGTTTAGTGCTTGATGAAGCCCTTTCCAACTCAAAAGGTCGAATGCTAATCCTAGCAGTTTTTCTAGCTTTGGTTGATTGAGTTTGTTGAGGAGGGATTCTAGCATTTGGACTTCTTACGGGAGATGACTCGGTAGAAGATATCTCATGAACCATATGAGCATTCTTTTTGGATGAACCTTTGGTTGAAGAGTTCTTGCTAGATTCTTTAGTCATAGTGAAAGAGATGATGTACTAAATGTCTTAGCTACTGATTTTTGAATTGTGGTTTTAATCGTGGTTTAAACTCATAAGAATACTTGGTTTATAAAGGATGAAGTTGAGTTAATGAATTAAATTCTTGACCACTAAGAATTTTGGCATGCACTAAGGTCAACTACCGTGTTGTTCTATTCTAGGGAGTCATTTAATGGCAAGTAAAAGTGTTTAGACTAACAAAGAGAGTTTGAATTAGAAGAGAAAATTGATCATAAGCTGTTCTGGAGACCCGGATCCCATGGTTCCCTATCTTTAGGGATCCGTCTAGTTATAAACTAGGGATCCATCTATCAGACAGCAAAATGGTGGAGTGATTATGTTCTTTTAGGGTCTAATACTGATAACATCAAATAGTCCTGAATATTAAGTGTCAATTTCCCCCGATAATGCTCGTATTTTATATCATTTATATGGATTTATGCTTGTTTTCCTCTATATTTCACTTTCGTGTAAATTACGAGCATCGAGCTAAAGAGACGCAATTTGGAGAATTTATTGAAGATATATGATAGTATGCTCATTTTGAAGATGTTACGGCGAACTCCCTCTCACATTACGCCGCAATGTAAGCGTGGCTCGTAAAACCTACTTAATGAAGATTACGGCGTAACTCCCTCCAAAGATTACGACGTAACTAACTAGGTCAAATGAGGTTCCGCGCCGCTGCAAGCTACGCCGCAACTATTGTCTCAACTACGGCGTAACCAGGATTTATTGAAGATACGGCGTAACTCTTTCCAGATGTTACGCCATAACCAGCATTTTCAGTGCAAATTACGAAAATAATGGTGTTACGGCGTAACTCTTAACTTAAGTTACACCGTAACAAGATTTGGCCTATAAATACCCCTCGATTTCCAACATTTCTAATCATCCCATTTTCACACACAACATTAGTGAACGTGAGTAGAAGGTTGAAGGCAGATCTTAGGGAGCATACGGAGCCATCTCTAAGGGAGAAATCACTCCCTGATAACGCTCAGATTGTACATGTTTTCAGTAGCGTTATGTGTGCTTTTGTATATGTTATTTGGTTATATTTGTACGATTTCAGTGCTTAATCGCATCAAAAGATGTTTGTCTAGTGTTTATAACCAAGTGCAGGGAAACGGAAGGAAAAGTAAAGGAATGTTCAACAATTGGAAGATTCCCGTTTCAGCTTAGCATGTCAAGCACAAATCAGTATCTCAAGTACCATTGAAGACTAAAGTGATTGAAGAACCAAGTTCTTCAAGACAAAATGTAGTAAAGTTGATTTTCCGTAACTCAGGAAGACCAACCGGATCGGTTAGAAGTCGACCAAAAAGTGCCCAAACGCCCATTCAACCGTTCGGTCGCCACCCGCAACCGGAACGGTTGAAACCTTTGTAGAAGACCAACCTGATCGGTTGGTCATGTGACTGATCCGGTTAGAGAGCCTGTTTCTGCCAAATCTTCATCACTAAGTTTCCCCTTTGCATCCAAACGATTCTAGGTCTTTCCCTTGGTGTATTCTAGTCCCTTCCTGACTCCTTGGAGGCCAAGTTCAGCAATTAATACCCTAGGCCTTGGAACTATTATAAATAGAGACCTTTTGTGAGCATATGAGACACACACTTCAATACAACTCTCTCTACTCATCAAACAAAGCTCTTAAGCTCTCAAATTCGTCCTTAGAAGTCCGGGAAAGTTTGGAGTTCCAAGTTCCACATTTGAGGCCAAAACACCAAGGAGTCCACCCCAATACTTTGGGAATCATTACTTCACCATTTGTAATCTTATTCCAAGCATTGTAAGACTCTTAATCATGTTTTCTAATGTTCAAAGTTTTGAGTTTATGTTCATGTTTGCTATGAGTGGCTAGTTTCTTTATACACTTGCTTAAATGATGTTGATTATCATATGATTAGTTAGTGATTGTGTTAACATGTTTTAATTCAATTTCAAGTTGATTCTAGGATCCAATTGTGCTAAAGTTTCATAGTGACATTTGTTAATCAAGTTTAACTAGTTGATAATAATCATGGAGGTCGAAAGAACTTATTGTTGTTCAACTAGTTATAATCATTTTGTCTATGGATGATTGTTTTTACCCATTATTCTTGATTAAACAAAGGAACTAAGGTGTGGTTGTAATAAAAACGCTTTTTGATTATCAATTTGGATTGATTAGAAACATCTAAAAGGTCGTAAGATTAGTTGTTAATAATCAATTGTAGCCTTTTGTCTATAATCGGTTACCTTTTGTATTGACCATTTCTTAAGCAATTTGATAAACAAGTGGATGTTTTTGTGTTTAAGTTTATGAAAGTAAACTTATGAAACTTGAATTGATCTTGAATTGATTGGTTAAACTTAATGCTTGTTTTTATAAACTAAAATCTTGATGTAGGTTTAACTTGTAAGAACAATATATTAGTACACCAACTAATTATCATAACCAACATGTTAAGAGGTTAACACAATCATACTAATCATGGATAAGAAACTAGTTTAAGCAAGTGTAATTTTTGATCATCTGAATTTCATTATATCTATTTGCGTTGTTATATGTTTTGGATTGTCTTTGTTGATTCAAGCTTGTTAATCAGATTCACTCAAATCCCTGCGAACGATCCCGACTTACCTTTATAATCTTGCTATAACGGACTGTTAGGTTCCCATATTCATAACACAAGCATCAATATAAGAAATAGAAAAGAAGAGATTGGATGAACAAACATACACACACACACGTAATATATGAAGAGTTATGCATAAGGTGTAAAGTGTGAATTGAACAATCAACCCTCAAGTGAGGGTTTACAAGGATTATTTATAGGGCAAGGAGCTAGGGCAACACTACTAGCATCCTTCCCTTCTTATGGGCTTGGGCCAAGGCTCATAGGCCTTCTACACAAGCCTTAGCTTAATAACAAACATAAAGGCCTAATTAAGCTAACTATTATATATTAATCACTAACACTTGTAATATAGTTTAGGAGTGATTCCAACAATCTCCCCCTAAGTGTTGGTGATGAATGAAGGAGTGATAAACGATGTAGGTGCTGATGTAATAGTAGCTTTGACGTCTTCTAACATTCTTCCTTCTTGTTAGAAGAAGTGACTTGATTTGAACAATCTCCCCAGTGTAGGGATCTTGTATCATTTGAAGTATTCTGCTTTGACGTCTTTTGATTTCTTTGTTCTTAAGTTCTTTGTTCTTTGTGGTGAAAGTGATAGTATGTTGAGGTTATCCGCATCAGGTCTGCTTCGTTGCTCCAGTGTCTCCACGTCTTTCTCCAACATGCTCACACACTCTTTAACGTTGGATTTCAAATTTGATGAAGTTCTTTTAGTCTTTAAACTTTGTAGATTCTTTGTTGATGAAGAATCATTATGACTTTGTGTTGCCTTTGAATATGAGAGAACTTCTTTGATGATGTAGTTGGCGTAAGCATGTGGAGAATCTGCTCGATCTCTTTCTACCCGCAAGCATCCATAAGAAGAAAACATAAAACATGGGTTAGAAATAATCCAAAGGCTTACAAGTTTGAACTCGAGAGTGTTAACAAGATAGTGTGAAAATACAACTCTAATTCTTACAAAGGTCGTTCTCGAACCGAGTCCCACAAGTGAGATAACGCGATGTACCAAAGTACACCTACAGCTCGGATGAGTCACGAGGTACACCAAGCATCACCCCACGATCAGACCGTTTGAGACACACTAAGCGTAATCCACGGGAGTTACTGTAGTGACCTTTGTCGTGGCTGTTTGATGTTGACCCGGCAGGAGTTTCCATTCAATCACCGAGGATCACATGTGTGAACCTCTCATAAATGTTCTCGACAGATTGCTAAGATCCGTGAAGGACACGATAATATATCACTTGTGTTCTTATTGTTGAACGACAAGCGATGAATTGTCAAGTGTACCTAAGAGATCTTTGATGAATCTCGTGGCTCTAGACTCAATAGTGCACTTTGGTTTTCCGAGTGGAGACTAGGAGGGGTCTCCTTCTTCAAAACCAACGATCTCTAAGAGAATGCCGATAGTTTACGAGGGTTCCCGTGAGAATGAAACAAGCTTATGTTGAGAGAAACTTGAGTGGCAAAGAAGGTTTAGTGCATGCGCCATCGGGTCCATGACGACTTTGTTCTTCAATACCGGTGTCATCAAATGACAACCAAGAGTATATGAATTGAACCGTGTCTCGCCCCTAAGTTGAATAACTGAGGGCTATTTCTTTTCACCCTTTTCTTTACTTTTATTTTTAATTCTTCAACTCCTTCTTTCTCCGATTCTCAATTTCTCCATTTTATAATCATACCTAAGGACTTCTAATTCTAACTATTGGTAGTGTCCTTGGGTAGATCCCTCCGGCTCTGTCGGATCATAGGACGGTTATTCCTAACCTTAATCTCCTTATAACTCCATTGCCATAAAACCGATTTCTTGAAAATTTCTCAAAGTTTTTATGAATAAGAAACATTTTGAAACACTTCGAGAGTTTTATTTTGCAGAAATACTCCCCCTCCACACATGCTTAAGTGTTTTGACAGAAATTTGCATGGTGAGAGAAGAGCACGCACTTTTTGAATTGATCGACTCAAGATAGACAATCCCCCGTCAGACACGGTTACGTTGCATAGTTAAAGAGTTACATTGTCAGCTTTTAGGTGACAACTAGCTCTAATAACTACCTTGAAAGTGTGGACAAACCTCGAAAGGTTGTCAAACCAAAGTTCATGTCTATCAAGAGCTTCTCGAATAGGTACAATTTACTTGGATATGTCTTGGAAGACAAATCTTTTCAATGTATGACTGTTCAGATCCCGTCAATTCATGGGTTGAAGTCTTTTCACACGAGGATTCAATAGCACCACAACATATTTCTTATCACATAATTTTTCTCCCTAAAAATGGCATATAAATGTTATTTTTGACGAAATTTTGATATCGAATATGACCATTTCGAGTTTTGTGGGAAGATTATCACGAAGAACAATTTTGTGAACAAAGTTAGTAAGCAAATACCCCCCCCCCTCAACAAGTGATATAAACTTTTGAGGTTTTGAAAATCATAAGGGGAAGTACTTGTCCTTTTGAGCAAAACTTTGAAAATTGAAAGGTTTTGATAAGTTTTACTCAAAAGTAAGAAGCTTTCGCTCCTTTCATAAGGATTGTGGCAATGAAGCGTACCACATGGTCCTTTCATGACAAGAACGGGTTGTACACTGTTATGTGTGCACAAGCCATTGTCATTAAATAAAAATCACACATCCAAATCAATATTGAAAATGAAACAGCTTAAGGGATACCAGAGATTCGTGTAGTCCAAAGAATAGCTCCGTGAATGCGAACGGACGTTGATAGCCCGTGAGATAAATCCTAGGACGACCACCTACGAAGCTCTCCAAAGTTTCGAATCGTCCTTCAGACAACCTTTCATCGATGCGAGTGATGATTTTCTTCACATCCCGCTTTCTCCTCGAATTCCATCGCTTTGGTGACCCAATGCCTTCATGTATCTCCTTCAACCAGTAAGCTAAGCCGCCCCGACTTTCTTTAGTGTGTGATCTCCAAACTTATGAAGTTCTTTACACGCCATCAAGCCATGCGGTGTAGTTCACTACGGTAGACTATGCCAAATGGTTTGTTGATGAGAGTGTATTGAGGAAGGTGATTGATGTCGGGAAGGTCTAGCCGAGGTCCGTGAAGTTGACACGTGTCCGATACGATTCCACGGCAAGTTACAAGTCTTCTACACGCCCACGGATCACTATGCTTTGATGAAGATTAGCAAGGACTTGATGTATTCATGTTGGATTTGCCGAGAATTGTCTCATTCTTCCCTGCACCTTAGCAAGATACGATCTTCAATGTCGCTGAGAGACAAATTCGAAAGTCCGCTTCACGTAAAGCGTAGTCCTCTTCGCCTTGTATTTTGACTACGATTTTCTTGAGAAATGTGTAGTCCCATTTAGACGAGAGAGTTACATGCTTAACAAAGAACGATCCCTTTATCACTATACACTTCATGTGTAGACTTTTGAACCGGCGCTTTTGTAGAAGATTCTTGGCGCTCGTGCCAATGGTGAATCCCATACATTGCATCAAGGTCATACTTTTCCACTGCTGGCAAACATGTGAGTAGCCTTTTCTTCGATGGCTATGCGGTTGGAGTATATGGTGCGGGACGGAAGTGTAAGTGATGTAGCGTATTTCTTTGACACATCGCTACCATGTAGAAGAAATTCCAAGTCTTTGTTGAAGAAATAGCGGAATGGAATCTTAGGTTGATCGGTTGGCCAATGGTAGGTAGAGGCCCTGGTCCAACAAGGTAGTATG
Organism: Chrysanthemum lavandulifolium; assembly: GCA_022545495.1. Lineage (NCBI taxonomy): Eukaryota > Viridiplantae > Streptophyta > Magnoliopsida > Asterales > Asteraceae > Chrysanthemum > Chrysanthemum lavandulifolium. The sequence goes on from CM040238.1 coordinate 182,398,869, forward strand.
GAGCCTTGTCTTTTCCGGTGAAGTCAATGTTCGCCTGTGGTTGAGCCAATCGATGTTGTTAGACATGGCTCGTGCTATGTTTTCAAGATGATATTCAACTTCAATAGCACTTTCTGAGATGTCTTTGAGCAGTTGAAAAGCTTCATTCTTGATGCGTTTTAACTCTGACTTGGTCATCTTCTTCACCCGAAACGTTTCTTGAAGAAATTTAGCATGCTCCAATGTTCAACCTTCTACCATATCTTGACCTTCAGGTAGGGAGGGAGTAGCATCAACAAGTGTAGAAAACCAGTCATCTTCATCTAGCCATGAGACAACATCAGCCTTAGTCATCTTCTTATTTTTCTTTGGCCTAGATGAGGATGTTGGTTTCTTTGCAGTGTCGGGAGAGGTGGGTTGTTGTTGGGGCTCAGGGACCTCCTTATCGTCACCACCAGTGTATTCAAAATGATCACCGATTTTATCTGTCTGGGGTGGTGACTCAGAGTCCTGAGGTTTGTCAGCAGAAGAGTGTGGAGGAGATCGTGTGTCAGTTGGAGTCCTTTGGGGTGGTGGTGGCATAGAGGAGGGTTCACCAGACTTCTTTGGACGTTTAGGCTCTTTATCCTTATCCTTATCTTCATCGTCTCTTGGACGCTTAGGCCTTCACTTCTACTCGCATGTCGCTTTGAGTTGGTATTCAGCAATGCTTCAAACAGTTTACCGTCACGAGGTAAATGTTGCGCATCGCTTTGACATTTTGTTACCGTACCGAAACCAATTCAAAGATCGGAAAATACTATAGGATCAGTTGGGTTGATTGTTACGGTTAGAGGTGTTGATCTTATAGTTTGCTTAGCCAATTGCATGAGATTCGGATAGAGTTTTCTGTTGATCATTTATCTTATCACACCAGAACAGTGTTGAGAAGGAACTTGTGAGTATATCCCTTAATCATCTCGCTCAGCCCCTTGACATCACGCTGCATAAACTTCGGATATACTCCCGCTCACTTGACATCTTGTCTATCTCGTCATGTAGAAGATTGATACCGTCGTGAGTTGATTCACTTTTTGTTGGTTACGTCTTTCTTCCCGACTTGCTTGACAAAGATTGACAATCTTTGTCTTAGCCCGGATATCCAAGAGTCGGTTGGTTTCTTCATTGACTTGGATGTGGATCCGGTTGTGCCTTTGGATGGTGGAAGTGAAGAGTGAGAAGACGAGTCGATGATGATGAGACATGAGGAGACTCGTGGTCTTTTGGCGGCTCGATGTTTCTTCCTTGGAGCGACAATGTCTAGAAGAAAATCATCATAATCAACTTCGTCATCTTGTCCATACTTAGCTAATTCTTCAGCCTTGATCCTGGCTTCTTCATCTGCTTTAGCTTGAGCTTCATTAGTAGCAGCATCTTAATCAGAAATCTTCTCATACTTCTCTCTTTCTGGATCCTCAAAGTCATAATTGATAGAATCCTCAATCTGCCTTTGTTGTTGTTCATGGGTGGTGGTACCAGTTCCCTTATCGGGTTGATTAACCGCATGAGAAACTGGTGTAGATTGTGCACCACCACTTGACCATCCCGGGCCACGAGTTTGTTGCAGTTCGAACTCTTTTGCAAGATGTTTGAGTCTGAGGTTCTTCAATTGTTTCCTATACTCTCTGTCTTCATCAAGTGGCTCTTCGTCCGAGCTTTTCTCTTCATGCTCAAGCACTGGAGTTTTCCCTTTACCTTTGTCGGCTTTTGGACTGAGAGGTTTAGCTACTGTTTGAGTGTCATCAATTGGTGTTTCAGAGTAGGTGACCTCTTTGTCTGATTCAGTATCCTCAGAGCTTTTGTCCATTAGCTTTTGTTGCGGTTCAGGCTTGGGAATAGGAATGGCTTCTTTAGAGGGAATTTTCCTTTTTAGAACATGTGTCCTCTTAGGAAACTTTCTCTCAATCTCGATGCTCATTATGCTTCCCTGACCGCCTCTCCGGTTTTCCTAGTAGGTGTACCAGAGGACTTTTCATCAAGAAAACCTACTTTGCCTTCACCAACCGCTACCGGATACCTTTTGTATGAATAAAGTTGTTTGACCGCATCGAAGAAGGTGATCCGCAACACCGCACCTTGTTTCTTTGTTGTTGATTCCTTAAATCTAACAAGTGAGTGTAGGTTCATACAACGCGGAGTGATTGTTGGGATCATTGAGTCTCGTGGGAATATCGTGATTATACCCTAGAGCTCTTTGGATCAACAGTTTGGTATATCGATATATGGGATCTTGGTGCCAAGCTTTTGAGGAAAGACATCATGTCGTCCCATATCGTAGCTTCAACTTCAATGTGTTTCATGTTGACCAAAGCCCAAAGGATCGTAGTTCCATGAGCTTGGGATGCTCATAACCACTATCACGCCCGTAAACGGATTTGGTGATCATAATGTAGAGGTTCTCCATGGTGGGAATATTCTTAAGATTCACGGATGAATGCTTTGTGATTACTCCTGTAGCTTCGTCATAGCCAATGTCGACCATGAATTGTAGAACGACCTCTTCAGTTGGTGTGGCATTATATTCAGTTGGTTCGATGACACGAATAAGAAGAATAGCCCTTAAATCTGCTGGTGTGATGGTGACTTGTTTGTGGTTGAGCATCACTGTCACAACATTTTGGCCTTTGATCTTTCGCATTGTATGCCAGAATTGGTGAATGTAGATCTCCCAGACCGAAAGCGAGTTAGTGAGCATGTTTTGATAAGGGTGATTCTTCGAATGTCCACAAGAATCGACAAGAAGACTCGAAAGGGTGAAACTATCAAAATCAACTCTAAGGTTGTTCTTCCGATCTTCATCGGGTAACCATGAGGGAAGATATCTTCAACAGTGAGAACATTTGGTGCTTCCACATTTTGAGCGTCCATGTCGTGATCTGAAAGATATTTAGCCAAAAGAACCAACATATCGAAAGACATTACATTAGTCAACAGTTGATTTTATTGTCTATTTATTGAATGTGATATGTCGATGATTGTTACGAGTCCAATGTCACTTGTTAGTCCAATAGTCCAAAGACGTCGTTATAAGTTTCGTGAGTTGATTAACTTTGAGTTTTAAAGTCCAAGTTTTCACTTATTTTTTCACAACTTATTAAAGATTTAAGTTTATTAGTGACATTTTTGGTTTCGTGGCGTTATGATTTATTTATTTACAAGTTTGCACGCGTAACAATTCATAATTTTGGTTAAATCTAGGCTTAGGCATAGATTTTGCAAGCTTATGCATAAACAGGAGTGGTTATACGCGTAAACGTAAGCTTATGCGTAGGTTCTTGACTTCACGCGTAAGAAATATTACGCGAAGAAAAGAGGGCCTTAGGCGTAAAGCTTACGCCAGAAGCGTATAAGGAACCTTACGCGTAAGGCTTACTCGTAAGAGTGAACCTTATGCGAGAGGTTACCGCTTATGCATATCCTTCACATGATACGCCGTAGTCCCCATTGTAGAACCTTACGCGTAAAGGTTACGCAGAAGATTTTTCTTCACGATAACATTCCACGCGTAAGGTGATCCTTATGCGTAGATGTTCAAGTAAGCTTGATTTCGAATTTTCACGCCAGAGAAACCCGAAATAAATTTATCATGACACCAATATTAACACATACATACAATCCTTATCGCTTTAAACATGAATACTCAATCAAATAGTTACGCGTGAGAATTTCTTATGTGTAAGACTTAAACCCTAAATATTCAAGAATTACGAGTGTTTATTTAACCATGGAAATGCACCAAAATTTTTCTGGGATGTCTAGGAGGCCTATTGAGTTGTTTTATCCAAGTTTTAACACAAAAGAGCTTGTGAATCAAAAGTACCTAATTCTCAAGAACATAAACCCTAAATCACAATTGATGTTTCTGGGAATGATCTAAGCCTAGATACAATCAATTAATCATGAAAACAACAATACACACCTTCCTTTTATCCAGAAACTCTCACATATGAAAACACCCAATTTTACGCTTAAGAACCCTAATTTGAAATTGTTGAATTCATGTTTCTGGGTGGATTTGTTTGTTAAAAACGTTTATGGTATGAACATTTGAGAATTTTAACATCATTTTTAACATCACAAACACACAAATGTGGACTTTGTGTTCATAGCTTACGCGTAGAACATAAAAGTCACTCAAACACAAATTTTAACCGTTGGATTTAAAAACGATTCAAAACCCATGTTTAGATGATTACAAAGAACGTTTAACCACTTACAAATTGATGATCAAGAACACGGATTTGAAGATTGATTTTTAGGCGTACGATTTGGTAGTTATGAAATAAATGTGATGAGTTAATGAGTTTAGGTGGAGTGTTTTGTTAAAAATACTTTCATCTTTTGACACATTCAGTCCCTCCACCTTAACCATTTACATACAACGCCCATAACTTCCATTTTGGTTACCAAACGAATGATATTTGGAAAGAAACATGACCACACTCCCCCTCGACTTAAGAAATAATGAAATTTTATAAATTTGAGTTCGAGGAGTGTCAGTGAACCAGAAATGTGACCACCATATTTAAAGAAACAACTGGGATGAGGTAACATGCAAGTACAAGGTTTTATGAAACCGAAAAATATTTGCATTCTCCCCCTCAACACTTGATCGAGAAAATACTGAATTTTGAAAGATTAGAGTGTTAACAGGAGATTTGTACTTGCCATGTTAAAAGACATATAGATAGAAGAATATTTTTGTTGTTTTATCGATTTTTTTTTTTTTTTTTTTTTTTTGCATTTTGTTTTTGAAAAATATTTACAAAAGATGTTTTGGTGTTTGATCGGTTTTAAGAATGTTTTAAAAGTTCATCCAGTTCCTCGAGTCAAACACCGCATACCAATCCGTGTACCAACTCATTAAACCTAGCGGTGAGCTAAGGCTTTGGTGAGAAGATCCGCCATTGGTATTCGACCAACAAAGTATAATTCAACCGCACTGCTCCACGTGCTCCTTGATGAAATGATATCAAGATCGATGTGCTTTGATTTCAATGTTGAACAGAGTTGCACGAGATCGCAATGGCACCGATTGTCGCAAAGACATCGGGATTCATCAAACACGTAACCATAGTCTTTGAGTTGTGTTCTCATCCAATTACTTGAGCACAACATGCCGACATGGCTACATATTCTCGCTTCATTGAGGACGATGTACAATCCTCGCTTCTTCGATTGCCATGACACCGCTTTATCACCAAGAAATTGTAATGCTCATGAAGTACTTTTCCTCGAATCTAAGCATCCCGCGTGATCGTCTAAAAGCTCTTAGTTCAAAACCGAATCCTTCGGATACCGATCCCCAAGTTAATGGTTCCTTTGATGTATCGGAGGATTCTTTAGCCTCGAGAGGTGGGTTTTAGTTGGTCTCGATCGATAACGGAGCAAAGATATACGGCAAAAACAATGTCAGGCCTGCTAGCTGTTAAATACATGAGAGACCCAATGATACTACGGTATGAGCCATTGGTGTGGCATAGGTGTCACAGTTTTGCATTCCAAATTTGTTAAGAAGTTCAAGGGCATATTTGGACTGACTCAAGAAAATACCACGGGGTGATTGATGAACTTGCAATCCTAGAAAGAACGTAAGTTCACCCATCATGGACATTTCAAAATGTTTTTTCATTAGTTTTGCAAAAGCGATTGAGTACTTTTTATGTGTTGACCAAAAAATTATGTCATCCACGTAAATTTGAACAATTAAAATGTGTGCCCCGTGATATTGTATGAAAAGAGTTGGGTCGACCGAACCTTTGGTGAAATTATTGGCAATGAGGAAGGATGATAACTTATCGTACCACGCCCGAGGAGCTTGTTTGAGACCGTACAGAGCTTTGTTCAGTTTGTAAACATGGTTTGTGAACTCGGGATCAACGAATCCTTCCGTGGTCGACAAAACCGCTTTTCAGCTGCCCATTCGTAAAAGCGCTTTGACGTCCATCCGAAAGATCGTTATATTCATATGAGCCGCGAACGCGAGAAAGATCCGAGCGACCTCAAGACGAGCAACCGGAGTGAATGATTCTTCAAGTCAATACCCTCTTCCCGTTTATAACCCTTAGCCACCGACGTGACTTGTTTCGATTACGCCCTTCAAAGATCCAATTTGTTTTTCCAATCCATTTGAGACCAATGACGAGACCCCGTTGGTCTTTCAACCGATTCCCATACTACAAGACGCTTAAACCGATTGAGTTCTTCCCGCATGGATTCAATCCAGTTGTCTTTGGTCATTGGGTCTTTAAGGTTTTAGGTTCGATTGGCGGACGGTGAGTGCATAAATGCAATGTTCATAATCTGTGAAGACGTTGTCTCGCTACGACCGGGTTGAGTCGTTACCAATAATATTCTCAAGCGGATGGTCTTTTGTCCAATGATGTGTCGAGGGTTGGTGTTGGTATACATTGTGCGATTTTGAGGATTCAAATGGCTTGTAGATGATTCCGCAACATCGTGCATCGCCATTAGCAAACGGGTTAAAGAACGATTTGGATCAAAATCGCAGTGGGGGTACTTCATTGTTCGTAACATCATCACCGGTTCGGCGTCATTGGATGCGCTTTGTTCAACTATTGTTGTGGAGTCAATCGGTGGTACTTATTCAACAAGAGTTGTTGTAGCAGTGTATCGTGTATTGGAATATGATCAGTTGAGCAATGAAACATTGGATACACCGAGCACGCTCATCAATATCATCATTGAACAGAGGAGCAAAGAGCTTTTCCATTTGTTGATGAGTAAGTCTGGGGCTTGGTTCACCGATGATGGGGTTTGAGGAAGTTTAAACGGTTATGACCGGGTTCCAAGTCGTTATGCTCGTAAGCCATTTCAAGAAGCTCATCGAAATTTGCATGAATCGCTTCCATAACCTCGCTTTGTACGACGATTCCACATAATAAACAGATTGACCAGCACATAATAAACCCTGCTAATTTTGATGTTGCCATTGATGTAATCTCCGTAGCCCATGATAGATGCGAAGTTATCATTACCGAATCTGACAGTGCCAATAAACTTTGCAACAAAGTTTGATAATGATTTAAGATTGCTCGTCATGTGTCGGGAACATCCGCTATCAACAATCTAAAGGATGATCAGATCACCGCATTACACATAGACGACACATGATGGAATAGAAGTATATGTGGAACCCAAGAGTTAGAGGGTTCCAAAGCGCTTATAGTAGAAATACACACATCAACGATTTTAGGTATCCATTTAAATCCTAGTATATTATGTATCCATTTCGCCATCTCCAACTAGTCTTTGCTTTAGTCTTAGTGAATGCACTAGGTGGTACTACGTTCCTTGAGGTGATAATGGAGCTATAGCGACATCAATGCTTTTCTTAGAATCTAAAGAGGTGGTTTACCAAGCACGCACTTAGAAGCTTTAGTGGGCCCGGAGGTATTCCGTTTTTAGATTCCGTAAACGAGACAAGATAGTTTTAGCAACACATTTGTCATGACAATCGAAGCATACTTTGATGACATATAACACAAGAAGCTTCAAACTTAACATCAAAAGTACTTAAAGGTTCAGCATTCGTTACAACACTTTTTCCATTACATTTGTCAGACGCAATATCTAAAGTGGGTGCAACTTGAATTTTATTCAAAGTCCTAGGGTGTTCTTCTACTTCAGCATTCTTTATTGTTCTTTTCTTAGGTCGCAACTTCCTATTCTTCCTTGTATTGCTCCTAGGCTGTGAAGTGCGGACGTTGGGAAAATAGGCAACTATTCTTGTTTCAGTAGAGGGAAGGACGTTAGTTTCTTGTGTTTTGTCATTAGATGTTCTAGAGTCATTTTGAATCTGTTTTGGTGCAGTTACATTTGTGTTACTATCCTTATCTTGCTTAAGTAGCACCAACTCGCTTTAAGATCATGGATTTTGTGTAACAAATCTAGATTTTCGTAATCTAGTGAGTCCTTCTTGTCGTAAAACATCTTTGGTATATGCCGATGATTATCAACATCTTGTGACGCTTTATCGCGAGTCTTTTGAGTAAATCAAATATGACGCTATATTCCTTTTCACTTTTGAAATTTCTTGTTCATATTTTGAGATTTGACACTTCAAAGACACATTTTGGTCATCCAGCTTGCTCAAGTTTAGGACAAAGAGTTTTGGTATGCAACCTGGTTGATCTTGTTTTGCAAAGAGAGTTCACGATTATGACAATCTTTTGACACCATTGAAGACGACGTTATGCTTGAAAGTTCGTTTAATAAACGCTCATTTTCATCGTTAAAACTTGATTTGTGACACAATATCAAGATTCTCAACAATTTCAACAGTAATCAAAGATGTCGAGAGATATAATGAAATGCATATGACAAAGAATGCAATAACACAACATTATGGATATCAGCACAGATAACATCTTCCAAGAGTCGATCAACATCTTTTCGTAACATTTTCTTTTTATGTTTTGTATTTGAAATTGATGTTTATGTTTGTTCGAAAACTCTTTTCATAAGTCCAAGCTCCTTGTGAAGATCCCTTTCCCAATATATAGCACAATTTTTCAAATTTCGGACATGAGGTAAAATTCTTTTTTGAAGAATATCTCTTTGTGCACGTGCAAGAGGCGATTGAAAATGTTTAATTTTTATTTCAGTATGAAATTCAATTTCACGTTCCAAAAGTTTGATGTCCGAAATGAATGTTTCAAAATATTTTATAACTTTACATTGTTCGGCTAATGGTTTTATTTCACTAAGTGAAGGTAAAGGACCATTAATTTGTACATTATTGGAAAGGGACCCTAGTAGGTGTGATAACCCAAGGTGTGTTAGAAAATCCTTTTGTGCAACGAAGTGACGGCTTTTGAATAGTTAAATGGTTTGTTATAAACAACCTTTTCTAATTGTGATCGACTCGCCTTCGCATCTAATTCCTCTCGACGGTTATATTCAACAACACTCATAATTGAATCATCAACTCTATGTTCTCGATCAGAAACTTGTGATTTGGTTTGAATGCTCGCTTGAGAACTTAGGTTTGTGATCACGAGATTCGTCCATATCCATTTGGATTTGGTTTGAAAGTAAACTTTGAATCGTTGTGATTGATTCACCATGTTTATAGAAAACATTTCAAACTCTTTGATTTTGTTTTGTAAGTCGACAATTTCCTCAAGATAGTCATCTATTCGCTTCGTGGAATGCTTTTTGTACTCAGAGAACTGTTTTTGACAAGTTAACAACTCGACTTGGATTTTGAGTTTCCAAGGTAAGAGCGTTAAGTTGTTGTTTATGATCATGTTTCGCTTGTTCTATTTGAGACAACAGAGCATTCTTGGATGCGGCTAGATCACGATCCGTCGCTCTAATGATTTTTCGCTTTGGTGTGATTTAGCAAAAGCGACTTCAAAACCTTGTTCACGTTTTTTGAGTTTTAAAATAATTGAGTCATTGTTTTAAGCATTCAATATCCTCGTTAACAAAGGCATTTTACCGTGTAATTGTTGATTCAATGCACAACATTCTTCCATTCGAGATTGTTGGTCTTTAAGTAAGAGATCAACATCCGGATTGGGCAAAGGTTCGCGTGTTCAACGTGAGTCACAACATGATCACTATTCGATCCTCAAGTATAACCACGAGTCAATTGAGTATCATAGGTAACCATAAGGTCATCTTGATCATCAAATGTAACAACGGGTCTAGTTGAGAATCGTCAAATGAGATGTGGACGGCTCATGTTGAACATTCTAAGCCTCGTCGGATTCGGATGTTGGCCGAGATATAAGATCCGTGATGAATATGGTTTGTTCGGCACCGAAACAAGCCATCGTTGTCATACACTGGGCTGTGTCACTCATGTGGAGAGCTTGCATTTGTGCCATCAACATCATCGCCGCATTAGCCTCGCAAGTCCTCCATATCATCATCCGAGTCTCGCATCCGCCATAAAGCTCGTCTTTGGTTGTGAGGGTTCCACCACTTCATCCTTAAGAGCCAAAAGTAAAGCCTCCTTGTGATAAGCACCGCCTAGTCCTCGGCTTTGGGCATGCATTAGCCGTGACCCTTTTCATTACGCTTGTAGCAACGAAGACCATTCATCCCATTCTCGAGCATTCCCTGCTCAACCACTTGAGCTCTCGTTGTTGTGGAGCACCTATGTTATTCTTTCCCATAGCATTAAACCTTTGACCACCTCCCATCCGACGACCATAACCATGATTTCGAACTTCAAGACGTCCATTGTTCACAACAGCCTGATTCCTTGTGTTTGATGAGGAGCGAATGCGATTGTTGGATTTGTTTGTATACCAGCCGAAGGCTTTAGCAATCATAACAAATCCTTGTTGCAATGCATCAAAAGCATCGGAGTCCTCATTAGCTTCACTGTAAGTGCTTGATCATTGTTGTTGTTGTATGGAACTAATTGATTTTGTTGAGATTGTTGCTGTGACGGATCATATGGTGTAATTTTTGCAGTTGGTTGAGAAGCGGATTGAGGAGCGGGTTGAGGAGGATAACTAGTTTGAGCCCACAAAGCAAGTTGTTGATTGTCCGGAAGTGACGGTGGGGCCGGGAGTCCACGGATAGTCCTTTCTTTGTCAACTTTTGGTGTGGTTTCAAATAGTCGCACAACAATCCGTAAGTAGCATGATGAAGATTCTTCGCTGACGGATGAAAATGACATATTTTTCCCACTCGTGACCAAGACTACTTAGGAACTTAGTGTTAACAGCAATTCTTGGCATGATGATGTTGTGTTTGTCCAAGTCATTGATTATGTTTGAGAATCGATGATGATATGACTCTAATGTCTCTCCGGGTTCAATCATGAAGTGTTCATAAGCCAAGTAAATTTTGTATTCCATGTCTTCTTGATTAAGTTCAGTGCCTTCCATAAGAAGATGAATATGTTCCCACATTTTCTTAGCAGTCTTTTGAGCATCAACACTTCGAAGAATCGGATTGGGTAATCCTAAAAGGATATATTGCATTGCTAGCTCATCAGCTTCGAAATTTAAAAGTTCATCACCAGAAAGGTCAGCGACAATTGCAATGTTTGTGAGATCATCTCTTGGTGGAATAGCATTTGGATCTCCGGGTATAACGACAATAGGCATCTGAAATGGTCCTTCCAAGATGACCTTCTTTAAGAACTTTCCATGTGGCTTCTTTAGATCACAAAACCTAAAGAACCTAATCACCCATTGATCATAGTTTCCGGGAGTGAGCATTAGAGGTCTATCAAGTGATCCTGCCTCATGAATGGATTGTTGGCTACTTAAAGCTTCACACATTTTTGCAAACCAAGACGGTTCCTTCATAGTATTCCTAGATTGATGTTGATTGTAAATGTTTGTGTAAGGTTGTACTTGAAGACTAGGTGGTGGTTGAACCATTTGAGGTGGAATTGCTCCTTGTTGTGGATAATGTTGTTGGTTAAATTGTTGTTGATAAATTTGTTGTTGTTGATTGAATTGTTGATGTTGTGGACTGAGTTGTTGTTGTTGTTGTTGATTATACGTGTAAGGAAAGTAGTTAGAGTAAGGTGGTTGAGACATGTTGAAAACTTATGTTGTAAAATGGATCTTTGTAGTCGAATGAAACGTTGTTGATGAAGTGTCCTTAGGCGTAGAAACCAAGTATAGGCAAAATAATGCTTAGACGTAAAAAACCAAACTTACGCGTAAAAGCAGTAGTTACGCGTAGGATTAGCTTACACGTAAGAATTGAGAAACACTAAGATTAGGTATAAACTGAAAGTTAGGCGTAGAAAACTTATGCGTAGGATTAGCTTATGTGTAAGACAAGGCTTAGGCGTAATAAAAATCTTATGCGTAAAGAGTTCTACGCATAAGTTTGAGCTTGTTTTGCCCAAAAAATCCTTTACACTATCACAGTGTAAACGATATCCAAAGTCGAAGTGTTTTCAGGCTTATCCAAGCAAGAAAACACCGAGTAAACCACGAAAATCAAGATCAAACCACGGATGACTTACGCGTAAGATTAGGGTTTTCTTACGCCGAGAAATTAACCAAAACCGATTTACGCCCAAAGATGTTTCTAAACCGATTTTGTGATGAAACGACTTCAATATCACCAAAATAACACAAAAGTGTGAAACTTGATGATCCAAAACTTGTAGACACGTTACGCGTAAGAATGAACACGCTTAAAATCAAGCTTAAAATCAATGAAATACACGTAAAGTTCAAACTTTTGCCAAAAATGATATTTTAACACCTAAAACGTTGAAAGTACAAGAATCTTGGATTGAAAAGTGTAAAAAATGAGTTTTTAAGCGTGACAAAGTTTGTGAACCGAAAGTTACGTGTAAGATCAAAAATAACTTCAAAAAAAAAACCTTTTCACCCAACTATTTGGCAAATGATACCACTGTTAGGTTCTCTTATTCATAACACAAGCATCAATATAAGAAATAGAAAAGAAGAGATTGGATGAACAAACACACACACACACACGTATGAATATATGAAGAGTTATGCGTAAGGTGTAAAGTGTGAATTGAACAACCAACCCTCAAGTGAGGGTTTACAAGGATTATTTATAGGGCAAGGAGGTAGGGTAACACTACTAGCATCCTGCCCTTCTTATGGGCTTGGGCCAAGGCTCATGGGCCTTCTACACAAGCCTTAGCTTAATAACAAACATAAAGGCCTAATTAAGCTAACTATTACATATTAATCACTATCACTTGTAATATAGTTTAGGAGTGATTCCAACACGGACGAGTGCACTTGCTCGTATGTGTTATTGGTAAAATTGGTAATTCGTCTTTTATAAATTTAAAACTTGTACACACGTAGCACATCACTCCCCTACGATAAGCATTAGCATTTTATCTTTTTTTTACTTTCAATTCATGTATTTCGTAATGTTAAACATTGAATCGATTGTTTTAGTTAAGATGAGCGGCTAAGCAACTCTGGTGCTAGCCTAGTTATGATTCCTTAATTGTTTTGTTTAATGTTTATATTGCTTCTATATAATTATTTCTAGTGTATACATGCATAGTTTGTTGGTAGCTACCCTTGTTTCGGTAGTTTTGAATGGCGGTAGTGGCTAGTTACTTAGGAGATATGACCAATCAATTCTAATTAGGTAGACTGAGTGGGAAGGGTAAGATATGACCAACTGACGACCCTTTTTCGCTTGTGCGATTTGACCAACTGATCACCTACCGTTTGGATGAACTTAAAAAATCAGGGATGAGTGTTTAAGATGCAAGCACCCGGGCACTCATTATTATGAATCTTGCATGTAGCGGTACTTAATGACTTGGCTTAGGGGACTAAGAACAACTGGAATTTCGACGAGTCACCTGAGATCTCCAGTAGAACCCTTTGCTGATAGGTCTGACCAAATGATGTCCTAGCGACTTTCACCCCACTTGAAGTAATTGGAAGTAATTAATTATGAACTTAGCTTGATAGGATGAATAACTAGGTTAGCACACTTCTCACCTATTGATCACAACCCTCGCCTCTATTTGCTTTTTTTATTTTCTTGCCTTAGTAGTTAATTAAACATTTCACCCCTTAATCCTATTAAAATCTGTGACACCTAGACATAGTTAAAATCCGCACACATAACTCTTGGGACAACCTCGGTTTTACTGAAATACTACACTACACACGACCGGGTACACTGCCCGTTAGTGCACTAGGGTAGACCATAGGTATAACGAGAACTTATAAATATTAAAACATGGTCAAGAAACCTCGCATCAAGTTTTTGGCGCCACGCCGGGAGTTATGTTATGGTTTTATTAAGTCTATTTTAATTTTCTTTCTTTTTCATAATATCAGGATTCAAGATTAGAAGCTTAAAGCCATTTTTGGCCACCCTGCTCGATGATCCGGAAAACAATTTCGGACGAAAAAGTTTACTCACCAATTCCTATTCATAATATTTTCTCGCTCTATGAATCAACCAACTGATGCGTAACTCAAGTTATTGATGAAAATAATATCGAAGAAATAACCATGGAGCAGTATTTGGAGCAGCCAAATGTGAACTGTAAACGAGCCTTCACACAAGACTCTAGTGTGGAAAAATTCTCCATTCCGGACCAATTTATCCAGGAATTATACGAGCTTAAGTTTTCAGGAGACGAGAATGAGGATGTTCAAAATCATGTGGAAGAAGTGCTCTACTTATCATCCCTTTTTAGCATCCGGAATATCCCTAGCTATTCGGTTACAACAAGAATTTTTCCTATGACTCTTACAGGGACTGCAAAAAGATGGTACAATAAACTCCCTGCCGAATGCAAGGAAACATGGGATCAATTAAGAAGATAATTCGTTCAACAGTTTTGCCCTCCTTCAAACATGGCTAAACTTCTCAGTAAGATCCATCAATTCATTCAAGAAAGTGAAGAAACGTGGTATCAAGCGTGGGAAAGATTCAATGAGCTACTAAACTGATGCCCCACTCATGACTTGAACAAACACCAAATCGCCTATGTCTTCTACAGGGGAATTAACGCAGAAACACGTGAATTACTCGATTCTACTAGACCTATTCCAAGCATGATACCTGACCAAGCTTTGGAGTATATTCGACGGATTTCAGAACATTGCTATAACTGGCATATGGAGACAGGGCATGGGCTAAAGGATAATTTCGATCATAAGGTGATGAAAACATTGACGAAGCAAGAATATAACTATGGTGAAATTTTCAAAAAGCGAAGGCTGGAAAGGGCCAATGAAAGTGAAGCCTGTAAGGTAGAAAAAGTTAAGAGTGTATTTGGGACCAAGACCGGAAACAACTTAGAAAAAGGATCCTTGACCATATCAAGGAATCAAGGGAACGTGATGAGAAGATTGAAAAAATGATGAAAACATTCGTAGAAAACACAGTTTCTTCTCTTAAGACTCATGAAGACCGGATAAAGGGTTTGGAGAAGAATGTGAACTTATGTTCGAAAGCCATCACGGATTACCTCTTCGCACAGGAAAAAGAAGTTGTCAACACAGTTGAAACAATCTTTGAAGAGCCCACTACCTTCTCGGAGAAGGTTAAATGAAGAATTAACAAAGAGAAACTCTTACTCCTTAACGTTGGAGCTCTCCCGGTAAACGTTCCTCTTGTTAATTCCATTAAAGCTGACCCTAACAATATTTTTCAGGAATTAAGTAACGATTCCGATGAGACGGTTCAACTTAACGAGAGATGTTCAGCAGTTTTAAGGAATGAACTACCGCAAAAGGAAAAAGATCCCGGTTATTTCACTCTCCCTTGCTTGATCGGGAGTCTCAATATGTGTAATGCCCTTGCTGATCTTTGAGCGAGCATTTGCATAATACCTCGTTCAATGTTCCTACGTATGGGTATCAGAGATCTTAAACCAGCCAAAATGAAAATTGAAATGGCTGATCGATCCATGCAGTCACCCTTGGGAATTGTTGAGAATGTGTTGGTAAAGATAAAAAAATTTCTATTCCCGGTTGATTTCGTGATTCTGGATATTCCCGAAGACAATAGAACACCTATTATTTTAGGAAGACCAATGCTTGCTACTTCCCATGCAAAAATGGATGTCTTCGCTCGAAAATTAACTCTCGAAGCTAATGGGGAAGTTGACACATTTAGGCCTAATGAACTTCTGTCCACCCATCAAAAAGTTTGCGCAATTGACCCTATTGGTGATTTTGGTGATGCATTGGAAAAGTTTCTTAGTGACCCCCGAAAACTCCTACAAATCTTGGCGAGATAGCTTCAGGGAAAGATTTTGATGTGTTCGTCAATTTTGAAGAAGAAAGCCGATGATTTCTTCAGCGACGTCGAAATAGTCCATAGGCACAGCAACTCTGAAAAGACTTTTTCACAGTCTGACCAACCCAAGTTTTATGAGATGGAAGCTCGAATCCATCATAGGAACCCCTATTATCTAAAAATTTCTTGCAAGATTGGGTTCATTGATTTCCATCCGTTCATCGACACAAATTCCCCAGTTAACATCATTTCAAAGTAATGCTACAACCAGGTTATGGAAAAGGAACTTGAATATAAAGGAAACAATTTCCTAGTTATTGCAACAAACATCTGTGTCTTTGTTGGGACTCACTCATTTTTGGTTGATTTTGTGGTTTTGGATGACGTTAGCGAGTTCGTGGAAGATGGGCTAACCGGGGTGATTTTCGGGAAACCCTTTAAAGAACTATTTGGGCTAGATAAAGGTGAGAAGGAAGGGCTTGTATGGTTAAAGACTGGTGAAGATAAAACGGTTTTTAAAATGCCACGGATTGTTAAGAATTTTAAAAAGTGGACGAAGAGGCAGTTGAGACATGCTCATCCACTGCTCGACATTAGTGACGAAGATAAGGCCAAAGATATTGACCACCCTTACCAAAAGATCAAGAATTTTTACTTGGGGTGTTTAGAACTGGGAACGGACTACAAACGGGATGAGAATCTGCTCAGTTGGATTCAACGTGGAGATTGCCATATCCATGAAATGACAAACAAGCACTTCTAGCCCCGAGGCTTTGAGTCTAACTTAAGGACTCGTAAATAAAAAAAAAGTTCTCTTTCGGGAGACAACCCGAATTATCTCTTTAATTTGTTTTATTTCCACTTCTGTTGGGTTTTGTGTTTTTAACCATATTTGCAGGATTTCGGGAAAAGTTGTTGCAGCATGCTAAACGGGGAACTGATCTGTCCATAGTTACGGCGTAACTCATTTTTATGGTTACGCTGTAACATACTTTTTTCAGCAGTCCTTCTCAGAGCATCACCAATTACGGCGTAATCCCATTCAATGGTTATGCCGTAGCTACACTCCTTTAGCGTATGCCAGGTTTTGCTTAATTACGACGTAATGTTGAACATTGAATCGATTGTTTTAGTCAATACGAGTGACTAAGCACCTCTGGTGCTAGCCTAGTTATGATTCCTTAATTGCTTTGTTTAATGTTTACATTGCTTCCGTATAATTATTTCTAGTGTATGCATGCATAGTTTGTTGGTAGCTACCCTTGTTTCGGTAGTTTTGAATGGCGGTAGTGGCTAGTTACTTAGGAGATATGACCAACTGACCCTAAGTAGGTAGACCGAGTGGGAAGGGTAAGATATGACCAATCGACGACCTTCTTCGCTTGTGCGATTTGACCAACTAATCACCTACCGCTTGGATGAACTTAAGAAATCGTGGATGAGTGTTTAAGATGCTAGCACCGGCACTCATTACTATGAATCTTGCATGTAGCGGTACTTAATGACTTGGCTTAGGGACTAAGAACAATCGGAATTTCGACGGGTCACCGACATCTCCAATGGAACCCTTTTCGATAGGTTAGGACGAATCGACCAAATGTCGTCGTAGCAACTTTCACCCCTGAAGTAATTGGAAGTAATTAATCATGAAATTAGCTTGATAGGATAAATAACTAGGTTAGCACACTTCTCACCTATTGATCACAACCCTCGCCTCTATTTGCTTTCTTTATTTTCTTGCCTTAGTAGTTAATTAAACATTTCACCCCTTAATCCTATTAAAATATGTGACTCCTAGACTTAGTTAAAATCTGCACACATAACTCTTGGGACGACCTTGGTTTTACCGAAATACTACACTACACACTACCGGGTATACTGTTCGTTAGTGCATTAGGGTAGACCATAGGTATAACGATAACTTATAAATATTAAAACCTGGTCAGTAAAACCTGCATCAAGTACCTATAAATCTTGAGTGTTTGGGTTCCCTAAGATGTCTTAAATGGTGTGGGACTTAAATGTCCAACCATAAGGAGTGAGGATACCTAATGATGGTTTTTGGTAAGGAAGTGGACTTTTTTAGTGTGCAATCAAGTATTTAAGGATGACACTAATGATTTGAGTATGACAAATGAAGACAATTGATCCTAGAGATCAGATGGTGGCTTAAGAAAAATTTGGAAAATTCCTAAAAAATCAAAAGAAATGAAAAAGTAGTTTTTAGCCTATTTTGAGGTAAAGATGACCAAAATCAATTTGCTAAAATTGAGAGAAATATCAAGCTAAGTGTTTTGAGATGTGAGGAACAATGTATGAGTATTGGAGCGGAAATATGGTGAGTTTTGGTGAAGTGATAAATCAAAATACCTTGAATGTGATCCTATGTTAGCTATGAGTGAGTATGAAAATCTATTGTTCTTGAGGAAGACTAAAGAGATCCTCAAATATCACATTTAGTTAGTATGATAAGGTATAGAGGGTTGGATTGAAGTGAAAGTGTAAACATTCCTTGTGTGTTTACCCAGATCCCACGGTTCCCTCATTTGAGGGATCCATCTAGTTATAGCTCAAGGATCCAGCTACTGCTGACCAGTAGCTTCACAGCAAATGTGTAGAATTTGCACTCCTTAGCAAATACTCATCCTAATCATTTCTACATTCAATAATCAAATACGTAAGCAATAAATATCACGCATAGTAAATAAGGGCGACTAGAGGGTAAGCAAAATGAGCAAGACCGACTTCTTGATTTTAATCAAGCCGTCGTAAAATTCTCATTTTTGGGTTTCCTAGGTTAGAGGTTTTTGTTCATGTCATGCCATCTACTTAGAGCTAAGTCCTAATGTCACACCCCAAATTACTGCTTTGCAAATGAATGGAATTCACGGGGTCGATCATAGCATCACAATCACAGTTATATTGAACGACCTAAAGTGTCGTTTGGAAAATACATCGCTTGATTTAATAAAATATCGAGTTTACAAAGTGTAGGTCCCAAATGAAAATCAATATGTACGGAAATAAATTTGATACAAGCCAAACGATGTTTTAAAGTTCATAAAACCCAGTGAGACGCGTCGTCACCGCGACTCTATGATATGTCCATATGCATGCCATGAAGTGAATGCCTTAGAAACTTGAGATAAAACATGCTAAAAAGTGTCAACACAAAGGTTGAGTGAGTTCATAGAGTTTGAGTTGAAATGTAAAGCCTTTCAAGAATATTCATGCAAAGAAAGGCATTGTAAATCCACTCGGCCCAAGTTCCGCCCATACAAAACTTGCAACCTGTGTGTTCACAACCCACTGCCAAAATGTGTATAGTTTATGTTCAAGCGCATGATGTCAATCTTGTTTGTAAGTAGGACATATGTGCATACGATATACACGAGTACTTAATGCAAAGAATCACAGCCAACGGAACCTCTTGACAAGTCTACATTGTTTGTTGTGTCTGATTGAATAACGGATTATATTCACCCTAGGTCAAGTCATCAAGGACACAAGGGTGGGGGCGTCAGCCCGATAGTACCATCAATACCTCTCCGTCGGCTCCCGCAGGAGTTAACCAGTTGCTAAAGTATGTATGTTGAGGCATAATTGAAAACAAGTTTAGCACATTAAGGCACATATCGCAATAAACCACACATAATGTCCAAAGAGTATAAGAAGTATAGTGTAACACAATTGTATAAATGGTTTGAGTATTCGCAAGAGTAAAAACAAGTATTTAAGCATGTATCTCCCCCAAAGAGTTTGTAAGAATTTAAACGAGTAAAAGCGGGCTATGAACTCACCTGATGCAATGATTATGATGACAATAGTAGATACACTGAAATGAGGTGCGATCTCTATCCGCAACCTAATATGAATGATGTGTTCTAATGTAAGTCATGAAACAATGTCGTGCATGAAAACTCATACGATATCCATACCACTTGTACATTTGAAAATAATGTTTATCATCGAAATATATGTTTATGACATCTCGTCATATTATAAAATACTTTACAAGTATTTACGTTGAAATGATATCCTACGATAGTCATTTAATGATTTATTATGAAATTATAACTTTTCGTCAGAAACAATGTCATTTGACGATTTCATGAAAGTGACTAAATGGCCTCGAAAAGCTAGTCGTAAAATGGTGCACATCGAGTGTTAGGAAACAAACTCAACGGTTTTGGAAAGATTGTAGCATTATCTCAAAGTTTTAGCTTTTAAGTTTCTATCATAGAGGTCTCGATCATGGAGAAAACATAGGTAAAGTAGGGTACTTGTATCCAAAATATTGTTTAAGGGTGGTTTTCGCAAAGTTTAAGTGACCGTATTTTACTCGTTACAACTTCGCTTGATTTAACGGTTGGACGTTTTGGAAAATAGGCTAGGCGAACTTACTTTTACTAGAAGACATCGTTTCATAAAAGTACTCCATCAATGTTAAAACAACCCTCAACATGGTCATTTCATGCCGATATGTTTGTCTATTAGAAAATATATTAGTTATGCTTATATAAAATAGTTACGGCAACTTGTTTAAAATGTGAATAACTTAGTCGTTATAAGTCCGCTTTCTACGCTTCATATATCCTCGGAATCATGATAATATATACTAATATATTTTTGATAAGTCGACACATTTAATAACGCTTAAGATTCATTTTTGACTCGTAAAAGTCGAGAATACATGCTGAATTTTCTCGTAATAAATAGTTTTCGTCGTTAAACTTAAAAATAGCATAACTTCTTCGTTATAACTCCGTTTTAACCCGCTCAAGCGCCACGCTGCTTTTAAAGTATATTTTCCAAATATCTAGCCCAAATATTTTTATCAACTGTCGAAAATTCCAGATTTCACGTAAAAGGTCGACCTTAAATATATTTGTCGAAATGAGTTTTTCTCGCGCAAAACCTATTCCAACCAATTCAAACCAACTCCGAAGCTATTCTAATCCTACCATACACCTTCTTAGGGTGTCATGGGTTCCTAGACATCATCAAAAATGATATGTTTCAAGGGATTAATTATAGGATGATATATACTAATTATAAGTACTAAAAACAACAAAAGTGGTATAGATGCTCATATAACTTGCATGTTTTCTTGCAAAAATGATGAAATAACATAAATATGAATATGAAAGAGTTATGATGATCATGAAATGCTTACTTGAATAATTATGTGAAAAAGATGATGAAAACCTTATTAATCTATAGGTTTTTATTTCAAAACCGTAACATAGATTACTAATACTATTTGATAATCACTTGAAGCTTGTAAAAATATGATTTCTTCCTTTTTCTTGAGCATGGCCGGTTATGGTGAAGAGGATGAGAGAGTTTTTGTTATTTTACACCTTGATATTTTGTTGTGTATGTGTTAGTTTGTAGTATAATATTAAAAGTAAGCAAGTATAATTGTACACATTAGATATTTATCAAATTTTGGTGTGTCATTGATCCTTGGTTGACAAGGGGTAAGATAAATAAGAGGTGATGTATTTAAAATGAGTAAATGCATTTTAATGTTAACTTCATTGTGTATCAAGTAAATGTAATTAGGTATTTAATGTAGCATTAGCTAGAAATTGATTTTAACGGAACAAAATAAAATATATCGAAGTCGTTAAAATTATAAAAATACATTTCTCACAAGTATTGAGTGAATAAATAATTCTAAAGTTGAATTTACGAAAACCGTCGTAAATATTTATACATAACAATTTATATACAAAATAAATTGAAAACATCGGGTAAAGTAATAATATTATTTTTATAATCTTATTATGAGTACAAAATATATCGAATAATTTTTGGAAGTGTCGGATCAAATGTTCAAATAATGTTTACGCTGATAGCGTTTATTTAATAAGAAAATAAACGCTTAACGAAATGCAAAACCCATGCATAAATTGATATGAAATGATGTTACTAATGATGTGTAGACTAAGGGTGTGTTTGTTTCATTAAGATGTTTTGGGTCCGAATCGACTACCGCATCTTCTTGGTAAGAGGTGGCTAGAAAGTCTAAATCGAACGAAATAATGTTGTTTGTTTTGTATAATTGTTCGAATGATTTTAAGTGATCGCTTTTTTCAATTTGTTTAT
Organism: Chrysanthemum lavandulifolium; assembly: GCA_022545495.1. Taxonomy (NCBI): domain Eukaryota; kingdom Viridiplantae; phylum Streptophyta; class Magnoliopsida; order Asterales; family Asteraceae; genus Chrysanthemum; species Chrysanthemum lavandulifolium. Next base: position 182,420,718 of record CM040238.1, read on the forward strand.
TAAACCAACGCAATGCGATAATAAGTAACTTATGTAAATATGAAACAAGACTTTTATCATAAATATAACATAGTTAATAAACATTCAAATATATTGTATAAAGCTTGCAAAACGAGTAAGAGGCGAGAAGACAAGTCTCCCACCTCTTCTTGAGTAAGATGTTATATGTCTAACTGAGTCTTACTCAAAAGAAAAAAACAAACAAGGAAAACGTCTGCCCACCTCTTACTGGTAAGAGTAAGAGGGCTAGTAAGACTTTTTTTTTTAAAAACAAACACACCCTAAATCTAGTCTATATGAAATGTCCTGAAATTACGAGTTGTCACACCTAATCTATAGAAATATTGTTTAAGTTGTTTTACAGACCATTGTTCAAATTTTAAGGTCCACAACCTTACCTTCCCTCCCATTCAAACTCCTACTCCATCGCCTCCACTCTTCACTCTTCAACCCTTCACCCCTACTTATTCTTCTTCATGAGGAAGTTAGCAAAACATTTGAACATCCCCTTTGTTTGTTGAAATTCTTGTGATGGGCTCAGGATGTCTGGCAGTTGGTCAATGTATGCTAAGGGGTCAAGTTAAACGTTGCCAATGGGGTTGTTTCCTTCTCCTTCTCTTTCATCTGATGAGTCCGTTGGTGGGTGAGGTCTCTTGCCTTTAACCATAATCCTTGTAGTCTTCTCATCAGACAAGGGCACCATAATCCTTGTGGTCATCGGAGTAGGGAGATGGATCTAGAGCAAAGACGAAATTGGCTAGGCGAGTTAAGAGCATGGCATAGGGGAGCGCCATCTTGTTTGTCCTTTTCACACTTGCCTTCCGTTTGACCATGTAATAGGCGAGATTGAAATGAGTCCCGGTAACAAGGCAATAGATCATGTAGCTTAGGAAAGCGTTGGGATGATCCTTATTTCCCACCAAACAAAGGACGTTCTCCCTTAGCACTAGTTCCCATTTCTTGTATAATGGGAACATCTCCGAAAGCTCCATTGGAAAGGGATCTCTATAGATAACCTTGGACTTCCTAGTAACTCGTGACGGAGAGCCTCTTTCCACGAAGATTTTATCTCTTACCGTAGCCGGTTTCGGGATGGGTGTGAAGTATACCTCGTGATGATCCACCATATCATGAAGATCGGCCAATGACCATTCATTTGAGTACATGCATACTCCTCGACAAGGGATACGAAGTATCCTAGCAAACTCTTCAAGAGTGAAGGTGAATTCGTGCTCATTGATGATAAAAGCTATAGAAATGGTTCCATCTTCATTTCGAATGATCCTCATGCTCTTGTAAAACTCTAGGACAAACACCGGAAAAATTTGTTCATTGATGCTCAAAAGGCATTGGAAGTTGATTCCCGCAAAGACTTGGGGAATGTCGGTGTTGTTGATGAATGAGGGTTCAACTACTCGTCCTTCGTGGAATAACCTCTTTTCCAACAATTTGAAGGCTTTTCGGTCATCCGGGTTCAAGCCATCCTTTCTATGATACATGGGAATGTAATGTGCCGTGTCTTGGTAATCTTGTTGTCTATTGCTAGGCATGATTGGTCCTAAACATCAAAACCACAATGTGGTGTTAATTGTGTTAATAGTATCCTAATGGGGTTCATCACAATTTTGCTCAATACATCTTCATTGAATTCAAAAATGAGTTTTTAATTTGTATTAACTGAGAACCCCAACTTTCCGTATTATTCTCGTTGTAACTTTAGGACCATGTAATATATTTTAATGAACAATGATGTTTTATGTTATTCATTGTCCTTTAGTTTCTTTGTAGAATCTTCAATGTGAGAAGAAGACCTTTGCTCACTCACACTAAACTAAGAAACACTTAGGCTATGTTTATATCCAAATAGGGGGAGACTGTTGGGTCAGTAAATTCCCAAACTCCTTGAAACAAGAATTTGAAGATAAAATAACTTAAGTGTTTAATAACCTTAAACATACGCAAGTCACTGAATGAACAGTTATTCAGTGAGTCATCTTTAAAAAGCTCAGGACGAGCCTAAGAAGAAAGGTTCTCCATTCAGTGAGGCGGGACTCAGTGAATGATACATGACCAAAGAAGAAGATGATAGATTCAATGAGTGATGACAATAGCTCACTGAATACTCAGACTCCTCACCAACTATGAAGACTGAAGATGTAAAGCCTGAAGACATGAAGACTGAAGTAAAGGCGTTACAAAGCAGGATAAGTTTGAATGGATAAGGGAGTGTCCTTATCTTGCAAAGGTCAACTTACCCTGAACGGATAAAAGACCAAGAGTGTGTCAACACTGACTTAAGGAAAGCAAACCTGGTATTTACTAGAAATAGCTTTGTGTAACAAAGACAAACTGCGTAAGGTATTTTGTCATCTGAAGCTTATGTCAGTTTTTTCTTTTAGGAAAAAGGTTGTATTTTATACTTGTATAAATAGCACCCATAAGGTGGAGTAAAAAGGGTTAAGCTTGTGCACTAAATGCTTAGACGTTCACAAGCTCTTTTACTCCTCCAAATACAACTAACTCCCTGAAGTTAGCTTAGTTGGTTAGCATGGTTGTACTTAAGCTTAGCTTAAGTTTAGTGAGGAGTACACCATACATTGTCATTCAATCCCAAGTGTTGTTCCGCAAACACTTGGGTAATATATTATTTGATTAACTTTCTAATAAGAATATAAATTTTGAAAAACCTCTTGTCTATTTTACTTAATGTTTTAACTTGTTAAACTGTTTTTCAAACAACATTGCAAAGCCATGGAACATGGATAAATTAACCTTGTAGTTAATTCTAATCAAGTTAAAAGAAACAATACATTACTATAATTAATTAACATATCATTCAATTATATATTACTTTGAAATTAGAGGATTTAACTTTACTAAAAGTATGAATTACATGCAGTTGATGTCATGTTGGATTAGTATTCTGTTCCTAAAACAAGTTTGATCACCAACAGAGAAGTTGCACGTAATCAGATCTATTAAAAAAAATTAAAACTATGTGTTCTAAATATACTAACATGATAAATCATATTATTCTTAATAATTTATAATTTTTCTTTTTTTATATTTTGCAGGATGATCATGATAATAAGTTTGATTCTCTCAAAATGGATGATGATTTTTTCAAAATTAGGGTTAAGAACATCATAATGGAATACAAAAATGGATATTTTTACTGTTTCTCACGAGGATGTGTCTAAAAGGAAAAAACCGTTTACTATCTGAATTGATCATTCTCATATAAATGTTTTTATTTGTTCACCGAATGTATGAATTGAATGAATTTAATGTTTACATTATATATATTAATTTGATTGTATGCATATGATTTCTGTTAAATGATTTCGATGTATAACTGATTTTTGAAGACGTTGTTACATTCGTCTATGATTTTGTAGATTCCCAAATATACTAGAAATCTATGAGAGAGAAAGTAAGAAATATATATAAAGAGGAGGACCAGTTTAGAGAGATGTAGATAGAAGAAAAGATGGTGATGAATGTAAATGTTTTTCTCTGACTAAAACACACACTCACACACCTCAAATGAGGTGGTATGGCTTAATATACATGTAAATGCCCAAGGATGACAATGGGCTTGGTGGGCTTGGGCTTTGTTTTGGACTTTAATCTAAAACTATCTATTACAAGGCAACAAGGTTTGTGTCATATAAATGACCATCACTTCATATAAAATATTAATGCCAACAATCTCTCCCTAAGGGTTTGTCATATATTAATGATGCCTCTTTAGTATTGGACTTGAATCTTGAGCTTTAGCTTGAGTCTTTCAACTTGGATCTTTGATCTTCAGCTCTCTCTCTTCTTTCTTTTTTTGTTTTTTTTTATCTTGAACCTTGTTTGTCATAGACTCATCAGTTATTGTTTCTAATCTTGAACTTGGATCTTGAGTATGAGTATGTGGTCTTGGCATCCTTTCAGCGGGTGATATTATCCGATATGCTTTTCTCGCCTCTCGCATGCAAACGAGTGATTTACAAGACAAGATGCTGACAAAGATCGGTATTGTCTCTCATGGTTCTACTTTTCAGCATGATCTTGATACTTTCAATACTACTTGCAACGTTGACGTGCTCTTTGTCACCACTAGCACTTCTGCCCCCCATATGATGAAAACCTTGACAAAGTGTTACTTTGTTGTCATTGAGAAAGACCTTGTTTCTAAGTACTCGCTAAGACCACAACATGTGGCTATTCTCAGTTTCATACACGCCCACATGCCTAGGATTTTCTTTTCACCATACCTATTGACGGCTTGGGACAAAGGATGAACCATCATCAATTTCGATATGTGTTGTGTTATAGTCTTACTGTGCCTATGTTCTTTGAAAGTAGCTTTTCCCGAGTTGTAATGTGCATCGTATGGACCAATGGGGTGATCACGCGGTCCACTATTCTAGTGAAGTGTCTGGTACGTGATATTCTAGTTGATATATGTTCCAAGATTGGGATCATGGTGCGTAAGGAGGCTCCATTGGGTTTCCTCTCGGAGGAAGGGAAGGGGCTGCGACCTGCAGACCTGTTACTATTTATTTGGATCCAAGGTAAAGACGCATGTTTGGATGTGACCGACATTTCTCCTTTGTTGGTCTTGGGGCGACTTCTTGGGCTCCTGGGGTAGCCTTGTACAACGTTGTGGAGAAGAAAAAAAGGAAGTAGGTGTCTAAGTGTGAGGATAATGGATATAAGTTCATACCATTTGCTTTTTCTACGTTTGGGGAATTGGATATGGAGGCTTTTGACACACTTTCATGTATTAAGTCTATTTCTATTATTCACTCAAATATTGCTAAGAGTGGTGCATTTATCTTTCATAGATTGAGCTTTTGTATTCAGAAAGGACTCGGAGCACAACTTGTGTCTAGACTCTCATCCAACTTTATGTAAATTTTTATAATGATAATAAATTATTATTATTATTAAAAATTAATAATAATAATAATAATAATAATAATAATAATAATAATAATAATAATAATAATAATAATAATAATAAGTTTCTCGGCTCCCCGCTAATTTTTGTAAATCCTATAATTTTCTAATGAAGTGATGTTTTAATAATAATAATAATAATAATAATAATAATAATAATAATTATTTTATTATTGCTAGAGGTGTGGGGCTCGGTTGGTTTCTCGGCTCCCACTAATTTCTTGTAAATCCTATGAGTTTTAATAAAGTGATGTATAATAATAATAATAATAATAATAATAATAATAATAATAATAATAATAATAATAATAATAATAATAATAATAATAATAATAATAATAATAATAATAATAATAATAATAATAATAATAACAAATAACAATAACAATAACAATAATAATAATAATAATAATAATAATAATAATAATAATAACAATAACAATAACAATAATAATAACAATAATAATAATAATAACAATAACAATAACAATAATAATAATAATAACAATAACAATAATAATAACAATAACAATAACAATAACAATAATAATAATAATAATAATAATAATAATAATAATAATAATAATAATAATAATAATAATAATAATAATAATAATAATAATAAGGGATAACTATATTACAATTTTTGTAATTAATTCATACAATCTTTCATAAAAATACACTAACAATGATTCAGGGACCCACAGAAAAGAATCAAGACCCACAAAAATAATCAGAGACCCATATTTTTAACACAAAATTGTAGCAAATTGGCTACAATTAATTGTAGCTAATAATAATAATAATAATAATAATAACTTAAAAAGGAAGAAAGTGAGGTTATTTTTGTCATTTTCTTTGACTTAACAGCAAAACTAAGAGATTTGGCAAAATGGACTGATTCTGTAACATGTAAAAACCACAATGACTGAACTCGTAACGAAACTGAAAAATAGAATGAATCTGTAAAACTCGACAAACCACAAGGACCATTTATGTAGTTAACTCTAACTTTTCTTATTGGATCTATCTTTAAATAAACTTTATGTAATTTTTTAATATTATTACAAGATTAAGGGTGTGTTTTAAAAGTTTTTTTTTTCCAAAAATATATATTAAACTTCTACAATTTTTATAAAATCGTATGTGCGTTCAAATCATATCTATATTGGGCTCATTTTGTTTGTAATCAAGAGGCCTTTTCATCGGTATATATTTTATCAAAAAAAACGCTAGATATTCGTTAGATCTTTGATAAATAAAGTTTGTTATATAAAAAAATCGTAAATAGTAGAAAATTCAAGGTAGTTTCGTAACTCGTTACATAGTTATGTTTTGTAAAAGTTTCTTTTATTAAATGGTGTTGGGCCTGTAATTTTCTTATATTAAATGATGTGGGACCTTTTTGGCTACCCGATTGGGGCCTAACCAAAACGACGGCGTTTTGGTCGGGTAATGTATATATAACTTGATATTGAAAAGGGTTGTGGTAACGACAATTAAACTTATCTTAATTGAAAAATCAACAATTAATTAATAATAGCGCTATTGAAACATAAAACACAAGCCTAAACAAATGCATAATCCATAAATCATTTGACAAGTTTATTAGTATGTATTTTTTATTTCCAAATCATCATCAATCATTTTTTTTTTCAAATCAACTAATCAAATCATTATGTATATACATATGCATAGTTGTTAGTCACAACAATAATTTTTCTTCATATCTCTTTTCCACTTCTATTTACCCTTGTTTCGTGTATCCCTCGAGAAATTCGATTCAACAACATCCACTATAATTATAAGAGGAATTTTCAAATGCTTACTCTTATTTTGATGCTTACCAAGAGACAAATCCCCACCATCTATCTAGTTTGATCTAATGATAGGGATTAACCTAAGATTTAATATGTCTAAACCTAAGTCCATGTTTTTTCTTGTCTTTTTGTTATTTTTATACACATTTTTTTTGTCTTTCTTTCTTTCTTTTTATGTTTTTTTTTCAATTATTCACGTTTTTAGTTATAATCACGTTTTTTTTTTTTTTTTTTTTTTTTTTTTATTTAACGTTTTTCGGTAATATTTACGTTTTTTTTTTAATTCACATTTTTTTTATATTCAAGTTTTCTTTTATTTGTTTGTTTATTTTAATTCACGTTATTTACGTTTTTTTTAATTCGCGTTTTTTTTCTACCCTTTCATACGTTTTCATTCGTTTCCATACGTTTCCAACTATTTTTCGTTCGTTTTCATACGTTTTCGCCCGTTTTCATACGTTTTTGTCCGTTTTCATACATTTTGTCTGTTTTCATACGTTTTCGTCCATTATTCATACGTTTTCGTCCGCTTTCATCGTGTTTTACGTTTTCATACATATTCGTCCGTTTTCTTACGTTTCGTCCGTTTCATCCGCTTTAGTCCGTTATTAGGCCGTTTTAAACGTTTTCATCGTTCAATTTCACAAGTGATATTCGCGATATTCGAATATTACAAATGATCTTGTGAATATCGCAAGTGATATTATGTGATATTCGTGATATTCGAATATCACTTGTGATATTCTCAATACCACAAGTGATTTTTGAATATCATAAGTGATTTTCAACTAATGTTTTGTAACATTGAAATCACACGTGATATTCCTAATATCACACAATGATATCCGAAAATCACAAGTGATATTCGAATATCACAAACCGATATTCGTAAAATCACAAGTGATATTCGAAAATAAATAATCACGGTGATATTTATAATATCACAAAGTGATATTCGAGATAATCACAAGTGATATTCGAATATCACGTAAATCACTGTGATAGTCGAAACGATGAAAACGAACGAAAACTTAAGAAAATGGACGAAAACGGATGAATTCGTATGAAATGGGCAAAACGTATGAAAGAGTACATGCGTGCGAAACGGCGAAGACGATGAAAACGGGCTAAAACGTAAGAAAACGAAAGAAAACGATGACAACGATGAAATCAAGAAAAACCCGAATAAAAAACGCGAATTAAAAAAAAAAAAAAAAAAAAAAAAAAAGTTAATTTAAAAAAACGTGAATAAGGAAAAAAAACAAAAAAAATATGAATAAAAAAGAAAGACAAAAAAAACAAGAAAAAAACATGGACTTAGGTTTATTTATTAAATCTTAGGTTAATCTTCACCATTAGATCAAACTAGATGGATGGTGGGGATTTGTCCCTTGGTAAGCATGGATTTATGGGTAAGCAAAATAAAGTGACTCTTAATTATAATCATTAAATATGTATAAATATAAAAATAATTAGTTCACTTAATATTATTTTACTCAAATTATAAAGCGCACAAGTACCCATAAGACTATGGTTAGCAAAACCATACGAAAGGGGGTATGGGTGGCTATTCAAGAGGTTATAAGGAACAAGGATTGCTACGATGCCGCCGCGTTGCGGCGGGGGCATTTTATATTTATCGATATACCTGCTCATCGTTAAATTGTAGTGTTTCCTCTCCGGCGAGGTTTGAACTTCGTTGACAGAAGGTTGAGTACCAAAACAATCATATGTGAGTCAAGGCTAAAATTGCATACCTGATTCCACATTGGTCTCGGCTGATCCAACGTTAACCTTATCATCCATAAATGAATCAATCTTAAACTGGTTTTCTGCTATCATTCTTCACCCTCGTCTTTGCGGATTCCTTTTCAGTCACTCTGTTTTTTTTCACAGCATCCACCTTCCTCCCGGTGTACATCAGTAGAGGCTCCATTTTCTGATCAACCACACCCTCATCGCAGTCATCCAGTTGGCTGTTGACATTCAGGCAACAGGAAGTTTCAACGCCCCCCCCCCTGAACCAACCAAGTATTTGATAGCTACACCTAAACCGACCAAGTAAAAGATATCTTGAGATGGTGCATTTCAAAGTGGCTAAAAAATACATAAGCTATATAAAGGTACCATGTATAGGAATACATAAAAAAGCAGCTAATCAAAATTTTAGTGCAGCAGTACGAAATTCGTTTGGTCAAGCCTACAAAATCAAGCGTAGACATAAAACTATTTCAGATACACAAACCACCAGTTTACTTACAATTCACTAAAAATACTAAATAATGTAGTTCGAAACATCTCCTGATCAAGAAGCCTATGATTATCTGCTGCTTGGAAGATTATGATCTGACACTTGATAGAAAGTTCCTATAAATCTTATTCACTCCCGGTCGGTTTTCTTCTGCTCCCAATAAACTTTACCTACAATTGCATCCCACCAATGACTATATTTTTCATAGTTTCACAAAAACTTACTTTAATAAGTTACTTGTAATTCAATTTCATAAATAATCGAACTAAACTTAAAACCAAAAACTTAAAACTAAGAATTTAAACTAAAAATTATATTGCCCTTTGTTTTTTGCTTTCAGATTTCAATTCGAGATTTTCCGCTTCAGGTTATTGTTTTTTCTGTAATGTTGGCGCAAATCCTATATGCATAATTTACAATTAATTAACCAATATTAGGAAAGAATTGTTTCAATGAGAAACTCAAGAAAAGTAAAAGTTATGAGATTACATACACCGCTTTGAGAATCTTGCGAAGACCCATAAACCCTGTTAAAAAATGCAACAAAAGGTGAATAAAGACAACGGTGAACAAAAGATACAATAATGTAAGGTATAAACGCTTTCTCGTTAAAGTTAGTTAGTCACCTGATCTTGTCGCCCTCGTTGTTGTTTGGTTAGAAACACAAAGTAGGAGGCTAAACTAACTGTAAGAAATGGCAACCCCAATGTCAGCAGTTTGATGACATCCCCGTGACCAAACGGCCGCTGCTGAACGACATGAGATGCCTTTCTTTTGCCCCTACCTACGTCAGACCTGATGATAGCCACTGATGCAGGCGCAAACACATCCGTAGTTATCTAACATAAAGAAGCAGTGGCATCCATCGTATATTGTAAATGACCACTACCCCCAAAATCCAAACAGCCCCTATACCAACCCTTTATAACAATTAGAACCACGTCATTCTCAGGGGTCCGCCTAAGTTGTCTGCTAATACTCGTATAAACATATAAGATAATTTCTACTAATACGCGGCAGAAACTGAGGTTTAAACTATTAAACTATAATTTCTACTAATACTCGCCCAGTTTTATAAATATGCCAACGAACAGTTAATGATTGTTAAGTATCATTCAACTATACCAAAAACTGAACCTCTATATATGCAAATGTTAATTTCTTTTAAATATTTTTCAACATCATACTTGTAATATATAGACATTCAAACCTTTTGCTGATGACTTGTGTAGACCAAATCTTTCATTTATAAGTTCTATATGACTTCTTACATGAGTATTCATCTAATAACAGATACATAAAAGTATCCAACAAACCTAACCCACTATTTTCAACTTTTCACAAAATTTCCTCAATCATCACACGTCTATCATCGTTATCATATCATCATACGATCAAATGACACTATTAAGTATTAACCACTGTCAAAAAGAACACCAAACGACATAAAGCTTTAAACTTTTCAATACCCTTTATCCAAGAATCATACATATCAGGCGACCAAAAAGCCAAACTCAAAAAAACCACAAAGCTAAACATAAAACCACCAAAACCTATCAATTAACACACGGTTTCAACCGAATCTAAAAAAGAAAGTCAAAAAAATACCTCGGGTCACTTCTCAACTGTCGCTCGTTGCTACACGTATGTGTGGTATCGTGCCTGTTTGGGTTATATTTTTCCTCCTCTTCCAATCTAAACCCCTTCACATGCTAGACACACAAAATAGAATCTCAGGCGCAGCCGCATACCAAAACCCAAACCCGAACCCATCTATTATCATATCGTTATAACTTTTATAATTATTGGGCTCAACGACACCGCTTTTGGCTGCAACCGTTACCGGGACCAAATTACCTCGCCAAGACACCGATAGTCTTGGCTGCAACAATAATCCGGATAAGGTTACCCCGCCAAAGCACCGTCGACGGTATATTATACCCGCAAAATATTTAAACCCAGACAATAAAAAATCCAATCACTTATAATAACCAAATCAAAATATTTTTTGATACACAAATCACCTACTAATCTTCCGGCAGCAAATACATCGAACAGGTGATAAGTACAAAATATAAAGAAAATCAAAAAGAAAAAAGGAGTGATAACCATAATAGAAAAAGCCATACCAGAAATAATCGAAAAGCAAAACATAATCAAAAAGCAATACCTGATTAAGCAATTGGATGTTGTATACCAACATCGTTTATTCAAAACAGTAATGAATCATAACATAGCAGCAGACAAAGTACAAACCCACCAGCGAAGTAAACCGACCGTCGAGAACAGTGCGAAGGAGATGAATATGTGAGACTGAGGCCGCCACGTATCAAATAGGAAGACACGTATGTCGGTAGCAGGCCAGGAGAAGGGCAGGAGAAGGAAGATGGATATCGCAGTTGGGCTGAAGAAAATAGCGGGAGCCTAAACGACAGGTTTTGTCGCCGTTTCATATCCTCCCATTATATATATAGTAATAATGCGAGACCGCGAGTTGTCAAATTTAGTTATGGACAATGCAGTCCTTTTTTTACTGGCAAATAAAAAGCCAAATTAGTTGAAGGGCATTTAAGTAATATTGCTACTTGAAAATTTTGAAGCGATAATGTATTCGGAGGTTGTCCGAAAATTTAACTTTTTTCATTAAATCGGCTCAATTATTGAAACTATATGTTTTAGAACGGCAAATTTTACAACTTACACCATTTATCTCATAAATTCTATCTCACATGTCTCTAACAAAACTTGAATCCACAAATTCTAGGTTGATGAACCATTCACATTTTGCTTGACCAAAAAGTCTTTGATAAAATTAAAAGTAATATATAGACCGCTCAACTATGTGTTTATTTCTGTTTGTACCATATTCGACCAAATTTGTACTGAAAAATTAAAAATTTTCAAAAAAAATAAAAATAAAAAAATAATGATAAAAATCGTATCGTTTCAAAATAATATGAATAAAAAACTAACCGTCAAATACTAATAATGCATTTCATTTAGATGGATTATTATCATGTTAAAAATGACTTAGAAGGCTATAGTCGATATTTCACCTTTGTATTTTCTATTTGTGTGATTATATATCGTTGGCATCGACCTCATTCCGGGTTATAGTTTTCGGCATAACTTAAAATGGTATAAACAAAAACAAATACATATTTTGATGGCCTTGATAATAGTTTTTATTAGTGGACGACCTTAATCACAATTTAGACAACCCGTTATGTGATGTCAAGGGACATTTACAAATTTATGTTAAAATTATTTTAAGATTCTACGTGCGACTGTGGTTAAGGAAAAACCCCGCGGGCACGGGTGATGGCTAAAGGGCATATACGACGGCTGCTAGCTGGTGCTGCCCAGATCTAAGCCCGGTCACTTCTAAGTCTTCTAAACAAGAGGTTTGTCTAAAATGTGTCATTTGAGCTTTGAGGAATGTTGAAGGCTAGTATCTGTCAGACTCAACTTAACTTTTATACTGATGATGCACCCTCTACATCAACAACATAAAACCAAGACTCAACAACTAAGACCATGGCGTAAAGCTATAATCCCACGAAATATAGCTACCGAAAAGGAATGGCCAACATAAGTTGTAATCAACGTCGAAGCATACTTTGTAACACCTACAATCTAACGATAAGACAAAGCTAGTGTCTGCACAAAGTACATTGCGCTAAGCTACAAAAGTGTAAGCACACTTGGCTTATATACAACGGTCACTGTCACTAAACTCCAAAGAGTGACGAGGAAGCCTGTAGATGATATACAGAGCAACTGTAAAGGTTGACCTGCGTCACCTTACCGACACACTTTGGCTTAACAACCAAGGCACGCCTGAAACATCGTCTCTGCATGAATCCCGTTGGAGCAGAAGGGTGACGTAGGTTGAAGAGGTTGAAACCAGAATAGTGGTTGAATTTACCTAGCAATAGCATGAGCCCCCCCACCACCACCGCCACCAGGTCTCAAGGGCCTATAAATGCAACCATATCTCGGTCAAGATCAGGTATCATGTTCTTCACTCTCAAACCTTCAATATGCAAACGTATGCTCTCATATCAGTATCCGATTCTCACACCAGAGGTGGTTTAGTGTTTATCTTTCTTATTTGCATATTTTCTAGCTCAAGCTCCATCAATTAATCACCCTCTGTTGATCTCATCAACCCTTTATAAGTGTGAGTCCTGATGCTTGAACATATACTTAAATTACCTTTAAATGTATCCTAAGAAGAGAAGTTAGACAAATCATACATAACATGTATATGTACATTATAGATGCATATAGTGGGTGTGTTCACTGGGTTTTATATGGACATACCCGTCGCTATTTGGAAATGGGTAAAAGTTCTTGGGTTTACCCACCCATCATGGACAGGTTTGAGCAGCTCATGGTTATTTATTGCACGTTGCCATCCCTATGTTCATTAAAGGAACTTTAATAACATATAATCCGCTCAACTATGATAGCATATCCCCATAACAGTCTAAAAAGCTCGAGCATGTAGACTCATGTTGAGGAAGATAAATGACTTTAAACATAGATCATGATACTGTATGATAGATAAAGAATCGATTTTGACGCTAAGGGTATCATAATATTTCAGAGCAACTAGTGTTGCATCTGATCCTACCTAACTGTCATTATGGCCTTCTGTAGGCTGCTTTTAAGTTTAACCAACAAATTTGTATCCTCCGAAGAAAAAACTAATGTAAATTTGTTTCTTGAGTTTTAAATGCAAAACACAAAGGTGAAAAGTTAAGGATTTCCTATAGAATATATATTGAATCATTAAATAACACTCACTAGATAGTGCTATTACATGCTTTAGGTAGCCCTGCCGGACAACCGGCTACGGTAAAAGGGTGTGGTCAAACAACTAAATAGTATACAAGAAAAACGATGTCAAGAGGGCATGGATTGAAATCCTTTCCTAGAAGAGCGGCGCACCAAAATCTTTCTCCATTTCATCATTATTGCATCGCTTGAGGATGTAGAGTTGACCACGCAAGTGCATAATCTGCATTGAAGATGTGTATTCATACCAGAAATAAAACGTCAATAATATGGTCAAAGGATGATGAAACTTGTTGCATTTCAAGGGATCATACATGTATCTGTTAGGCCTAAAACAGCTAGTGAAAGGTCTTTTGGTATTTCAATTTAACTAGTCTATAAACTGAGGGTTAGGGAACATTATCGGCATGCTTATATACATACATTAACTGAGTGAGAATGAGACTAAATTATTAGCTGTAACATAACACACCATAGAAAATGGAGTTTAGATATGATTGTGTTTTTTACAAAATTGAGATATCAAATGACTAAAAAGACATGTTTGAATTGGATGTCTATCAAAATAGGTTAAAAGGATGGGTACATAAGCTTCTCAAATTTGTTTTGTTGTAGCTAGTATGATATTAATTATCCAAAACTAATTCTTTGATCGCTAATTAATTAGATAATCAAAAGTAGGATCCCTTTATCCAAACACACAAAGCTGAGTATCAAGATTTCGTCTCAGTTATCAGAAAAACAAATTCAAAATGTGAACCCAAACATTTCCTTAAAGCAATGAAGTAGAGTATGAGTGGTACCTCTTCTTGAAGCAAAGTGGGAAGGTTTTCTATCGAAACAAGGCCACTAATTTCCTGCGAAAGGTTTTCATCTTTGATACTAAACCATGTTTGTGGTGGCAATGCCAGTAATAGGGCTGTTAAAACATCACTGCTCGTTGGGTGCATCGCGATACAACTACTTGATGAAGGGATAAGCACCTCCAATTGTTGTTTACTAATGCCATTCGTTACTGTCCCGGACACTACAGTAACGGGTGTGTCTCCATTGGTTTTTACAGCACATGATTCCTGACAGCAAAATCCATTTTGGGATAAGGATCTAGTGTTTCCTTCAAAAACTTGTGCAGCCTGGCAACACAAACTTTCTGCAATATCGGTCAAACAAGTTTCGTTACATAAACATGATTTTTCATCAAAAATAAAATCCTTCACATGTTTATATAAACGAATCTCTTGTACTTGTTTCAGAATCTTTTCCTGCACAAAACAACATATTATGCTATATCAGTGCAATTTGTAGGGTGAAATCATGGTGGTGATGTTTTGTTAGTAAATGATAGAGGTGAAAACTTTGACCCATTTTACGAACGGATGCTTCGGGTTATGTATTATATATAGTGGGTCAAACATGTCACATCAAAAGAAATAGCTGAAAAGTAAACGGGTCAAATGGGTCGACGGAGTCAAATTGGTTTTTTTTTTTTTTTTTAAACTAGGATTAAAGTTCAGATAAAATATTTTCTGCAATTACATTTAAGCAAGATAACAATTATAAAGGATTAAATGATTAATGTATAGACTATAAGTGTTTCAGGCCAACTCCACCTGACCCGTACCAAAAATACACATTTCGTCCTGAAAAGTTTACCAAATTTTATCACATCTCGATTGAGATTATAGATTACCTTAGTAGCAAGCCTTTGTTTCTCTTCTGAACTTAGACTTTGGTCACCATCTTCTAGACGTCTGACTTCTGCGACCCACTTGATAAATTCAAGAAACTTTGATGGCAAAGAATTGAGAACGAGAGAGAGAACATCCTTCACATCTTTCACATCCTTTGAACTTAATAACGTTGGAACATCTTCTACCAAGTACTTTGCAATCTTGGTCCAGCTCTCATGCTTACAACTCTGCAACAAACATCAGCAATTCAGCATATATAATGAAAGATCAAAGAGTCTGCTTTATGGTTGTGTAAAATTATAGCAAATGTACTATTTAACTAGATGCCTAAAATTGGTTTAACTGCTGCATGAGATTTGAATCATGGAGCGTACAAGGGTGTAAAGTAGACCCGGTGAACGGTGAAGCCTTGATATTAGCATGTATCTGAAAACGAAAAGAAAACATCAACAGGTTGCAGAGTTATGCTGTATCGAATAATGGGTCAAATGAGTTGAAAGTAGCCCAAAGCGTATTTATAATACATAGAACCTCCTAAATAGCCTTATACATAACAATAAGTTAATTATTACTATACTAATACAGTTTTTGTTATCATATATGACAATTAGACTATGCTTTAGAAGAAATTGAACAAAAAGCATTTTCGTCAACCCAACCCATACAATTGGCACCATATTGTACCCGTTTAGAGCAAAATCATAACACGTACCCTCGACGAAATCCACTTGAATCATCAACAGTATCCATGGCTTTCCAAAGGAGTGTAAGAGGAACCCAATGAGGAGGATACTTAAATCTTGCAACATCCAAAATTAGTACCATGTCCCTTCCTTCATGATATCCACCAATAGGCGAAAAGTGCCCACTCCCCGTCTACATTGTGAAAATAATTTGAAATAAAATACTTTTATTGAAATATAAAAGATCGTATACAATACAATTAGAGTAATACTAACCTGTTCAAAAGTCCCTCTGAAATAAGATGAGATCACATGACAATCATTAGAAGTTGAACATGTGATGACATGCCTTCGGAAGTCATCAATATTGCTTTGATTTGTGCGATAAGCTTCTACTTTTGCTCCAGCACAATGAGCCAAGCACACAACTTTCCCAAAGGAAATTCCTTCAGCTTTAACCTTTTCTAGAGGCTCGCAGCAATCGAGCATAGATTCATCAAACCACCTCCATGGACCTGAACATAATGAACAACAAAGTCATCAATTCTTTGTAAGGTTAAGTGGTTGGCAAATGATACCATCATACAAGCAAGACATCTTTTATTATTGGTGTGCTTGGATTTACGTTTTGGAACTGCTTTTCTAAGGGTTAAACATTAATACATTTCTAATTTAAGTAACCTCACTCCCATTTCACAAATCGCATCTCACCCTCTTCACAAAAATGTTCCTTTTTGTTATTGTATACATTAATACCATAAAACTACATAAGAATATGGGAACAATAAAACATCTGATATTGTAGTTCTTACAATCTCAAAACTACATAAGAATATCCAAACAATTTCACCAACAAATCGTTTATTATGGCTGATTATTAAATAACATGATCACTTCTAAAAGACATATCCAAACACTAAAACACCCTCAGAGACTGAAGTGAAGTGCTAAGAACATCCTCAATGGGACAGCATAATCATATTATCTTCTAATTTAAACGGTTGTATAGTAATAATAGAAACTGAATCTTGCAAATACCAAGATTTTCTAGACGTTTTTTACATAAGATGTTAAACCAGTATGCCCATAAGCACAACAGTATCATACATATAAGTAAACGCATTGCATTATACTAATCAAGGATACAAACTCACCTTTCCACTTTCGGCCTGGATCAATAGCAAGTGCATTCAAGACCATGGCAATTGTAGCCAATCCACAATAAGCAGGTTCTGATTGTGTCTGGAAATTAGATATCAACTTAAAGAATCCTTCCATTGTTCCATCTTCCATAGCTTCCCTGAACAATTGCTGCAAATGAATATGCAATCTCAAGATCAGTTGCCAAAAACGTGCAAACAAAATATACTCGGTAGTTGGTAAGTCAATCATGGACGGAACCACTTGGGTGCTAAATTTTAGATCACAAAGTCCAAATTTTTTTCGAAAAGTGTCGTTTTTTGGTAAGTGCAACCCCGATAATATTTTGTGCAAGAAGTGATCGGGATGACTATACTATACCTAATTGTATGCCTAAATCTGGGTGACATTTCGTTAACTTTTTTGAAAGGGAACATATCTTATTCGTTTATAGGTCACTTTGTTACAACCATCAAATACTAACAACTATCTACATGATAGTGGTTTATTGTTTTGTAAAAACATGTGTCCCTCTGCTCAACATAAGAGGTTTAGACATGTAATTAGGTATACCTTTTGACACCGTCATTTCTCTAGCCCAAAATTTCTGAAGTCAGAAAACACAATTGTGCAAACCCTCTCTGAAAATCCTAAGTTTGTCCCAGAAGTCAATGCAATCAAGACTAATATTTTCAACTAAAAACCTTAGTAGAAGACATTGATAACTCACATATTTAGCATTATAAGGCGCTCAAACCTCTCGTGTTATATCAATGTAGGACTGAGTTGTTACAAATTGTGTGCTTAAACGTGCGCTTTCCATATGATTAATACAAAGAACTAAATTTGGATGATCTAGTTACTTTGATCATACATACAAGTTATTACAAAAACATAATCATAATAACTTTCCAAAGGGTCTCCTCTAAAGTAGTATTAACATATCATTGACCTTATAGTATACCATTTATAGCAATATAAGCAATGTTGATAAAAATGATATTGTATACGTATAAAAGAAAAAAACGAACCTTGCCATCAGATGAAGCAAAATCTATCGCGGGAGGCGATGGAAGAACTCTCCTGTACAAACTTGCCATTGCCATTTTTGCAATTCAGAGGATTTAAATACATGAAAAGTTTGTTTTCTGGTGTTTGTATGAACATAAAACTCGCGTAATTTTAACGACTTAGAAAGTCAATGGAATAGAATCTAGTTCATCGTGAGTGTCTTTTTTGAATATTGCTTTTTCAAAGACTTAGGACTTATTCTTTTGTGTTGCCATGTTATGATGTCGACATATATTATCAAAATAAAGAATTAAGACTTATCCTTTAAAGCAAATTACAAGAATGAACTATATAGATGGTATACCAAAGTGGACCTTTTTCTTTCACTTTACGAGAATAACCATTTTCTGTCACAATCACAAAAGTATCTTTTATATTACCCCACAACAAGTCACAATCAAACAAACCTTTTACATGATCATCAAACAAACCTGATAAACAATGAAAATTTCAGAAACCGTTTCACAAACAACTCGATACTTATCCTGATGTGAGTAAACCAAGATGATCAGATACTTATCCTGATGTGAGTAAACCAAGATGATCAGCATCAGCAGCAACCATCTTCATAGCCATTTGCAGCAACCATCTAAGCCACCATTGTAGCACCTCGCTTCAGCCACCATTGCAGCTCCACGCCCAAGCGCCTCCCCCACGCCCAGGGCCACGCCCAGCCCCTCCCCACGCCTGTGGCCACGCCTGTGGCCTCCCCACGCCTGTGCCACGCCTGTGCCACGCCTGTGGCCACGCCAGGCCACGCCCAAAGACACTTCCTCGCCTCGACCACGCCCGGGGAATTGGTATACACGTGTATGGTTTAAAACGTATTACGCTTCCAATCTAACGTCCCATATTGAAAAGTTCATTTTAGAAAATTCAATGGGCGTGGTTCATTTTAGAAAAGTACTCGAGAAATTGTCCATTTAAAAAATTTCCTCTATCCTTTAAATTGGACCATTAAGAGGAGAAACATATGAATCGGTAATAGCACATCTTGTTTGATACATTGGATACAAATATTGATGGGGCTGTACCAATTTGAAAGTTACTGTATAACTTTACTTTTTATTTTATACTTTATTTAGTAGTCCAAGAAGAAAACGTGTACTTCGCAAGTTCGCCTGATGCCTGATATATATTAAACAGTTTATTTTTAATTTTGCCACTCAAAACATACTCAAAGACTAAATTTGCCGCAATCATTTTAAACAAACCCTAATTGCCATTAAAACATTAAAATTAAACTTAGTGTCCATTTGCCATTAAAAATCGCTAAATGTGTATTCTAGATACTTAATGACTCAACTTAAAAATATTCTCATAGTTTGAAAAAGTATTCCGCTAACTTATTGGCACATCATTTTATGCAAAATATAAGAGTAAAGGGGTGTTTACTCTTTTAAACGGTTAGTTTTGAATGTCAAAATGAGTTTCTTAATTGAAAGAGAGAGACAATTGTGTGTCTCTCAATTAAGAAGGACATGTGTTTTGGGCCCACATATATATATCAATTAAGATGTAATAATGAAAAAGTAAACACCTCTTAGACTGGACATAGTAGTGACTACCAGCGACTACCATTTTACCTGTCACATCAGCTTTCTCTCTCCGGCGACTACTAGACGATTTTTTGCCACAGTAAGAGCGACCATCATCATTTTTTTTTAACATTTTTAACAAAAAAATTAAAATGTCATTAATATTTAAAACATTACAATAAAATTCAAACAAAATTAAAACATTACAATAAGATTCAGATAATAATAAAAAATTACAATAATAACATGACTAAACTAGTGTTGATTTTCACGATCCCAAATGTCTTTCACCAAATCGGCTTTTATGCTAAGATGGTGATGACATCAAATAATCCTGATAATTAAGTGCCAATTCCCCTTTAATATGTTCGTTATTTGTATCGTTTTATATGGATATATGCTTTGATTTCTTTATATTTTGTTTCCAGGTTGTAAATGAGCATAGGAACAAAAGAGATGAGTAATTGAAAAAGAACATACAAAGATACACACTTTGGTATGTTGATTGTGAAGAGGTTACGGCGTAGTTCCACTCTTCATTTACGTCATAACTATGTATTCAAACATGAAGACCAAGTCAACGCTAATCAAGGATTACAGCATAACTATCACAAGAGGTTACGCCGTAATATTCTAAAGACTTAGAAGAATTTCATGACTATGAAGGTTACGCCGCAACAAATGTATGAGGTTACGGTGTAATAGGTGCACAGTAGGGGACTCAAGTTGTAACACCCCAACCCGACAAGGGTAGAAGTATCACAGTATGGTGTCATATCAAAGCATACATAATGAACATAAAGCAACAGCGGAAGTCTTAAACATAAATAATCAAAGGAAGTCAAGTCAACACGACTTAACAATACATAAGTTCAATGAAAGGAAAATACTCCAAAGAAATAAATAACGATAATCCAAGTCTAAACAAATGTCATAGCATAATCAATGGAATCTAAGATGACTAGGGTCAAGGCCTCCACATAATCTCATCACTCATCCCAAAGAAATCCCCATCTCCTAGCTTAGATACCTGCCGCAGGAAAAGAAAATGCGGCCGAGCTTAAAAAGCCCAGTGAACATATATATATATAACTGTTAGGATTTAGAAAATCCAGTCATTAAAGTGTCGGTCACCTCAAGTATATGTAATCGTTAGAAAGCTCGCAATGTAGTCATTTAATAGTAGTTAATATTTAGTTAAGTAACACCGTAGAGACGGACGGTCTTACCCACCTGTATGCACGATCCACACTGTAGGAGGCGAGTCTTGTAAGAAAACTATAAATACCCTCTACCTCCTAGGGTAGAGGGTTGGAGCTTCAATACCATTTTTCTTTTGTTTCACATAGTTCCCAACTCTCTTCCCTTTCTCTCTCTAGAACTTTCTCTCTCTAAACATTATTATACGCCCCATATGATTATGGTTTGATGTGTTTGTGAAATCCTATAAGTTACAATTGGTATCAAGAGCCATTGTTTGATCACTCATCTTTCATGCTATTTGTTTTGGTGGATTTCATAAGGTTTTTGGGGTTATAAGTGTTTAGAAGAGTTTGAATCATTTGGTCAATTTCTAGTGTTAAAGTTTGAATTTTGATTGTACTTTTGTGTTTAGGATCATCATATGTGTTTAGGTTTTGAATTGGAAGGCTTGAATCATCGTGGTTGGGTTGTTTTTTATTGATAAAGTGGTTGTTTTTTAATATTGTACGAAGCGAGTTGAGCCTCGATAAAACAGTTCTAGGAAGCGAGTTGCTTTGTTATTGGAAGCGAGTTGGTTTATGTGACTTGGCTATTAAGCGAGTTGTTTGTCTCTGCGAGTTGACACTTAAGCGTGTTGTCTTGGAAGCGAGTTGGTTTATGCGACTTGGCTATTAAGCGAGTTGATTCTTTAAGCGACTTGGGTTTTAAAGCGACTTGTCTATTAAGCGAGTTGTATCTTTATGCGACTTGGGTTGTAAGCGACTTGTCTATTAAGCGAGTTGGTTTATGCGACTTGGTTGTTAAGCGAGTTGTCCATTTATGCGACTTGTCTACTAAGCGAGTTGATCCTTAAGCGAGTTGGTTAGGGTGCGACTTGTCAAGTTTACTACTTGTCTATTGAGACTTGTCACTTCTTCGTACTACGCTTTACGGTTGTTCTTTTGATTTTGTAAAATCCGTGAAAGAATCTATTACCGGTTTAATCAAAGAATAGTAAAATCCGTAGAATTTGGAATCATGTCTAACAACGCACTCCACTATCGTTTCTCAGTAGCCGAGGACGTTCTGCGGTGGATCGATACTGCCCACCCATGCTTGAGAGGCGATTATGACTCATGGGCTCGGTGAATTAGGTTTGTACTATTTGGGAAAGGAAAATGGGTTAACATTCTCAAATCAATTGATAAAGGACCTTATCGATTGAGACTATAAGAGACATACTTGAAACTGTTGTGGATGGTACAGTGATCTTAGGATTGGACGGACCAAAGACGTATGATGAGCTCGGTGATAAGGAGAAAAGAGATATGATGTCGATATCGTGGCTTCAAAAATTATACTTGTGGTCTTCCAAAAGACATCTACAAGTTAATCAATCACAACATTGAAGCCAAGGCGGTTTGGGACAATGTCAAGATGCTTCTCTCGGTTTCGAATTAACTAAAGAAGACAGAGAATCACAATCAGATGATGACTTTGAGCACTTTAAGATGAAACCGGGAAAGTGTCACTGAATATTACGTAAGGTTCCACAAGCTTGTGAATGACATGAGGAATATTAAAATGACTATGCCAAATATTCATTTAAACTCAAAGTTTGTGAACAACATGAATCTCAAATGGCACAAATTTGTCACTTCAGTCAAGTTAACTAAGGGTTTGAGGAACACTAACTATGAGCAATTGTATGCATTCCTGCTTCAGAATGAGAGACATGCTATGTTTGAACGAATGATTCTTGAACAGTTCAAATCTAAACAGGGAGAAGCAAGTTCGTCAAATGATTCAACAGCCTTTTATACCAATGTAGGAATTACCACCAAAGCTTCTTAAGTCATACCCACGGGTAATGGTGATTACAAGCTCATTCCTGATCCAGCATATAAGCCTCCAGACTCAAACACACTCATGGAAAACTTCATCAATCAACTGTCTCTCATGGTTAGTCAAAATCAATTCCACCACACACCAACAATAACCTCGAGCGACATCCAATCCATACAATCAAGCCACCGCCGAGATGGTAAGGTAGTGGTGTAGAATGTGCAAGGAAGACGGTATGAACAAGGGATGGTTGGAGCAGATTATGGTATCTTGGAGCGGTGGAGGGTATGTGGCTAATCGTAATCGTGGAAGGAATGCCAATCAAGGACAAGGAAAGTCAATCAAGTGCTACAACCGTGGTGGTGATGGACACATTGCAAGGCGCACATCTCCAAAACGCCTCAAAATGCGTAGTACTTGAGGACAAGATGTCTTTGGTGCAAGCTCGGGACATGGAGCGGTTTGGATGAAGAAGAGTTGTTGTTTCTTGCGGATGGAAATGCCAAAACCTATGATCTTGATGTGGATGAGCGCCAATACAGAAATAGGTCACAATCATCAAAATGCCTTTCAAGTTCTTGATCGTGATGCATTTGACTCGATGTCGATGATGAACCCACGCCTGACAATATTCATGGCTAGCATTTCACCAAGGTCTCTCCAAAGGTTTCATCACCACAGCAGGCTGATCCTTCCAAAGAATCAATCATCTTTGAGGTATTAAAACTATACGATGAAGTTGATAAGCAAGAGATGCATAACAAAGTACAATCACATGTAACTAATGAATCAGATATGGATAATGTGGGTAATAGTAATATTGTCCCATATGATCGATATGTGATACAAAGTGAAAGTGAGATTGTACCAAGTGATGCATCCTCTACAGTCAATGATGACTATGTTTTTGATGAATACACTCCATGTGCCCCGATGATTTCGTTATCTCCGAATCGAATGCCTATAAAGAACAAGTTGCTATTTATGAACAACGTGCTAAGTTTGAGTTAACTACCCATGAGCAGGAAATGGATGACCAAATGCGCATAATTATTAGAAAAAGTAATTTTAGAGAAGAAGTGTTAAAACAAGAGTTAAACTCCTTACAAGAAAAGCTTTCTAAAGCTGTTAAGCAAAACAAGAACTCCAAGATAATGTTAAAGTGCTTAAACAAGAATTTAATGCTAAGGAATCAAAACTTTTGAATGACTTTTCCAATCTGAAAACTTTGAAAACAAGCTTGAAAATAAGTTGTGCGTACAAGGAATACCATTCGATCGCTCACATGATCACTAAGCATAGAGTTTTCACGATAAGCATAGCATTCCCTCGTAAAGGAACCCAATCATGAATATGGTAAAGTGGCTAGAGAAGCTCGAAGGTAATATATGATGGTAATGAAATCCTTAAGCCTAGGCAGAAACCTAGTTCGCAGAGTGCATCGAGGAAGATAGGCAATTAGATGAAGTCACTAGGGAGAAAATGAATATGAAGCTAAAAGATCATGAGTGTAAAAAGCAAAACATAACGTTCAAACCCCATGATTACACTAAAGAAAATTGGATTTCCCTGAACAGGTTTAAGCCTCAAACTCTATTAACTCCTGAACAAGTTTTTTGGAAAAAGGACATAGATATGCAAAAAGCTAATGCACTTGTTAAAACAAACACTCCCTTTAGGAAAATGCCTCCAACAACTGTGTATCCTCCGAATACACCAATGCATTTAGTTCCTAGATCTATTCTCACTAAGAGCAAGACCTTAATCAGCCTGTATGTTGTTTATCAACTATTTGTTTATTTTGAGAAGACATGTAAGAAAAGGATCACACCTACTGGGATAACTAAAGGGGATACGGGTTTTGAGCAAACTAAAGAATGCTATTTAACTGAGGTCATGCCTTTCTTTAAACAATTAAAAGGTCAATTTGAGAGTCTTCAAAAAGGGATAGACTCAGATAATAAAGAAATGGAAAAGGGATTTGATGAAATGATAGTTGAGGTAAATGATTATGAAAGGGAACTCAAATATAATGAAATTGAAATGAAGAATCTGCATATCTTAAATGAGAACTTAGTATTGAGTTGTGTGGCTCAAGATGTGTTTTATACTGTTACTAAGCATTCTATTACTGCTTCTCAATTTCATGAATTAACTGTTGCTTTGAAAGTTTCCCATGATCGTGTCATTGAGCTTGAAAACAAAAACTCAGAACTAAATGAGAATATTGATCAGGATGATCACGATAATTTGGTAAAACATCTTTCTAAGCTAGAAGTTGAACATTTTGATTTGCAACTAAAATATCAACATCTCAAAGAAAATGTCAAAACCTCAAACATAAAGACATCTTCCAATGCTCCAGAGTTTGATGCACTTTTTGAAATAAACAAACGTGACGAACAGATTCAAGCTCACTGTAACACGATCAGAAAGTTGAAAGCCCAAATTTCACAATTAAAGGGTGAAAAGAATAATGTGACTGGCTCCCAAATGCCTCCTCCTTTAGATTCTTAGTGTTCTCAAACTTTTCATCTTCAAAACTTGGTTAATGTTTTACAAAAGGAAAATGAGAGTTTTCTAGAAGAAAATGAAAAAGTTAAACGACACTTTAAAGAGTTATATGATTCAATGCGGTCACCGTGAAAAGAACAACGAAAAATAACGTCTTTACAAAAGAAAATTGAGAATCGAGGAGTCGTAAAAGGGAAAATGCCACTTGTCTTTAATGAGAATGTTGCATCAAAGTCATCTGCAGACTCTAAATATATTGTATTTGTTAAATACATTCCTCCTCATCTTAGAAATAACGAACTTGTGTTTCATAACTATTTCGCCACCTTAAGGATAGTCTAGAATGTCTCGTGAGATTGTAGAAGAGGATTTCATAAATAAGCAACTTGATAGTGAAATTAGGTTTGCTTGCATTCGTGCCAAACGATCTCGGGAGTCTGTTAGAATGTTTAAGAGCAATATGTCCTAAATCCTTATGCGAGAAAGATAAAGTCGTGATGCCTTATTCTATGCCTAGTGCTAAGTATGCAACCCATTCTATGCCCGGTGTTAAGAAAGTGAACTCTAAAGTGCCTTCAAGTAGTTCAGATCCCCGCACTTCTAGTTCGGGAATGAAAAGGTAGCCCAACCAACTAATGTTCCCATAATTCCTCTACAGAGTAATCGGTGACACAAAAGCAAGCGGGTCAAAGCCTCCGGGCAATACAAAGCAAGATAGGACCTCGCAAGCTAAGAATGTGCAATGGAAGAGAGTAGAAGACCACCCTAGGAACATGAAGTTTGAGTTGAATAAAACGAATCGTGTTGATTCTAGTACTAGCTATAAGCGCATCGTAATTAATTCAATTTCGCTACTTTTGGCAAAACATGTAATAATGATTGCTTGGTTTCATTACTAATCATGTATGTGGTGTGATTGATTTGATTAATCTTTGTTAAATACCCGTTAAAACCGTAATGCCAAAAATCGAGCTAAGAAGGCTAGAAAGCAAATGCGGAAGAAGATTAGAAAACATTGGAAACCCACAGGAAGAAAATTTAGTAATGTAGGTTATCAGTGGATACCTACTGGACACAAATTTAGTTTTAATGTATTGTGCCCTAAATTATCAAGATCAATGCCCATTAGGAAATGGATGCCTACTGGTAGAACTATTCCTTTAAGAAGTGAACATACTTTGAATATGTCTAATGCATACACTAGTACTGCATCAATCCATGATGATTCCATTGTTTCTACTTCCGATGTGGGTGTTCCAATCATTGTTACTAACCAAATGGAACCCATTCTTGCATGGGGATCCAAATTATCCAGCTTATCCATTCTTGTCTCGTGTTCAATTGCAAATCGTTCAAATCGCTACGTGGTACCGGACTCGGCCGTTCCAAGCATATGATTGGAGACCGGTCGCGCTCATGAACTTCGTGAGTAAATTCATCGGGACTGTTAGATTCGGAACGATCATTTCGGTGCAATTATGGGTTATGGAGATTATGTTGTTGGTGATAGTGTAATCTCCGTGGTATATTACGTTGAAGGTCTTGGTCATAACTTATTTTATGTCGGTCAATTCTATGATTACGATCTAGAAGTGGCCTTGAGCTATACTTGTTTCGTTAGAGAACTTGATGGTGCGAACTTTTAAGAAGAACACGTGGTTCAAACCTATACACCATCTCTATCGAAGATATGATGAAGTCTTCTCCAATTTGCTTGTTGTCAAGGCTTCAAAACAAAGTCATGGTTATGGCATCGTCGTCTCAATCACTTGAACTTGACACCATAAATGAACTTTCCGTAAAGGACTTAGTAAGAGGCTTACCTAGACTAAAGTATGAAAAGGATCATCTTTGTTCAAGATGCCAATTGGGAAAAAGCAAGAAGTATGCCTACAAACCCAAACCTACAAACTCGCTTATGGAAGTTCTTCATACCATTCACATGGATTTATGGACCCATGAGAGTGAGAATATTAATGGGAAGAAATATGTGTTAGTTGTGGTTGATGATTACTCTCGATTTACTTGGGTTAAGTTCTTAAGGACAAAGGATGAAACTCGGATATCATCATTAAACTTATCAAACAGTGCAGTTCGACTTAACAAAACCGCCGAATCATCCGAGCAGACAATGGAACCGAGTTTGTCAATATAGAACTTAGTGAGTTTTATGAAAGTGTTGGAATCGGTCATCAAAGAAGTGTTCCACGAACTCCTCAACGTAACGGTGTAGTTGAAAGACGAAATTGAACTCTTGTGGAAGCCGCAAGAACAATGCCGATTTACTCAAAGGTTCCAACGTTTCTCGGGTCAAGCCATTGCCACCGCATGCTACACTAAAATCGATCCCTATTTCACACATCTCATGGAAAACTCCATATGAACTTGTCCACAATCGAAAACCCGATCTATCATTCATTCGTGTGTTTGGTGCATTGTGTTATCCAACTAATGAGGGTCAAGATTTAGGTAAACCGAAGCTAAAGCGGACATTGGAGTATTTGTAGGATATGCACCAAACAGAAAATGATACCGAATCTACAACAAAAGAACCCGAAATATCATGGAAACAATTCACGTTACGTTCGATGAGTTGACCGGTCAAATGGCTCCGGGACAACCCAGCCGGACCCGCATCACAACCTTCATCAAGTAGTCCCATCGATGCTACTCTTGTACAAACTCCTCACCAAAGAACTCCATATGTACCACCTTCGGAAGATGATTTGAAGAAATTGTTTGCTCAATGTTTGATGAACACTATGAGCCAATTGCTAATGATCATCATATCCATCAACAGAGGCTGCTCCTATCCCTATCAACGTAGATAACCCTTCGTTTCTATGTCATTGAGTCAAGAAGCGCTGCTGCCGATCACTCAGTATCATCATCAATTCCTCAATCATCAACTATACATCATGGAATTGTTTCGCACCTATGATGGAGATAACCCTTTGCTACTCCTCAAGATGCTCCCTTTAAGAACATATTTGCTCTCGAACCATCATCGAACCATCTTCACGTGGGAAAATGACTCGCTACTTGGTTCCTCAACAACAACCACACGAACACCTTAGAAAATGGACACATGATCATCCATTGGACAACATCATTGGGAATCCTCTCGTCTGTATCCACTGTAAACAACTTGCAACTAATGCCTTATGGTGCTTCTTCAACTCCGTACTCTAAGATCGAACCAAAAGACGTTAAACCGCCATGAATGAAGACAATGGTTCAATGCCATGCAAGAAGAAATTCATGAGTTTGATCGACTAGATGTATGGGAATTAGTGCCGGTCCCGACGTGCTATGATCATTGCTCTAAAGTGGATCTTCAAAGTAAAACTTGATGAGCATGGTGATGTATTAAAGAACAAGGCTCGATTGGTTGTAAAGGATACCGTTAAGAGGAGGTATTGACTTTGAAGAATCATTTGCTCTAGTTGCACGTGTCGAGGCAATCGTAATCTTCCGGCTAATGCCGCAAGTAAAAACATGGTATTCTATCGATGGATGTAAAGACGGCTTTTCTTAACGAAGATCTTAAAGAAGTCGTATACGTCGCCCAACTGAAGGTTTTGTGAATCCGAGCATCCTACTCATGTCTATCGCTTGAAGAAGGCTCTTCATCGTTTAAAGCAAGCTCCAAGGGCATGGTATGATACGCTATCAAAGTTTCTTCTATCTACCGGATTCACAAAGGAGCAGCTTGATCCGACATTGTTCACCGTAAAGTCGCAAACATTTAATTCACGCTCAAATCTATGTTGATGATATTATTTTGCCTCGATCGACCCCAATGAATGTGACCATTTTTCTAAGGAGATGGGCTCCAAATTTCAAATGTCAATGATGGGACAAATGTCATTTTTCTTGGGATTACAAATTTCACAAAGTCTCGGAGGCATTTTTATCAATCAAATATGCAAATAAAATTTTAAAGAAATTTGGATTTGACACTTGTGACACCGTTGACACTCCCATGGTGGAGCGTACCAAACCGGATGAGGACCACTGGGATCATGGTAGATCTAACGAAATATCAAAGTATGATTGGATCCACGATGTACCTCACACCAAGAGAACGATATTCGTCATTGTATGCATGTATGCTAGATACCGTGCTAAGCCTACCAAAAGCACCTTGAAGTTGTTAAACGGGTCTTTCGGTATCTCCAAGGAACCATCAACATGGGACTTTGGTACCAAGGACACCGGTATGTCACTAACGACCTATGAAGATGTCGACCATGCGGGATGTCAAGATACACGTCAAGTACATATGGAGGTGCTCGGTTTTGGGTGATAAGCTTGTGAGTGGTCTTCAAAGAAACAAATGAGTACTTCTATATCCTCTACAGAGGTGAGTACATAGCCATGTCATCTTGTTGTGCTCAAATCCTATGGATGAGATCCCAGTTATCTGACTATGGCTTTGAATTCAACAAAATCCCTCTGTATTGTGATAACAAAAGTGCCATTGGTCTCTCCTGCAACAATGTTCAACATTCAAGAGCAAAGCACATCGACATTCGACATCATTTCATCCGGGAACAAGTGGAAAAAGGTGTGGTAGAACTTTACTTTGTGAGAACTGAATATCAGCTAGCAGACATCTTCACTAAGGCACTCCCTCGAGAACGTTTCGAGTTTATTATTCTTCGTCTTGGACTCAAGAGTCTTCAACCTGAGACACTCAAACGTCTTCTTGAGGAAGAAGAGGAGTAAAGGATCTCCTCATCTATCTTGTGTACATATTTTTTCAAAAAGCAAAATACAAAATTATAAAACCAACAAAAAGAAAATAGAAAAATATAAAATTTTCAAAATCCATAAAAAATTAGAAAATCTTGAAAAATTCTAAAAATATTGTTATTTTGTCATGTTTTTCTCAATTCGATAACATCTACGGACTTTGTGTTGATATTCAAAGAATATCACGGGTTTTTAGATGTTCTTCGAATGTACATATTTAAAAAAAATGAGACGGAGAAAAATGGTGGTTTATTGTCATTTCAGACAGTAACCCGTTTTAAAAAGAAAGAACAGAGACATGCTTAATCTTATTTTTTAAATCTCATACTCTGATTCTTAAAACAAATGTTTGTCACCAAAAAGACAAATGTTTCCTTTCAACATATTTTTCCTTCTAATGATTCTTCTGAAAAATATTTGCCATCTAATGAAAACAACATTGTTTTGAAAATACCTCGGACTCTATTCTTGAAAATCATCTGGGCTTATCATCTGTCAAAATCTCTATCTCTCAATCAACAACTTATGTCATTGATTGAGGGGGAGAATGATTTCAATTCAACCAAAAAGGTTATTTTTCAAACAATTGGCAAGTAAAAGAGCAAGGTCTACTTTTGTAAAATCAAAAAGAACAATGTTTTATACAATTGATTCAAGACATTGGCTAATGTTATGTTTTCAAAATATATTTATGCATGATTGATCAATGGAGTTTAAAGTCTCAAAATCCGATCCTTATCAGTTAAAATGTTTTTTCAAAAGTAAGTCACTATTCTCCTCAAAAGTTCTCAAAATTTAATTTAAATCAATAGAGATCACAAATCTCAAAGGATTTTAAAATTGTGATCCGGGGAGAATTTGTGATTTAAATTGGATTTAAACTGATAATTCGATAAATGGTTTTATATGTGATTAACATGCTCTCCTCCCTACAAGTGCCAAACGATTTCAAATTTTAATGCACATGTTAAGGGGGAGCATCTACATCAAACCAATATGGATTGAATAGTGATTGATTTATCTCTAAGTGAAGGTTTTCCCTAATATGTGCTAAACAATTTGAAAATCAGATGCACATATTGAGGGGGAGCAAATTTTTGAAAACCACCTTCTTTCCCGAAAATAACTTTACCTGTATGAGAAACACTGACTTTGATCGGGAAAGTAATGTCGATATTTTTAGAAAATAATTGATCAAAGAAGTGAATTATTCCTCTTGCCTCCATGTGCCAAACTGATTTCAAACATATGATGCACATGTTGAGGGGGAGCTGTTTTCTAAAATATCAAAAATGATTCAGGTACAAAATGCTTTGATAATATGTCACAAGTACCTGGATTGATTTTCAAATAGTTTTCAATTGGTTCCAATGGCTTATGAACAATACCAAAAAGACCGACCAAATTTACTTTATGTATGGTGATATAAGGATGGTTAGGTTAGGTATTCGTTCCCACGATCCCGCCAGAGCCGGAGGGGTCTACCTAGGGACAATCCACTAGAATAGTGTAGAGTCCTTAGGAATGATGAAAAAAGGAGAAAAGTGAGATATGGGAAGAGTGCGGACTGAGATAGAGCTAGAACTAGAATAAACCCAACAAGGTTCTAGTAATGAAGTCTCGGTAAGCACTGAAGGGGTTGAAGAATGAAAAAGAATGGAATGTGAAAAAGGGTGAAAATAAATAGCCCTCCGTTTATTTCAACCTTAGGGCAGAAACCGGGTTCAATTCATATGCTACTGGTGGTTACCAAAGTAATAATGGTATTGAATACAAGACGTCATGGACCCAGTGACGCACTGCACTACATCTTCCCAAGATACTCAAGTTCCTCTTAAAAGGACTTGTTTCATTCTCACGGGGAACCTACATTATCTATCGACTTTCTCTTAGAGATGGTTGATATTGAAGAAGGAGACCCTCTCCCTAGTCTTGGGCATAGGAACCAAATGTGCACTGTTGAGTCTAGAGCCACGAGATCATTAATAAATCTCATCAGGACACTGTTAACGAAGACTCTTTGTTTTACACAATGTGGAAAGAGAGAATATATTTTAAGAGTCCTACGCATTATCCTTGTGGTATTGCCAGAACATCTGAGTGATATGCCAACATACTCACAATGAAGATGGAAAGCCTTCTAGAGCCAACATCAAACAAGCTCTTGGTAGGTGGCATGCGAGATCTATCCAATAGATCAACCATGTGACAACTGAACAGAAACAATGGGGCAATTCAAATTTATGAATCAATCCTGGTTCAGGTTATGGATTGTCGGATACCTTTGAAAAACCGATCGTTGTGCTTAAAATTCTTTTCTCTAGCACATCGACTGTGTATTAATATTTCAAAATAAAAGGTGTTTATGATTGATACTTGATTTTCATTAAAACCTTTGTTGTATTGCAAAAACAATTTATATTGAGCAGTACTCGATTGTTTTTCAAATCTCTTTTCATCAATCAGTGAATCTCAAATTCGTTGGTTCACTCATTCCGTGTTGTCTTCTTTGAGACGTTCCGGTTTGAGAACGGCTAGAGCGATTCGAAACCCCGTCAAGGAGATTCTTGAATTATACCGATCACGGGAAGTACTTGTACCGATCAACGGGAACCGTGGGCGTGTACCTCAATTCAACGAAGTGATCAAAGACACTTTCGTGCGCTTTATTGCTAACTGTTGTATGCGGTACACCCGACGTTTGCGGTGATTAGAATTGAGAGGTCAATCCATTGCCACATGCTCACACAACACATTCACTTCAAAATCATGATTAGTGCATCAACAACTCGATATTTTCACTCCATGCTTCGCTACTGCTGCCGCAAATATCTTGAATCAACTAAAGCTTCCGCTACTCGATGAAAAGAAATCATGATCCGAATGTGAGCATGTCGGTCCACCGTTACAACATCATACAATGTCAATACTACAAAGGAAGAGTCGAGATTTATGCAAGTCGATGATCTCAAAGTCGGCTCAAAACTCATCATCACGTGGATTAGTTAAAGACCTCCACTTGAATTATCCAAACATGCAAAACATGAAGAATCAAAGACTACGGGATACAGAGCAATGAACTTAAACATGAATCCAAGAACAATCTTAATGTAATATCTGTTTGTATTCGTGTAATTTGAGGTGACCTCCTTGGGGAGATTGTTAGGATTTAGAAAATCCGGTCATTAAAGTGTCGGTCACCTTAAGTATATGTAATCGTTAGAAAGCTCGTAGTCGTAGTCATTTAATAGTAGTTAGTATTTAGTTAAGTAACACCGTGGAGGACTGACGGTCTTTACCCACCGTATGCCCGATCCACACTGTAGGAGGCGAGTCTTGTAAGAAAACTATAAATACCCTCTACCTCCCAAGGTAGAGGGTTGGAGCTTCAATACCATTTTTCTTTTGTTTCACATAGTTCTCAACTCTCTTCCCTTTCTCTCTCTAGAACTTTCTCTCTCTAAACATTATTATACGCCCCATATGATTATGGTTTGATGTGTTTGTGAAATCCTATAAGTTACAATAACATAATGCATAATCGAAAGATAAGGAACGAAATAATATAACCTGAGGTGCATTGGGGAAAATCATAAGGTATAAACAAAAGGATAATGAAATGAAAAGAAAGGTCAGGAAACTACCACGAGCCCAAACAAAACATATCATATCATAGCATAAGTAACCAATGGAGTGATCAGCTCTCAAAATGTGAAAGACGTGTATTGCACACAACATCAGTCACCAGATAAAATCATAATGTACATATCATAGCATATCAAATCAAATATAGGATGTATCCAAATGCCCCTATACAAATCATAGTGGCCATAATAATAGTAATAAAGCGTGCATAATAATATCACAAAAGGGACGGTGTGGAACATCACTCGACTACACTAGAGTCATGTCAATGGTGCATCAAAGACATGGCCATGTTACCTTTATGGCTAGGAATTGGCTCGGGTACTAAACTGAAGGGTCAAATGAAAGTCATAATCTAAAGGTTCATGCTAAAGGTTCAAAACAAGGTTCAACATCAAAAGATTCACAAAACTAAGGGAACATATCAAAGGCATAAAGGGGAACCCTAATAATAAGGCTCAGAGCAAAGGAAAAACTAATCAAGCTAATATCAAAAAGATGTGAAAGAATCATGAGAAACCTTAAGAGATAAGATCAGTATATTTGTACCTTATTTTCAGCAGAAAGAAAACAAAAGCAGACGAAATCAAGAGACACGGAAAGATCACTCCTTCCTAGAAGGATATACAGAAGTGAAAGGACATCCATTTATTAGATGGAGTTAATGTGTTTTATTCCGATTAAGTCTTTTAGGGTTTATGAGATTCTTTCCATTTTTAGTAAGCTTCCAAATATAGTAACTTTACCATTTTAAGTAACTTTTAATTTAGGCAAGTTTCCATAATTAGCAGGTTTAGTCATTTATGATGTAATTAATGTCAAATTAGGTTAACATGATGAAAATGATGATTATTATAGTTTAGGGTTTAATTATGACAAGTTACAATAGTTTAGGGCCTAAAAATTAATTATCACAAAGTATGGGGTCAAATATGTAAATGTTGCAAGTTTAATTATTTTACGACTTTAGTCTATTTCTTTATCATTTAAACGAGCAGCCCTTCAATTTTATAATTTACAGAATAAGCCTTAAACTTTTATTAAACCAAAACCTTATTAAATCCCTAAACTAGCTCGACACCTTGTTCCATTTTATTAGCCATTCGAACCCTAACCCAAACAAGGATTACACGACTTCTTTCATGTGATATTCTAGTCGAGACTTACCATGACCACAAAAATTTGATTCGACTCAACATGAACCATACGAGACCTTTTTAAAGATTTACAAGCGACGCAAGTTAACCAAGATTCAAGCGTGTATATATGTCCTAATTTAACTCGATACAAAGTAGATGACATGCATGTGGTCGAATGATTAGGGGAGTCAAAAACAGATTCAAAAGGACCCCATATGGGTCGATATATATAGGTTCAAAACAGTATGCATAGTGGTCGAATAACATGCTCATCCCATCCAATATTTAGGTGACGTAATATATGATTTCATGTGACTATTTAAGCTCGATACGAAAATAAATCAACGTGAATGTAACATGCATGATAGGGTCGAACAGATTCAAAATATGGGAATTATATGTGGGTCAAATTATACAGTTTCTCATTCAACAATTCATGGGTTCAAGTTATGATATCATGTGACAAACCTTATTATTTTATGTGATGAATGTTATCCTTTTATGATGAATCTTATCATTATAGGTGATGGTTTTAACATGCACATGCATTCATATGGGCACCAGTACCCACGACACATTCAAGGAAACAAGGAAAAGAATTGAAAAGAGTTGTGAGGACACATTACCCTTGGCGTACGAGTGAAAAGAAGACAAAGAAACCAATGAATCGAAACCCACGATCACAAGTACCTTCGAATGGAAGAAGATACCAAGATATTTTGCTTGCTTGTGGATCGAATGGAAGAAGAGACCAAGATATTTTGCCGTCACTTTTTATGCTAGGTTTTAGCGTGAATTACTTGTGTGAAAAGTAGGGTTACAATATAAATTGGATGGGAAGGAATATATGGAAGTTATAAGGCGTGCATTATGGCCGAGAAAAAGGGAATTCACAAACAGAAAATATACTTTCCAACTTATAAATATATATATATATATATATATATATATATATATATATATATATATATATATATATATATATATATATATATATATATATATATATATATATATATATATATATATATATATATATATATATATATATATATATATTGAAATTGCCTATGCAAAACGTATAAACATGTGATTCATATTTCAGACGTAAGTGTGTCGATTTATTTATCTTACACAAGTTACATATTTACAAGTTAGATTATAAACATATTTAATGAGCTTTGACATATTTTATGTATTTTATAAGTTTTAAATTAGAGGGGCAAAATAGTCTTTTTACGCATTTTAGATTTTCTGGTTTTACAACTCTTCCCCTCTAAAAGAAAATTTTCGTCCTCGAAAATTGAATTGAAAATGAAAGAAAACAATGGAGACATAACAGACTACGAAAAGAAATGAGGATAACTTGCTCGCATCGATTCCTCGGTCTCCCAGGTAGCTTCACGCTCTCGGTGATTCTTCCAAAGAATTTTCACAAACGGAATGACCTTGTTTCTCATGACTCTATCTCGTCGATCTAAGATAGCTTCGGGTTCCTCAGACAAAGACATATCCGGCTGAATCTGATCTAAAGGATAGGACACCACATGCAATGGATGATAATTGTATCCCCGCAAAAGAGATACATGGTAGACATCATGAACATGAGATAGCTGAGGAGGTAGGGCTAAATGGTAGGAAACCTCCCCAACACGGTCTAGAATCTCGAAAGGTCCAATGAATCAAGGACTAAGCTTGCCCTTGATCCCAAAATGCTTCACACTACAGAACGGGGAAACCTTCAAAAATACACGATCACCAACACGAAACTCTAAGTCACGCCTATGCTTATCAGCATAACTCTTTTGTCGAGAACGAGCCTCTTTCAACCTTTTGCTTAGCAATCGCCACCTTTTCGTTAGTAATCTCAATGATTTTCGGTCCCTCAAACAAACGTTCACCCACTTCATCCCAACAAATAGGTGCCCTACACTTCCTCCCATACAAAAGATCATACAGTGCTGCCTTGATGCTAGCGTGCCAACTATTGTTGTATGCAAACTCCACCAAGCACAGATACTCATCCCAGTTTTCGGTCCACTCCAATGCACATGCCCTCAACATGTCCTCTAAAGTGTGAATGGTCCTCTCCGTCTGACCATCTTTCTGAGGATGAAAAGCGGTGCTAAATTTGAGACGCGTACCCCAAGATTTCTGTAGACTCTTCCAAAAATGAGACGTAAACCGCGGATCTCTGTCTGAAATAATAGCGGTTGGAGTACCATGAAGTCCAACAATCTCTTGCTGAAACACCTCTTCCAACTTAGCAATACGAAAGTCCTTTCGGATAAGTAAGAAATGAGCAGATTTGGTTAGTCGATCAACAACCACCCAAATCGCATCATGTCTCCTTCGAGTAGGAGGTAACCCTATAACAAAATCCATGGAGATCTCTTCCCACTTCCAAGTAGGAATATCCAAAGGCTGCAACAAACCACTCGCCCTCTGATGCTCAATCTTAACTTGCTAACATGTCATACACTTGGCTACAAAAGAAGCCACATCTTGCTTCATACCATTCCACCAGAAATGCTGCTTAAGATCCCGGTACATCTTGGTTGAACCAGGATGGATAGTGAAAGGGGAACTATGAGCCTCAGACAAAACAGCTTCATGCAACGTGGGATCATTTGGAACACGCAGCCGACCCTCATACCATACCATGCCAAAACCATCGACACTGAACTATGTCTGCTTACCCTCTTCGATATTTTGAACCACAGACCAAAGCTCACCATCATCTTTCTGAGCTTCCTTAATCTGTAGCATAAGATTGGACTCCACCTTCATACTAGCCCAATAACCGTCATAACCACGAATACAAAACTCCACGTCCAACAGCTCTAAATCATGCAGAACCCTGGGCTCAATCTCCAAGCTAGCAATCATACCCGACTTCCGGCTAAGTGCATCAGCAACCACATTCGCCTTTCCCGGATGGTATTGGATGTTCGTGTCATAATCCTTAAGGAGTTCCAACCACCTTCTTTGTCTCATATTAAGCTCCTTCTGGGTAAAGATGTACTTTAAAATCTTATGGTCGGTAAAGATATCACATGATTCGCCATACAAATAATGCCTCCAAATATTTAAGGCAAAAACAACCGCAGCCAGCTCTAGATCATGCGTAGGGTAATTCTCCTCATACGACTTCAATTGCCTCGAAGCATAAGCAATCACCTTACCATGCTGCATCAAAACACAACCCAAACCTTTCTTTGACGCGTCGCTATAAATCTGAAAACCTCCAGAACCTGATGGAAGAGTCAAAATAGGCGCCGACACCAACCTTTGCTTCAACTCCTCAAAACTCTTTTCACGCTCCTCCGTCCAAACAAACTTTTCACCTTTCCTCATCAGTTGCGTCAGGGGTAAAGCCAACCGAGAGAAACCCTCCACAAACTGTCGATAATAGCCAGCGAGAACCAAAAAACTCCTAACCTCCGTCACAGTAGTGGGTCTCGGCCACATAGTGATAGCCTCAATCTTAGATGAGTCCATGATGATACCATCAGCGGACACAACATGACCTAGGAAAGCAACTTGATTCAACCAAAATTCACACTTAGAAAACTTGGCATCAAACTTCTGCTGCCGAAGAGTCTCCAAAACGATACGGAGGTGTTGCTCGTGTTCTTCCTCACTCTTGGAATAAACGAGAATATCATCGATGAAGACAATCACAAACTTGTCGAGGTACTCGTGAAACACCCGATTCATAAGGTCCATGAAAACAGCAGGAGCATTAGTCAAACCAAAAGGCATAACCAAAACTTGTAATGACCATAACGAGTACGGAACGCGGTCTTAGGAACATCTTGCTCCTTCAAACGCAATTGATGATAACCGGATCTCAAATCAATCTTAAAAAAGAATTTAGCTCCCTGCAACTGGTCAAACAGATCGTCGATACGCAGAAGAGGGTAACGATTACGGATAGTGATTCGGTTGAGCTCGCGATAATCAATACACAAACGCATACTCCCGTCCTTCTTCTTAACAAATAGCACATGTGCACCCAAAGGAGAAATGCTGGGTATAATGAAACCATTCTCCACGAGTTCCTGTAACTGCTCCTTCAACTCCTTCAATTCAATAGGCGCCATACGGTACGGAGCTTTAGAAATAGATTCGGCACCAGGAATCAATTTGATGCCAAATTCAACTTCCCTAGCCGGAGGAATACTAGGAAGTTCGTCGGGAAATACATCAGAGAATTCACGAACAACGGAAAGACTTACAATACTCGAAACTTCTAAAGAAGTATCTTTAATGGATGCCAGGAAGCCATGGCAACCATGGGAAATCAGAGTTCGGGCTTTCATAGCCGAAATAATCTTAGCAGATTTGAGAGGTTGGGAACCATGATAAACAAAATCAGGATGATGAATATCGCCAAAGAT
This sequence comes from Chrysanthemum lavandulifolium, assembly GCA_022545495.1. Taxonomy (NCBI): domain Eukaryota; kingdom Viridiplantae; phylum Streptophyta; class Magnoliopsida; order Asterales; family Asteraceae; genus Chrysanthemum; species Chrysanthemum lavandulifolium. The sequence goes on from CM040238.1 coordinate 182,460,154, forward strand.
CACATTTCTGGCATGGAAATCAATGGTAGATCTATGCGAAGCCAACCAATACATACCAAGAATCACATCAAAGTCAATCATATCCAGAGGAAGTAAATTCGCTGAACGAATGCCGTCATCAAAACATAAAGGACATTTCACATATTCATGATCAATAATTACTTGGTTTTTCATTGGGGTGGAAATGGATAAATGATTAGTTAAAGGTGTGGGGGTCATATTAAGTTTCTTGGCAAATGAAATAGATATAATAGAATGAGTGGCACCCGTATCAAATAAAGCAAAAACAGTGTGATCGCCAAAGTAAAGAATGCCGGTAATGGTACCTGAAGAGTTCGTCGCCTGGTCACGAGTAGTAGCATACACACGACCCATAGTAGGAGCTGACCTAGCCGTGTTCGCCGGTGCAATATGCTTCCCCTGCGTACAATCCTTCAGCTTGTGAGCAGTGGACCCACAAGAGAAACAACCTCTAGTAAGCCGATGACAAGCGCTCGGATGAGCCTTTCCACGAGTAGCACAAAGGGGTGGGGGAGGCAAAGTCTCCGTAGGCGTCCTCTGAGTTGATGAACCTGTAGCACGATCCTGCTGTGAACCCTAGTCGATCGATCTCGAATCAAGGCCGATTATTGTTACCATGACCACACGGTCATTCCTGGGCCCCACCGATCACCCTCTGATCCTGACCCCGAGTCTCCTGACGCCTCAAATCATACCCCAGTCCTGAAGACCTCTATACTCTTGACCCTGGTCCTGACGACCCCTCTGATCAACACCCTGGTCCTGACGACCCCTATGCATATATCCCTGATCCTGGCGACCCCTCTGATCATAACCCTGGTCATGACGACCCCTGAAGTTAACCCAGTCACCATCTCTGCCTCTCTTATTTGAACCACGATCAGAATGAAGTAACTCTATGTTGCGGGACGCATCCGCCACCTGTGCCACATCCTCATAATCATTGTTAATGAGTCGATCCAAGACCAACTTCTTCAAACCCCACTTAAAATGTCTAGCCTGCCTCCGAACATCACCCGCAATAGCCCTAACAAAACTAGCCAATCTAAGAAAATGCTGGATGTACTCATTTGAGGATTCCCGGTCTAACTGATAAATTGCCCAATAATTACGCTCATACCTCTGCTGCTCAGAGTCGGGAAAATACTGCCTATAAAAGATCTCACAGAAAGTATTCCATGAGCAAGTGTCAACAAGAAGGTACGCTTTCCACCAATTCAGCGCATCCCCTTCCAACTTAAACGTAGCCAGCCGAGTCTTAAATTCATCAGCATAACCTAAGACATTAAACAACTGCTCCATATGAGTAATCCAATCTTCTGCATCCGTAGGAGCAGTAGCATATTGGAAGGAAATCGGCTTTAGCTTAGTGAACCTCTCAATCCAAACAGTAATACCAGTAGGTGGAGCAGCACCACAACCACCAATGAAGAACCGGCACTATTCCTGATGTCGTTGATGATATTGGTTCTCAATTCAGCAGAGAGATTTGGCAGAGCATTTGCCAAAGCATTGGCTATCATAGCCTCGAAGTTAGGGGTACCATCCCCATTAAGTTCACCATTTCTATGAGTCATCACCATCCGAACAATTATTAAAAAGATTAGTAAAAGGTCAGAAAACAGAATGAAAACATGAAAGGAAATAACGGAAATTAAACCTAAAGTCTACCCAATTCCTCACCAGTCAAAGCCTAAGCTCTAAGGGTCAATCCTAAGGCTCATATGTTCCTAGGTTACAACTACAAGTCATAACCTGGCCTCTTATACCATAATTGTAACACCCCAACCCGACAAGGGTAGAAGTATCACAGTATGGTGTCATATCAAAGCATACATAATGAAAGGAAAATACTCCAAAGAAATAAATAACGATAATGCAAGTCAAAATAAATGTCATAGCATAATCAATGGAATCTAAGATGACTAGGGTCAAGGCCTCCACATAAGCTCATCACTCATCCCAAAACAATCCCCATCTCCTAGCTTAGATACCTGTCGCAGGAAAAGAAAATGCGGCTGAGCTTAAAAAGCCCAGTGAACATATATATATAACAAAACGCATAATCGAAAGATAAGGAACGAAATAATATAACCTGAGGTGCATTGGGGAAAATCAAAAGATATAAACAAAAGGATAATGAAATGAAAAGAAAGGTCAGTCAACTACCACAAGCCCAAACAAAACATATCATATCATAGCATAAGTAACCAATAGAGTGATCAGGTCCCAAAATGTGAAAGACGTGTATAGCACACAACATCAGTCACCAGATAAAATCATGAATATACATATCATAGCATATCAAATCAAATATAGGATGCATCCATACGCCCCTATACAAATCATAGTGGCCATAATAATAGTAATAAAGCGCGCATAATAATATCACAAAAGGAACGGTGTGGAACATCACTCGACCACACTGGAGTCATGTCAATGGTGCATCAAAGACATGGCCATGTTACCTTCATGGCTAGGAATTGGCTCGGGTACTAAACTGAAGGGTCAAATGAAAGTCATAATCTAAAGGTTCATGCTAAAGGTTCAAAACAAGGTTCAACATCAAAAGGTTCACAAAACTAATGGAACATAGCAAAGGCATAAAGGGTAACCCTAATAATAAGGCTCAAAGCAAAGGCAAAACTAATCAAGCTAATATCAAAAAGATGTGAAAGAATCATGAGAAACCTTAAGAGATAAGGTCAGAATATCTGTACCTTATTCAGCAGCAAGAAAACAAAAGCAGACGAAATTAAGAGACATGAAAAGATCACTCCTTCCTAGAGGGATCTACAGAAGTGAAAGGACATCCATTTATTAGATGTAGTTAATGTGTTTTATTCCGATTAAGTCTTTTAGGGTTTATGAGATTCTTTCCATTTTTAGTAAGTTTCAAATATAGTAACTTTACCATTTTAAGTAACTTCAAATTTAGGCAGGTTTTCATAATTAGCATGTTTAGTCATTTATGATGTAATTAATGTCAAATTAGGTTAACATGATGAAAATGATGATTATTATAGTTTAGGGTTTAATTATGACAAGTTACAATAGTTTAGGGTCTAAAGTGTAATTATCACAAAGTATGGGGTCAAATATGTAAATGTTGCAAGTTTAATTATTTTACGACTTTAGTCTATTTCTTTATCATTTAAGTGAGCAGCCCTTCAAGTTTTATAATTTACGGAATAAGCCTTAAACTTTTATTAAACCAAAACCTCATTAAATCCCTAAACTAGCTCGACACCTTGTTCCATTTAATTAGCCATTCGAACCTTAACCTAAACAAGGTTTACACGACTTCTTTCATGTGATATTCTAGTCGAGACTTACCATGACCACAAAAATTTGATTCGACTCAACATGAACCATACGAGACCTTTTTAAAGATTTACAAGCGACACAAGTTAACCAAGATTCAAGTGTGTATATATGTCCTAGTTTAACTCGATAAAAAGTAGATGACATGCATGTGGTCGAATGATTAGGGGAGTCAAAAACAGATTCAAAAGGACCCCATATGGGTCGAGATATATAGGTTCAAAACAGTATGCATTGTGATCGAATTAAATGCTCATCCCATCCAATATTTAGGTGACGTAATATATGATTTCATGTGACTATTTAAGCTCGATACGAAAACAAATCAACGTGAATGTAACATGCATGATAGGGTCGAACAGATTCAAAAGATGGGAATTATATGTGGGTCGAATTATACAGTTTCTCATTCAACAATTTATGGGTTCAAGTTATGATATCATGTGACAAACCTTATTATTTTATATGATGAATGTTATCCTTTTATGATGAATCTTATCATTATAGGTGATGGTTTTAACATGCACATGCATTCATATGGGCACCAGTACCCACGACACAATCAAGGAAACAAGGAAAAGAATTGAAAAGAGTTGTGAAGACACATTACCCTTGGCGTACGAGTGAAAAGAAGAAAAAGAAACCAACGAATTGAAACCCACGATCACAAGTACCTTCGAGACCTTCCTGCTTGCTTGTGGATCGAATGGAAGAAGAGACCAAGATATTTTGCCGTCACTTTTTATGCTAGGTTTTAGCGTGAATTACTTGTGTGAAAAGTAGGGTTACAATATAAATTGGGAGGGAAGGAATATTTGGAAGTTATAAGGCGTGCATTGTGGCTGAGAAAAAGGGAATTCACAAACAGGAAATATACTTTCCAACTTTCAATTATCATGGGCTTTATCCTTTACGTATGGGCTTTTATAAATCAAGTATTATGTACATGCATTTGTATATATATATTGAAATTCGGCCCATGCAAAAATGTATAAACGTGTGATTCATATTTTAGACGTAAGTGTGTCTTTTATTTATCTTACACAAGTTACATATTTACAAGTTAGATTGGAAACATATTTAATGAGCTTTGACATATTTTATGTATTTTATAAGTTTTAAATTAGAGGGGCAAAATAGTCTTTTTACGCGTTTTAGATTTTGGGGTTTTACACAAGTTATTGACGTGATATAACGTAACCGCGCATGAAGATTACGACGTAAATGAAACCCAAAGTAGATTACGGCTTAACTATCTATCTAAGTTACGCCGTAAATATTTATTAATGGATAAGATCGTTGAAGATTACAGTAGTTACGGCGTAACCACAACTCAAGGTTACGTCGTAGCTTTGTCGGGCCTATAAATACCAACCCTATTTTCTGCATTTGGAGCATCTTTCACACCACAACTCATCAGAGGACGAAGTAGGGTTCCACAAGGACGATCTCCAGCAGTATATGGAGCATTTTCCAACAAAGAAATCACACCATAACATGAGTAGGTTTTAGCGATTCATATTTCTTTTACATTTACGATTTCATATATTTCATTACCATGCAAAACATTTAATCCCTTGTACTTTTTAATATGATCGGCTAAGCACCTTTGGTGCTAGCCTAGTTATGATTCCTTTCATGTATTGATTATATTTTCGTGCTTTTATTATTGCTTCTAGTGTGTGCATGCTTAGTTTTTCGTTAGATCCTCTAGTTTCGGTAGTTTTGAAGATCGGTTGTACTTCTTACACTAGGAGAATTGACCATATAACCCTAGTGTGATTGGATAACGAGGGTTGGTAAGAATTGACCATAGGACTACCAATTCTTTGTGTGTTACATGACCATAGGATCACCCTCCGGGTTGGATGAACTTAAGAAGTTAGATGTGTGGTCTAAGATCCGAGAGGCCGAGCCACACAAAGAATAAATCTAGCATGTAGCGGCACTTAATGACTCAAACTAGTCTACCTATAAGCTTTGATGACCATAAGGATGCAGATCTTTGGCGTCCTAGTAGGATTCTAGGGAGATAGGCTAGCCGAATTAACCATAGGAGTCTAGTGAATCTTATGCCCCACTTGAAGTGATAGAAAGCTTAATTAGAGAATATAGTCATTGCATGGTAGGATGAACGACTAGGCTAGTACAATTTCTCCCTACATTTTTCATCTTAATTTAATTTCGCAATTTCACTTATGTTATTTCATTTTATTAATCAAATAATTCAAAAACCCTTTTCTAAAACGTGACATAGACTTAAGTTAGAATCCACATTCACATAGCTCTTGGGACGACCTCGCCTTTACCGAATACTCTCCAAAAGGTGAAGATCGGTGGGATCACCCTGGTCCCATACTACACACGATCGGGTACTCTGCCCATTAGTGCATAAGGTAGACCATAGGTAGACGAGTAACTTTTATAAATATTAAAACATGGTCAGAAATCCTGCATCAAGTTTTTGGCGCCATTGTCGGGGAGCTATATTAGGATTTTTATGTAAGTTTTTAAATTTTTGTTTAATTTTTGTTTTTCTTACATTTTTCTTCTAATTTCAGGAATCATGGCAATTATGGATATTGATACACTTACCCTTGAGGAGTACCTAGCTATGACTCGAGAAGAGTAAGGACAGAGGCTTGTTAGGCCGGTTATTGGAGCGGATGTCCAATTCGAGATCAAGAACCAATTCATAAGGGAATTACGTGCAAATCCCTTTTTCGAAAACAAGACCGAAGATGCTTACAAGCATGTGGAAGTTGTCTTGTACATCGTGAGTCTCTTCAATATCTCGGGTGTTTCTCACGATGCTATCATGCTTTGAGTGTTTCCGATGACACTCACTAGAGCCGCTAAAAGATGGATTGATAGGTTACCCGCTGGAACCATCAACACGTGGAATCTCCTAAAAGAGCATTTATCTAACGTTATTGCCCTCCTTCTAAGACGACAAAACAATTAGAGGATATCCACAATTTTTAGACAGGATGCTGACGAAACATTGTACCAAGCTTGGGATAGGTAGAATGATCTTCTCTACAAATGCTCGACTCATGACCTCAACAAGCAGCAAATGGTCAATATATTTTATAAAGGAATCAACATTGCAGCAAGGCAGATGCTCGATTCTTAGCGGCCGATCCCTAGAATGACTCCTACTCTAGCCCTTGAGGCTATTAAAGACATGAAAGACCACTCACAAAGTGGCATGATGGAGGCAGCAACAGAAGCATGGGAGGAAGTTTGGATGGTATCGCTATTATTACTAACAAACTTGAAAGTCTTGGCAGGGATATGAAGAAGCTAAAGGAAAATGTGCATGCTATACAAGTAGGATACGACACTTACAGAGGAGCTCATCTAGCCAGAGACTTACCATTTGATTAAGAAGACAAGAAGGTTGAAGAGGTTAAGTATAGCGAAGCTAAGGGGCCTTTTCAAGGAAATAACGATAACGGGGCTAGATTCCGTGTTGGACCACGATGATACTACTCTAGAGTAGACAACCGACCTCCTAATGGGGAAAGTAAGTCTACCTTTGAGGAGTCAATTTATAAATACATTGAAGAATCTGCAAAGCTATATTCACCAATGATGGACAACCCCTTTATACCCCTTTCAGGTATTCAGAAGTAGGGCTGAGCATCGGTCATAAATTGACTCGACCTGAACCGAGAAAACCGAGGACCGAAAACCATGAAAAACGCGAACCGAAACCAAACCGAATGTTGTCGATTCAGTTCGGTTTTTCTTCGGTTCGGTTCGATTTTGTCGGTCTAGGTGTATTTTGGTATGTTTTTGTCGGTTTTGGGCCGAACCGACATGACCGAAACCGAAATCATCTAAAACCTGAAACCGAAACCGAACTTACGGGTTGTCGGTCCGGTTCAATTTTTGTCGATTCGGTCGGTTTTGTCGGTCCGTTTCAGTTTTGAACCTTCGGTGCTCAGCCCTATTCAGAAGAAAAAATTAAATATTTTTCTAACTTGTCTAAGCAAGATGAATATGAGAACGACGATGAGTAAAAAGACTTTCTGACATTCCTAGAACCATCTTTTGATATGAAAAATGTGCTCAATGATGAACCAACTCAAGTGGTGGAAGAGATCAAATTAAACAACCATTGTTCGGCTATCGTTCAGAATCATCTACCCCCAAAGGAGAAAGACCCAAGGAGTTTCCTTCTTCCTTGTTCTATTGACAAATTATGTGTTAAAAATGCATTAGCAGGACTAGGGGCTAGTATTAGCATAATTTAATTCTCTATGTGCAAAAGATTGAATTTAGGACCTCTAAAACCAATCTCTATGACCATAGAAATGGCCGACCGAACTGTTTGTATCCTAGGGCATCCTGGAAAACATTTTGGTTAGGATTGATAAATTCACTTTTCCAGTGGACTTTGTCATTCTCGATATGGAAGAAGACCTAGAAATACCTTTAATTCTAGGAAGACCTCTCCTTGCTACTACACGCGCCATAATTGATGTTTTCAACAGGCGTATTTCTCTTAAAATTGATAATAGCGAGCTCGTTTTCAAAATGGATGAAAGGGGGAAATCTCATCCAATTGAAACTGTATGTGTCATTAAGAAGGATATGTCAAGTAAAGACCAGAATCTTACTAATAACCTTTCACACGAGCACATTAATACTAATCATGTCAAGGTTTTGCAGGAAACTAATTCTGGAATAAGCAACAGAGGGGAATTACGCCGTAACTCTAATTCTGAATTATGGCATAACCCTAGCCCAAATACTGAGGAAATCCTCAACACACAGTGTGATCATTAGCTCATCATTGACTAATGATGATACTAAGAATCTTATGAAAATCAAGCCATTGCATCACAAAGAAGCTAATGACGTTCCTAAGAAGATCGAGAAGAGATACCATTGGTGCGAAGCTATACCGGTTGACAAGGGAAGATGGTACGAATTATGGGCTTCCTGTGACCCAAATGTCGATCTTTGTGATGGTGGGGGCGACAAAGTGAGGTTACAAGGTAACAGGCATCTATGGACTTCCACCAATGACAAGGATAGAAGGAATCTTGAATGGGAATGTACAATACCATTCGACGATTGTCTACAAATTGTCTATGACAAGGTTGATAGGGAAACAAAGATGAGCATTTGGGCTGACCTGAACCGCGTCCACAACAGTGAAATCCCTATCATCAATGATGGCCCTGAATCGCAAAATGAATTGCTCATGGATAATGAAGTTGTTAATGATTGTGCGAATGATGCAAGTGATAATGCAAGGGGAATGATTGAACGAAAGCATTGGTGTGAGAAGATTAGGACTGAAGGTAAAGTGTTTTGGGCTTCTTGTGACCCTTATGACAAAGATTGTAATAGAGGGAGTAGCATGGTAAGAGTTAGGGATGATGAGTTTCTATGGACCTCAACAAACGACGATGAAAGAAGTAAACTACCATGGATTGATAGGTTAGGATTTGATGATTGGATTAGAATAAAGTACGGAAAAGTGGATGCTTCCACTAAAGAGGAGATTTGGAAGGGTGCATGAAAAAAGAAGCTCCAAGCGATGACGAGAGTCCTGATGATGTAAGAGATGAGAATAAAGAAGAATACAAAACTAGGTGGGGAGAAGAGAAAGACCGTTGCAAGCGTGAGCTTATTGAAGATAAGCTTGATAACAATTGATTTAAGGGTCCGGAATCCGACGACGATGATTTGGATGGAATCATGGGTTACCTTGATTTAAAAGGGCATGATGGGTTCACATATCCGGATGATGAAGCTTACGAGCAACGAAGATGTAAACTTTTAGGTATTCCTTATAAGAGACCCCCACCGATCGTGGCAGAAAAATTTGAAATTACTAGGTATCACTAGGGACCTAAGGAGAAGTTTACCAAGGTACAAAAAATTGAAAGAAAGGAGTTTCTTCATACCACTACAAATGTTGCATGGGTAAGACATAATTTGATATGAGAGATGGATGAGCTTGGTCAAGTTCATCGACAACAATGAGGACCCATGGCTTTGAGTCAAAGACTCGTAAAATAAATAGAAGTGCTCTTTTGGGAGACAACCCAAATTATCCTTTTTATTTTCCATTTTATTAATATAGTTGGGTTTTGTATGTTCGTTTTTATATTTTGCATGAATTGGATCAAGGAGGATAGCGTAAAGCTCTCTGAAGATGGAACCAGTCTGGAATTTCCATTCTGTGCAGACTTTACAGCGTAACCCAAATATATGGTGACGCCGTAACCATCCTCCTGCTATTGGACGACTCACAGGTTTTATCAATTACGGCGTAACTTAGTCATGAGATTACGCAGTAACCTGTCCTGTAACCAAATTTAAATTTTAATCTTACACACCATAACCTTGTATTATTTTTAAATGAACTTTGTGGGTGTGTTCCCTGTAAACCCTCACGAGACTTCACTCGTTCACTCAGGACACCGAGTAGTTTAAAAGGCTTGTTGCATACGCTAAATACAACCATGATTCCTACGAAAGTGAGTTAGGTTTTTGTTTGTTTTTATTTTTCCTTTTTATTTTAGATTTATGCTTGTTGGTAGTGTCATGATTTCAGGGAATTGAAGTTTGCTCATAGAGTCAAGAAGAAGGCACGCATGTTCAACGTGATCCTTCTTTCATTTTAGAGCACATTTCAGGGAATTTCTCGTTCCAATTCCACTTTCACCTCATCCTTATTTCATGTTTAGTACAAAAGAGACTTTATACATTTCAAGTGGGGGGACGGGAGTCGAATTATAACTTGAACTTGTTTGCCCTCATTTTTTCTAGTTTATTTTGAAAATTTGAACCATTTTTAAAATTTTGACATGTTTTTCCTAAACTAACTAGAATAGACCTTAGCCGAGCATACTATAACCCTTGATTTCTATTGTGAGATTTAGCCTTTCCATTTCCCCTTTATTACCCCCAAATCCACCAAATATTGAGTGTGTCGGTGGTATGTAAACTTTAGAACTTGACCTTTACATCATTCCAAGACCATAGATGAGTAGTGTGTCAAGTTAGCTTGATACATTTGAAAGAGACAATTCGAGAAGACAATATTTTAGGATTAACACCCAAATAGCCCATATGTGTATATAATTATGTGTGTTTATCGACTAGTCACCTCGATTCTTCGACCCCCGTGTTAAAACCCTTTTGTTGCACTCACCTTTAGTGCAAGATACCCCTAGATACACCCTTCCGAGCCTTTCTTTTCATTTCATACCCTTATAAATATTATTTCGATACACCTATTCGCCTTAGCCTACCGTGTAGTCTTAGCTCATGATTGGGAAGTCACCGTTTGCTCAAGTTTAAGGTTCAAGTAGAGAGATTCGGGAATCACGCCTACATCGAAGACATATATTCGAAGATCATTGAAGACCCCCCCCCCCACCAAAGTTTCTCATATATGATTCATCTCAAGTGGGGGGATGATGTTATTTTGTATAGTTATGATTCAAAAAAAATAGAAAAAAGAAAAAAATATTAGTGGGTTAGTTATTTTTTGTATTTGAAATAATAGTGAAATTTTTTAGCACTAATGTTAATACAAATAAGCCGTAAAAATGTTTTTTTTTATATTTTACGATCTTCTAATGTTTTGTCTATAACAAACGTAAAATCATTTTAACGAAACAAATAAAATACGTAAATGTTTTGAGCCAATAGTTTTCTAACACACTTACGTTTTCACATAAAACACTAAAACAAGTATAAGTGATTTTATGATTTAATAATACATATGTACAACAACTAGTGTTTACATATTGGGTAAATATATACATAACTAGTATGTAATATAATGGGTAATACAATTGGGTAGAAACTTAAGTATTTGACCCATTGACCAAATACATTAAATGTAGTTGGGTACAACCCAAAGTCCATGACCCATACCCATGGAACTTGACCCATAACCCATTTCATGACATCATGCTTAAGTCATACATGGTTTTAATCCATGGCCCATAGTTTAATCCATAAACCATGGACTAGATGCATTGCATCTTGGAGATACATTGTATCTACTTTGATACCATGATCCATAACCCATGACCCAAAACCCATGGGCAAAGGGGAGCATCCCACGGATCCTCAGTATTGCACTGGACGGATCCCTCAAGTGAGGGTTTTGTGGGATCCGTGGAACAGTAGTTGTTTTCTCTCTATAAATAGTGAGTCATTTCTTCATTGTTTCTTACCCCTTTCTCACATAATTTATCTTTGAGTTAAAAACTCTCTAACACCAGATCCAAGTGATCTATGTATGTAGTTTTGTTTTTGTGTGATTCTCTAGGTTCCTCTTAAAGGCGAGATCACCACCTTTTGAAGTTAAGCAAGCTCAAGTCCATGAGTTGCCATGCTTCGTTATCATCAAGACTACTGAGGTTCTCTTGTTGATAGTTTTATTCTTTCTCATAAGAAGTATAGTGTTGAAGACATTAGTGAAAGATATCTCAAGTGTCAATACGAAGATATTAGTGAAGGGTGTCGATCGTCCGTATTGAAAGCACTTGTAAAGGGTGCTTAGAAGTCAAGACTAGAGGCATTAGTGAAGGGTGCCTAGAAGTCAAGTCACAAAACATTAGTGAAGTGTGTCTTGTAGATCGAGTTAAAGACATTAGTGAAAGGTGCCTAAGGTGTACATTCGATATGGTGTGATTCGATGTACAAGATAGATTAGTATTGGGTCAAAGGATATTGTTATCCTTGTTGATATTATTATAAGGAGTAGATCTCCTTTGGGTTAGGTGATGTGTGTAGTGTTGGGTAGTAGTTCCTCCATTGTAATGGAACTCGGTATCTAGCTTAGTACCGGATAAAGGGTATGCGACGTTGTGATATGTTTGGCTCTCCTTGGTGAAAGGACCCGGTATCTAGCCTTGTACCGGATAAAGAGTAGGCAACGTTGTGAAGGTTTCTCCACCATAAGGAGTCGGTGTTGTGTAGTGATTACAAACTCTCGAGTAAGTGACTCGGGGAGTTGAGTAGGGCAAGGAAGGTGTCCTTGTAGCCGAACCACTATAAATACTCGCGTTGTGGTTTTGTGCTTCTAACTCATTATCTTTTCATTACATATTTATATTTCTATATGTTTGTTTATCAACATCCAACACAAATCCAAATAGATTGACATAAGTTGATCTAAATAGTTTAAAACGAAGTTTTAATTGGTAAAACTATTCAACCCCCTTCTAGTTTTCCACAATTGGCATCAGAGCTTCGTTACCAAGTTCCTTAAAGTATATTGTACTTTAAAAACTTGATACGATCCATGGTTAATTGAAAACTACAAATAAGGTCGTTTATCAAAATAAATACCATGTTTTTAAAACTCTTTGTTTGGATGTTGATTAGATGACAACATTTGTTTTTTTACTTATTATTTATTTAATTGCACTAATCTTCTTTGTCATGTTACTTAGTTAAAGCTCATACCTACCAAGCCATAGGAATTGCTTGGTAACAAGAATACCTTCCCTAAGAAGGTATCTTAAACACAAAGGAGCCGGAATTGTCTACTGACACTTGTTGTGTCATTTGTAAAGACATTCCTAAGTGCATTAGAGGTATGACTTTTCACTTATCTCTAAATAACAATAGCTTGATAAATAAGTATGCTTACATAGGTATTTATATGATTATCTTTTGTGCATATTTATATATTACATGTAGCGTCATTAGGAAGTCTTTCTCGCATACGTGTTATTTTTTCTTCTAAAGTCGAGGTATATAAAATTTGTGTCTTATTTCATTTAATCCAAAAATCATATCTTTCTAATAATAAAACAAAACACAAATCTCAAAAATTCCTCCTTCCCCATAAAACCCCTTCGACGTCCACTCCACAAAATCCTCACTTTTTCAAATATTCCACTTTCAAAAATTACCTCTCATTTAAAACTTCATCTTCCTCCTCATCTCATCTCATCTTAAACCAAAATCAAGAAGGTTCTTCATCAACATGGTTTACGTCGCCCTTGTACTCATCGCTCTCGTGTTTCCTATGATGAAGTTCACGTATGGAGACATATACTTTGTGTTGTTAATCTACATTGGTGTTATATAACCAATCCTTTGTATCGTTCTTAGCATTGAAATGAAATATTACTAATGTTCTAGTTTATCTAGTTAATTTCTCATAATGTTTTTGTCATTTCTTTTGCTTTATATCTCTCGTAATTTTTTATCTTGAGACACTTTTTGAAACCAACAATGCATGCTATAGTAAAAATTGGCTAAAATACATACCTTTGTATAAACATATAAGATGCAAAAACCATTTTTCGTCAAAACCTTTTTTCTGTCACTACAGATCCACGGATCCCTGTAGGTATACTAGCCGGATCCCTTATGGGAGGGAGCCGTGAGAACCGTCCTTCTGGATAATAGTTTTTCATGCAAAATAACAACCGTTTTATTCCTAAAAGAAATGTTCCACTAAAATGTCAAACATTAAGTGAGTTACCATTGTTAATAAACATCATGTAAAAACGTTAGGAAGTCATTGTTTTTCCCGTAATACGTCACATCCTATTAACTCTTCTTTCTTATAGGTCTCGCTATGTCACATGAGTATGAGTTTGATTTTTCACTCACTAGCGTCTACACTCCTAACATCTCTCTTGAGCCTAACACACCTGGCAATCATGTCCGTGGATTCAATAATCTCGAAACCCGTCATTTCCACGAAGGACGTATTGTCAACACCCCTCTACTATTTGAAGAAGGTATCAATACCTCCTTCCGAACCATAGGACTGGAATGTCTTCTCGAAATTAACGAGAAATATGTCCAAGGTTTGTGTTGGAATTCTTCCATCAAGTTGAACTCGTTCGTAACGAGGATCGCTCTCTATCTCTTTGGTTTTTGATCAAAAACCAAAAGTTTGTTTTAACCCTTGGGCAATTTGCTCACATCCTCCGAATTCCAAATCATGGACAATGTGCCTTCACTGAAGATTGGTCTCTTGATTCTCTCTTCAATTTTGCAAAGAAAATAGTCCATATTGTTCACACATACCTTCCCCGGAAGACTTGACTCGCATAATATGCAAACCCCATTACTCCGATCCAAACATTATCTATACATGGGATATCCGAGAAGAGTATAAGGCTCTTGCAGTCATCCTACGTGAAAATGTTTGGAGCCTTAGGGGAAATCGAGAAATCCTTCCCGCTTGTTGTGCTCACATAATGTATTGTTTGATAACACAACAACCATACAATCTCGCCTACTTCTTCGCAAGGCGAATTGTAAATCTTCAAGGCTCAAAGAACAAACTAATCCCTTATGGAATGTTCTTGACACGCCTTTATCATCACATCATGTACTTCCACCCTCAATTTCAAAGTACGTTGTACGTACTTGTGAACAAGATGATGGAACCTCTAAACACATCTCTCATAAAGACTTTCTTCATTCCCGAATCGGCGAACACTCATCAACCATTTGATGATCCATCTAGCGAAAATGCTCAAGGAAATTAGCTCTCTTTCAAAATAGGGTCAATCCTTAGTATTCATGCTTTATCAATGTAATGCAATTCCCTTCATGAAATAAAACATCTTACATTTGATATCTCTACTACATTAATGTTAGAACCTCTAAATATGACGCATTGTGCAACTCTTGCATACCTTTTGTAAAGGTTCTGCTTAGCAGAGAGACGGATGCCAAAGTTTGTGCTAGACGGATCCATACTCTTAGGGAACCGTGGGATCCGGCAAACAGAAATGCAATTGCAATCATTGTATTTCAAAACATGCCTTTAGATCACTTCAAACTAAGCTAGACATAATGCCTTAGAACAAATTGATTTCTTATCAAGTTGAGTAAATGTTTCATACTCACACTTAACTCGCTTAGATCACACTCTAAGAGCTTGTAGATCTATCTTTTTTACCAAAGCTCATTAATCTTCCGCTCACACATGATCCCTCACATTTTAAAGCATCTAGCTTTGGAAATCTTTCAATTATAGCAAAATTGATTATAATCATCCTCACCTCAAAATTGGTCGAAATTGATCAAATTCTAGTTTTTCCATCTTAAGCCTTTAGGATATCCTCCAAGACATTATCCTAAGTTACTATCTAATCTCTAGGATCATTTAGCTCCATTTGAAACTCTCAAATCTTTAGTGTCAACCTTGACCACTCATTGGTACTCATAAAAATTCCAATTTCTTCCATAAAAGGCAATCATTAGCTACATCACTCATTGCCCTTAAGCATTTAAGTACCCTTTCATTTAAGACACTTAGATGGACTGAAACACTCAAGAAGGTATAGGCATTAGACCTTACAAACATCATTGTTACCTTTTCTCAGCTGCTGAGAAACGGATCCCTAGGATTAGCCTAGACGGATCCCTCATTGGAGGGAACCGTGGGATCCGTATGACAGATTCATGTCAACTCTAGCTAAAACAATCATTTCAAGCTCATCTTGCTAACTTGAACACTCCATCTCATCTTAATTAAGTTCCTAGATCAGTACAACTCTAAAGTTGACTCTTGTGCATGCTAATCATCACATTCCAATGAATTTTAGTGGCTTAACTCTTGAATGCACTTGCCAAATCCCTTGCATTATAAACCACATTGTTAGGACTCCTAAAGTCAGCATCTTCATCTTCATCTTCATCTTCATTTCCAGCACTTAGAAACCTTTACAAACTTCTTTAAATCATCTCATCATGAGAAAAGCTCCAAGTGGTAACTCATCCACCAAAGGACCACCCAAGAAAATTGCTCGTGTTGTACACGAAATCTCTTCAACCGAATCATCTCCGGTTAAATCCACAAATGCTAGGATTTCTCCTCCACCAACTTAACCATTCAAACTAATCCCTAAAAGGATAGTTCTCACAAAACTACCAATGTCAAACATCACCATACCTCTTAAACTAAGCAATCTTATTTCCACCAAACCATCACCATTGGTGCATAGAGCCCTATCATTCACCACTCCACTTTCATCACCACACCTCTACAATCTAGAGGATTTGCCTCCTAGGCCATCTCATCCTCCACCACCGGCAACACTCTCCTCATTAGGAGGAATAATGGAACAAAATCAAGGTGTCGAGTCAACACTAGCTCCGGCTTCCTTTTCGCCGTCACCATCAAATAATCCCATTTGGATTATGAGAAACTATCAAAGTCAACCACCCGACCACATGGAAGTTAACACCTCTCTACCACCACCATCATTCTTGGTCGAGCAATCTTCGAATGCGCCTCCACCAATCCTTCCATCGTTTGAGGCTCCTAAACACGCTTCACTTGATCCTTTACATCAAGCAATTTCATTTCTTCCATCACCACTACCTAGCCATGACAAAGATTGCTATCATTGTCAACATGTTGAAAGTTTGATACATGAAGTACGGGAAGATCAACGTTTCATGTTTTATCACCTCCTCGAACGTTTCAACGAGGTTAAACCTAAACAAACTTGAGCTAGAGGATTTTAGTGGTGTCCTAGTATCAAGCGTAACTTAGATAGTCAAGTAACTCCAAGTCATGTATCGTTCATTTTCTTAGTTTTTAGAGTCATGTATATCATATCTCTAGTTTTATTAAATGAAATTACATGATATTCGCTATATTTCTGAGTATATGATTATTTGGTATAATACATATCTCACTTTGATGTTAAACATTATTTGTTATATCACCATTGCTGAATCTTGTCATCAGACAGACGGATCCCTGAAATTTGCCTAGACGGATCCCTCCAAGGAGGGAACCGTGGGATCCGTGCAACAGAAGACGAGTTTTCTACTAACTTGAGTCGTATTTGCAGGAAATTATGCATTATATACTTGTCTTCTAACCTTTCTTTTGTAGGTTTTCAATTTACACATGAAGACTTTGACTCTCTAAAGCTAGGGGGAGCTTTGTGTCAAAGCATTACATTGAAAGCTCATTTGCAATAATAGGATTACATTTCATGACGTTCCCTTGCAAAGTTGCAATTATCTAGGGGGGAGCATTATCGTCGCTAAGACGAAACCATTTGCAAACATAGTTGCAATGCATTAGCTTAATAGTTTTTATTTACTTGACGCCCTCACAAAGGGATGGACTCGTCAAGGGGGAGTTAAGACGAGAACTCTTCCCGTCACTTGTTCTCTATTCTTTCTTTTCACATGTTTTTCTTAAAACAATGTGTTAGTTTATTTTTGAAGCTCTTTTTATTTCGACAAAAAAGGGGAGAAGAAAGTAAAAAATACAAATTCAAACTTTTACAAATTTTTAGTTTTTCCTTAAAATAATTTTATATTTTGTCATCAACAAAAATGGGGGAGATTGTTAATACAAATAAGCCGTAAAAATGTTTTTTTATATTTTACGATCTTCTAATGTTTTGTCGATAACAAACGTAAAATCATTTTAACGAAACAAATAAAATACGTAAATGTTTTGAGCCAATAGTTTTCTAACACACTTACGTTTTCACATAAAACACTAAAACAAGTATAAGTGATTTTATGATTTAATAATACATATGTACAACAACTAGTGTTTACATATTGGGTAAATATATACATAACTAGTATGTAATATAATGGGTAATACAATTGGGTAGAAACTTAAGTATTTGACCCATTGACCAAATACATTAAATGTAGTTGGGTACAACCCAAAGTCCATGACCCATACCCATGGAACTTGACCCATAACCCATTTCATGACATCCTGCTTAAGTCATACATGGTTTTAATCCATGGCCCATAGTTTAATCCATAAACCATGGACTAGATGCATTGCATCTTGGAGATACATTGTATCTACTTTGATACCATGATCCATAACCCATGACCCATGACCCAAAACCCATGGGCAAGGGAGCGTCCCACGGATCCCCAAGACAGATCGGACGGATCCCTCAAGTGAGGGATCTGTGGGATCCGTGGAACAGTAGTTGTTTTCTCTCTACAAATAGTGAGTCATTTCTTCATTGTTTCTTACCCCTTTCTCACATAATTTCTCTTTGAGTTAAAAACTCTCTAACCCCATATCCAAGTAATCTATGTATGTAGTTTTGTTTTTGTGTGATTCTCTAGGTTCCTCTTAAAGGCGAGATCACCACCTTTTGAATTCAAGCAAGCTCAAGTCAATGAGTTGCCATGCTTCGTTATCATCAAGACTACTGAGGTTCTCTTGTTGATAGTTTTCTTCTTTCTCATAAGAAGTATAGTGTTGAAGACATTAGTGAAAGATGTCTCAAGTGTCAATACGAAGATATTAGTGAAGGGTGTCGATCGTCCGTATTGAAAGCACTTGTAAAGGGTGCTTAGAAGTCAAGACTGGAGGCATTAGTGAAGGGTGCCTAGAAGTCAAGTCACAAGACATTGGTGAAGGGTGTCTTATAGATCGAGTTAAAGGCATTAGTGAAAGGTGCCTAAGGTGTACATTCGATATGGTGTGATTCGATGTACAAGATAGATTAGTATTGGGTCAAAGGATATTGTTATCCTTGTTGATATTATTATAAGGAGTAGATCTCCTTTGGGTTAGGTGATTGGTATAGTGTTGGGTAGTAGTTCCTCCATTGTAATGGAACTCGGTATCTATCCTAGTACCGGATAAAGGGTAGGTGACGTTGTGATAGGTTTGGTTCTTCTTGGTGAAAGGACCCGGTATCTAGCCTTGTACCGTTTAAAGAGTAGGCAACGTTGTGAAGGTTTCTCCACCATAAGGAGTCGGTGTTGTGTAGTGATTACAAACTCTCGAGTAGGTGACTCGGGAAGTGGAGTAGGGCAAGGAAGGTGTCCTTGTAGCCGAACCACTATAAATACTCGCGTTGTGGTTTTGTGCTTCTAACTCCTTATCTTTTCATTACATATTTATATTTCTATATGTTTGTTTATCAACATCCAACACACATCCAAATAGATTGACATAAGTTGATCTAAACAGTTTAAAATGAAGTTTTAACTGGTAAAACTATTCAACCCCCTTCTAGTTTTCCACAACTAAGTTGATATAAGATTAACGGACTAGTATCGAGGAGGCCACTTCGATCACATTTGAAGATTTGAGTTGGTGACGTGTTTACACCAACATATTGATGTAGACCAAGTAGTGTGCCCATCATGACATCCGTTAATGGAATACTTACTTGTTGCATTAGGATCCGGTTTTCGCGTCTTGAAGCTTGGATTTTGAATGGATGGCAGATGGTGACGACTTGGTTATAGGCTAAGACTATTTGCTTCTTATTTTTATTTTTCACCATTTATGTGCATCCCGTGTCATATCCTACCCTTTAGTCGTGAATCATGCTTAGGTGAGGGATTTGAGCAGTCATTGGTTTCTTGGCCATAGATTTGGTCATGTATCTATGGTCTTTTTCGCCTTCGCCGTAGTATGTTACTAACGACACTACACCCTAGCCTTATAACTTATTCACCCAATATTGCCTTCGAAAATTGTTTTGACCTTAGCTCTAGTGGTGGAGATATGTGTAACTGCCAAGCCTATGATAGAATACATGCTATGACTATGCGTTGAGTGATCACTTGATATTGATACTTAGATTAGATAGAGTATGAGTGTTTGTTTCCAATTTCGTGATGTGTTCGGTTTTGAAAATTCTAGCATAGGAAATTTTTAATCTCATATTTCCCACGTAAAATTGAGGGTATCTTTTTAGAAATGATTCTAATAAGGTCTACTTGAGGGCAAGTAGAGTTTAAGGGGGGGGGTGATATTTGATGACATCAAATAATCTGAAATTAAGTGTAAATTTCCACCAAATATGCTCGTTATTTGTATCCTTTTATATGGTATGCTTTGATTTCTTTATATTTCGTTTCCAGGTTGTAAATGAGCATAGGAACAAAAGAGACGCGGAATTGGAAAAGAACTTACAAAGATACACACTTTAGTATGCTGACTGTGAAGAGGTTACGGCGTAGTTCCACTCTCCTTTTACGATGTAACTATGAATTCAAACATGAAGACAAAGTCAACACTAATCTAGGATTACGACGTAACTATCACAAAAGGTTATGCTGTAATAATCTAGAGACTTAAAAGAATTTCATGACTATGAAGGTTACGCCGTAACCAATGTATAAGATTATGGCGTAATAGGTGCACAATAGGGGACTCAAGTTATTGACGTGATTACAGCGTAACCACTCATGAAGATTACGAAATAAATGAAACCCTAAGAAGATTACGGCATAACTATCCATCTAAGTTACGCCGTAAATATTTATTAATGGATAAGATCATTGAATATTACACTAGTTACGGCGTAATCACAACTCAAGGTTTCGTCATAGCTTTGTCGGGCCTATAAATACCAGCCTTATTTTATGCATTTGGAACATGTTTCACACCACAACTCATCAGAGGACGAAGTAGGGTTCCACAAGGACGATCTCCAGAAGTATATGGAGCATTTTCCAAGGGAGAAACCACACCACAACATCTGTAATTTTTAGCAATTCATATTTCTTTTACATTTACGATTCCATGTCTTTCATTACCATGCAAAACATTGAATCTCTTGTACTTTTTAATATGATCGGCTAAGCACCTTTGGTGCTAGCCTAGTTATGATTCCTTTCATGTATTGATTATATTTTCGTGCTTTTATTATTATTTCTAGTGTGTGTATGCTTAGTTTTTTTCGTTAGATCCTCTAGTTTCGGTAGTTTTGAAGACCGGTTGTACTTCTTACACTAGGATAATTGACCATAGGATCCTAGTGTGATTGGTTGCGAGGGTTGGTAACAATTGACCATAGGACTACCAATTCCTTGTGTGCTAATTGACCATAGGATCACCCTCCGGGTTGGATGAACTTAATAAGTTAGATGTGTGGTCTAAGATCCGAAAGGCGGGGCCACACAAAGAATAAATATAGCATCACTTAATGACTCAAACTAGTCTACCTATAAGCTTTGACGACCATAAGGATGCAGACCTTTGGCGTCCTAGTATGATTCTAGGGAGATAGGCTAGGCGAATTGACCATACGAGTCTTGTGAACCTTATGCCCCGCTTGAAACGATAGAAAGCTTAATTAGAGAACACAGTCATTGCATGGTTGGATGAACAACTAGGCTAGTACACTTTCTCCCTACTGTTTTCATCTTAATTTAATTTCGAAATTTCATTTATGTTATTTAGTTTTATTAATCAAACAATTCAAAAACCCTTTTTTAAAACGTGACATACACTTAAGTTAGAATCCACATTCACATAGCTCTTGGGATGACCTCGGCTTTACCGAATACTACACTTCACACGATCGGGTTCTCTGCCTGTTAGTGCATAAGGTAAACCATAGGTAGACGAGTAACTTTTATAAATATTAAAACCTGGTCAGAAATCTTGCATCATATGCGTTGTTTTGTTGCATATCTCTTGAGTAATTTTCAACGATTCTGTATGGGTTCTCACGGGATCATAATCACGGTGTTGCTCCCCTCGAAAAAATCTGGGAGATATCTCCTTTTTTTTTTGTCTTGAATTATCATATTATGTAATATGATGCATGTGTACATTATATCCGATAGGAGACTTCTGTCCAACCCTCTAGCCGGATATTTAATCATAAGCCTCTTTTTCTTTAGTACACCAAAAGCTTGTTCCACATCTTTCCTTGCTACTTCGTGCTTCGTCTTATACAATATTCGTTTGTGATCATTCGTCCATGTATTTTTTTATGGACTTCATAATAACGGACCATTTCGGATATATCCAATCATCAAGATAATATCCCCGTTTATAAGTCACGTCGTTAGCAACGAATTCCACATCCGGTGCTCTCCCCGCTTTGAGATCATTGAAAAGAGACGATTGACGTAAAACAATCATGTCATTGTTCATCCCAGCGACACCAAAGAACGCATGCCAAATTCAGTACTCTTTGGAGGCAATTGCTTCCAATAAAATGAAAGGATATGGTCCGTATCACCTCTAGAAAGTTGAGCTCTTAAAGGGAAATTCTCCCACGACCAATCTGTATAATCAATGTTCCCTATCATCCTAGGAAACCAATGCTTTTCGTAGTGATGGGCATAGAGTTTTTCAATGTCAGTATATGTTGGCTTTCGCAAAAACTCTTTACCATATAGCTCCATGATGACATCACAAAATGTTTGGAGAGTCTGATGAGCTGTTGTCGCACCCATTTGCAGATATTCGTCAAGAGCATCGGGATTGGCTTTGTATGTCAATTGAAGATTTTCCGAAATACACTTCGTCAATGAGGAAATAACCAATTCGCCCGCAAAACTAGGAGTTTGTTGAAAATAAGGGGAATGATCGGTTATGTCTCGAACAATTCGTGTGAATAGGTTTCGGCTCATTCGGATACGCTCACGAAAATATTTGTCATCATGCACTGGGTTTTCAGAGAAGTAAGCCGTCACTAAATGATTATGAGCACCGTAATGATCCCTCTGAATTTGGTTTATGAGATTTTTTGCTTTGACGCTTGAAAAGCCTCCCAACAGGCTTCCGTAAAAATTGCAAGCTCGCTAGTCACTTTATCTTCATCGTCCGAAGATAAAGTGGCAAAAAATAGCTCGAGAGACATTATGTAGATTTCATAGATTGTGTTTGAATATGTATAGAGAGAGTTGTAGTTTGAATGCGTGAATAAAAGTGTGAAATGAGTGTATTAGTTATAGTGTGAAAAAGTTAAAAATAAAATAAAATAAAATAAAATAAACCCCAAATGGTAGTCCTTGGTTGCCGTTTACACGGTCGAAACAAAAAAAATGTCCGGCGACCACTGGCGATTGATACCTCACATTAAAGGGATCGATCGCCATCTCGGTCGACTAAGAATTAATTTGCACACTTATGTTTTTAATTAGGACACTATAATCTATGCATTATATAGTTGTATGATATTTACAGTATACTTTAAATACTTATATAATTAAATATCCTAATTAAAATAAAAAGTGTCTAAAAATCACCTCCCTAAAATCAATATAAGTAGGTACTAAGGGAGGACGGAGTGGGCAGCGGGTACCCAATCGAGTAGTTGAGCTCGAGCGGGTACACCGCCCCTAGTTGCTCGGGTACCTTCATCGAGTACAAATTTCGAGCTCGAAACCCGCATGTTAACGTTAGAAATGTATACGTTGGGGGAGCGTGTGAAGGTTCCAAACGGCTAGTTTAGCCCAAAAAAAAAAAAAAAATCCTATTTAACACCAAAACATTCACTCATTTTTCAAAATAAAAACACACAAAACACAAATAACAACACACACTAATCTTTCAAAAACACAAAACCATGGATCCAAGGAGAGGTAAAAAACTTTCACCTCGCGTCAAGGTCGGTCTCAACCATCCCCGAATCAACCAAAACAAACTCCGTTAAGATTTAGCCAATTTTATTCTCAACCATCCCCTAATCAATTTTACGTTCCACAACCCCAATCTCCACAATTTTACCAATATAATATGTGTCCTCCTCAAATGAATCCACAACACTACAACATCACTACTACAAGCGAGTTCTCCCCGTTTGAAAACATTGATGAAGACGTAGAGTACGTACCCGAAACACAACCACTACCAAACGAAGAAGACGAAGATGAGGAAGTTCAAGAAGTCGATCCGAGAGGGAAGAAAAAGCTTTCGCCGGGAGGAGGCCCCTTGAAGTTTGGACGCCGGCACAAGAGGAGGCTTTGGCGAAAGCATGGGTTCAAATCTCCGAATGTGGTGTTGTCGGTAATGAACAAAAGTCCGACGGTTTTTGGAAACGGATTCTCGAGCATTACGAGGCAACTTTGGGTTCGAGTTCACTAACATTTCATGCGTTGAATACCAAGTGGAGAGCAATGAACACGGCCATGGGTATTTTCAACGGCTACTACCTCCAAGCGGTACAATTACATAATCTATACTTTATTATTTACAATTACATTATTTTGTTTTAGCTATACTTTTATTTTACATAATCTGTACTTTTTATTTACAATTACATTATTTTGTATATAATGTAGAAACGTGCTAAGGCTAGTGGGTGCAACGACTTGGACATGGTGAGGCAAGCTGAGTCGGATTACTATACAAAAAAAAAGACAATTTACTCATACCAGGGCATGGGAGATTGTCAGAGGTCATGACAAATGGACGGAGCAAGAATGTTTTCAAGATATTGTCGGTGCTCCAAGCAATTTTTCAAAAAGGAGGTCGGGCGAGTATGAATCGGCAAGCAACACCATTCCCGACATGAATGAAGACCCCACCCCTCCAATTGAATCAAGAAAAATGAAAAAGAAGCAAGCCGCATCCTCCTCGTCGATCTCAAGTGTTGCGGATGAAATCAACGCCTACACACAAAAGAAGACACAATATTTGGAAGAAAACGCGAGATGGCGAAACAATTGTTGGCTACACAACTCGAGGCTAAGTTCAAGAATACACAACGGAGATGAAGTTTTTTGAGCCGATGATCACATTCGCGATCCCGCTATGTTGGAATTAGTTCTTACCCAAAAACGTGAACTTGCGGCCAAACACGGATGGGCTTGCAATTTTTAAATTGTAGTTTCAACTTATTTTAATTTCAACTTATGTAATTTTTTTTTTAAGTTGTAGTTTCAATTTTCAAGTTGTAGTTTTTTAAAGTATTATGTAATGTTTTTATTTTTAATGAAATGGTATGTTTTTATTTTAAATATTGTATCTGATTTTATGTATTTAAAAAAAATGGAATTCGGGTAATAGGGTACCACTCCCTCCACTTAGGGTAGTGTTAGGGTAAAATTGAGGTAGTTTTGAGTTGGAAGGTTTTTATTGGATAGAGGTGATGTGTCACTCCCAGAGTATTAGGGTACTAGGGTACCACTCCCTCATACCTAAAAGAGTGGGGTTACAAATTTGTGTTGATGGGTAGAGCTGCACAAAAGTCATACTTTACTTACAGAAAGTTTCTTTAATTCTTTACATCGTAAAAGTATTCTTGCAACAAAGAATTTCTAAAGTTTAATAGACTTTAGAAATTCTTTGTTGCAAGAATACTTTTACGATGTAAATCTGTAAGTAAAGTATGATTTAATTATTATTTTAGCCTTTTGCCATGTAATCTTGGCTATTGCGTTCCATATTTGCATCTTAACTTTGTTTCTAGCAAACCTTGGTACCACTTGCAAGCGCCGCGTATGTTAAAGAAAAAGTAACGAAACTTGTAGTTCGTCTTTTTCATTTTCCAGATACAAATATTTACCTTGTGATGGTTAAAACCGCACTTTAAAATATAAGATATATATTTTTTTGTCATAAAATAAATGTCTATCACACTTGAAATTATATATTGAATAAATATTATCAGTATAACTTTTTTTTTTTTTTATAAATAATTACTTTTGTAGAGGAATTTTCATTTGCATACTCTTATTTTGGTGCTTACCAAGGGACAAATCCCCACCTTCTATTTGGATTGATCTAATGGCTGTAATTAATCTAAGATTAAATACTTTTAACCTATTTTTTACCCCCAATATATATACCGTTTTTTTTTCCCTCATTCATCACTCTGTTTCTCACACACTTTTCACACACTTCTCTCTGTGTGGATTTCCCTCCATAAACGGTTACCGTCAATCATAACAACCAGGTCAACCACCACATCATCCACCGTCATCACCGTACAACCACCGTCATCTCCGTCACGTCTTGCACTTTATCCCACCGGTAATTCTTCAATTCTTCATTATTTTCTTCAATTCTTCATTATCTTCTTCGCCGTAATTATCTTCTTTAATTTTGCGAATGGAGATCATTGATCTTAATGAAGTTCTGTTGGAGAAGATTCAATTGATTTAGATGTTACGAGTTCAATTTGTGCTTCTAACGTTGATGATAATGCATCATGTGAGTTTTCGCTTTAATTCACTTTTTTTTTATGTTAACTGCTTATTAATTGTCGTTTTGTTAATTAAGTGTTTAATTAAGGTGTTTTAGCGTTTTATTCAAATTGTTAGTTTACTCTGCTTTGTATCACCGTGATATTTAGTGGTGTTATTAGGTTTTTGCTTATTCATGAAGTCGTTAGTTTGATTTTGCTTTTATATGTCGTTAGTTTGATTTGTTTTTGTTCAGTTTAATTTGTGTAGTTTCAGCAGTGATATCTGAAGTTGATTATAGTTTGTTTTCTAATTAAGGTTTTAGAGTAATTTGCTTCTAATTTTAAGCTTTTTACTGAAAATAATCGTAAATGTAGTGTACTTGATTTTTACTTCGATGTTCTGATATTTCTATGAGTAGGCTGTTATTGCTGCAGTTGTTGCATAGTTATTCGAATGAAGAAGAGTGATAGTGTTGGTGCTGATAGTTGTACTGTTAGTGTTTTTTGTCTTGGAAGCGTTTTGCTGTGTAGTCAAAGTAGTCGTAAATCTAGTGTTTTTGGAAGTGATTTGTTAAAGCAGATGTTGTATGTTTAAGAAGAGTAGCTGTTTTTGCAGTTGTTGCATATATTGACTGAAATTGAGTTATAGTTGTTGTCAATTTTTTGTTTATTTAATTCTGAGTTATAGGTTTTTGTGCTTTTTTGTTATGATAGTGCTTAAGTATATTAATGTAGATGTTATATTGCTTTTAAATAAGCTGTTAGTTTTTGATTGGATGTTTTGTTTGTTTTTATTTAGTATTTTTTGTACAATCATCTGTTATAGTATCACCAGTGATATTTCAAATAATGTATATTATCACCAGTGATATTTTAAGACAATTTTTGAAGTTATTGTGTTATGCTTTTTGACTTTGTGTTTTATTACCTTCTTTACAGCTTCTATTGGTTTGAAAACTCCTTCGTCTTTTATTCATCATGATTTTATTGATACTCCTGGTGGATCGGTTTTTTGGGTTCCTAGAGTTTCTGCTAGTGTGCTGCCAGTTTTGTTTAGTGTTTATGATTCTGTTGAGGATTGCATTAGTATGTACATGAGATATGCTTCAGAGGCAGGATTTGGTATTAGAAAGTCTACTCAGAAAAGATTAAGGGATGGATTTGTAAAAGAGAAGTATTTAGTTTGCAATAGGGAAGGGTGCCCAAAGAAAATTCGTTTGAATACGTTAGCTCCTAAGAAAGGTGACAAACAAGTGAGGACTTCAAACTTTAGAATTACTGGTTGCAAAGCACGTGCAGTTTTTCATATGATGCCTGGTAATAGAAAATATAGGCTTACTACATTCGATGTGGAACATAATCATGAGCTAGATCGTGTTGAGTATAAGCATTTGTCCAAGAGTGAGAGGAAGCTAACATACACTGAGCAGCTGTTTATAATTAAAGCTTCGAATTATAATATTGGGGCGACTAGAGCTCATAGTTTGTATACCGGGTTGAAAGGGTCCTCAGCACTTGTTCATGGTACAGAGACTGAGTTTAACAATCTAGTTCGTGGTATAAACTGTTTCATAGGAGATAGCGATGCACAAATGCTTATTAACCGTATGGAAGATCGGATGAAATTTACATCAGACTTCTCTTTTGATTATCTTGTTGAGAACGCTGAGCTTATTGGACTCTTTTGGGCTGATCAAGTTGCTAAATTGAATTACAAAGAGTTTGGCGATATCGTCTCATTTGATGCCACATACAAAACTAACAAGTATGTTTTTTGAACCTGTTTTAGTATCTCTTGTGATATTTGCATTTGCTTTTTCTACATTTTGTATATATTATCACCTGAGATACTTTTTTATTTCTCCAGATACCGGATGGTTTTCGTGCCTTTTACTGCAATAGATAATCATAGGAGATCTGTGACTGTTGGTTCTGGTCTTCTTAAGAATGAAACTACTGAATCTTATGTTTGGTTACTGCAAGCATTTAAGAAAGCGTTTGTTCGTTCTCCAAATATCATTGTTACTGATCAAGATGGTGCAATGCGTAAGGCTATAGCTGAAGTTCTTCCTGATTCAAAGCACAGGCTTTGTATGTGGCATATCATGCAAAAGCTTCCGTCTAAGGTATCTATCTGTGATATTTTGCATCTTTTATCTCCTGTGATATTTGCATCTTTTTGGATTGTATCCCTTGTGTCATTTTTTGGATTGTATCCCTTGTATCCCTTGTGATACTTTTTTTCATTTGCTGTCTATAATGATTATCTTTTTTACTGTTTTCAGATTGTATCGAGAATTTATGATGATACTGATTTTAAGAATAAATTTCACAAGATTGTTTGGAACATGTATATTGGCCCTGAAGAGTTTGAGTTGAGATGGAATGAGTTGATGGTTGAATTTGGTCTTTAAATCATAAGTGGTTGAATAAGATGTATAGGATCGGGCGTCATGGATTCTGCGCTTTTTGTTGATTCTCCTCATGTGGGTGATGAGGACCACATCTAGGTCGAGAGTGAGAACTCGCTTTTTTCACATTTCACGCCTCCTACTTCTACTCTTGTTAAATTCATGGTATGTTATGAGTCGCAATGGAGAAAGCAGAGATACATACAAGAAAGATTAGATCATCATCGATTGACTCATTTCCGGTTTGTTGACGCCATTAGCAATTGAAATTCATGCAAGAAGGTTTTATACTGTAGTCGTTTGTTCTTGTTCGAAAGAGATAATTCTTGGTTCATGGTTATGTTCTATCAAGTCTAAAAGTTGTGGTGAAGGTTGCGATGTTTCTGTTATATCTGAGGAAAAACCGGATGCTGAGATTGTACCAAGAGTGGTTGATGATGAAAGTACTTCAGACAATACCGAGGAAGAGCTTAATTTGTATCAAAAAGACATTGGAGAGTACAAGGTACATTTCTTTTTTGTTTTTACAAGTTTTTTTTTAAGTATCACAGGTGATATTATCTATTACTTTCTTTGTTTATAAGTCTATATCGGTATCACAGTGATATTATGCATGTAAAGTTCATAAAAGTTGTTATTGTTTTAGTATCACTTGTGATATTGTGATATTTTTTTAATATCACCTATGATATTATGTTCTTTTATGTTTTATATGAGGTATCACCGTGATATATTCAATTAAAGTTCAGTTATATATATATATATATATATATATATATATATATATATATATATATATATATATATATATATATATATATATATATATGAAGATGTTGTATAACAAAGTAGATGGTTCGGTTGCTTGTTTGTTCATTGTTTGTTCGATGTGGTATTTTGTGTCGTCACATCTTTTGTGTGTTCAAGAATTCCAAGGTTGTTTCTATCCCAGATCAGTATTTACGTAGGCGTTGGTCAAGGGATTTGATTCCTGCTGATTTGAGGAGGCAAAAGGCTCGTTATGGTCAGAACAACGAAGAAATAGAGAGGCTTGCAATTGAGGCAACTGGGTTAGTTGAGTCGTGTGTTCATATGATGAGTAACAATAAAGGAAAGTTGACTTCTTTTGTAGACAAGCTGAAGAAGTTGAAAACTGAAGTTGAGGCTGATTTGCCAACTGTTCCTTCCCGTAATGTTTCTGAAATTGTTGAAGAGTTTATGGGTATAAAAAAGCCTACTAAAATTTATGTTAAAAATCCATCGAAAGCGAGCAATAAGGGGTTTATGAGAGAGCGTATCAAGGGTGGACGTGAGAAAGCATTTGATAAAAGCAAGAAGCAAAAGAAGTCGTGCAAGATTTGTGGGTCGACCAGAGCATAACAGGCTACTTGTCCGGATAAAGGTAAATATTTGACTAATAATCTTTCAAG
Organism: Chrysanthemum lavandulifolium; assembly: GCA_022545495.1. Classification (NCBI taxonomy): domain Eukaryota; kingdom Viridiplantae; phylum Streptophyta; class Magnoliopsida; order Asterales; family Asteraceae; genus Chrysanthemum; species Chrysanthemum lavandulifolium. The sequence goes on from CM040238.1 coordinate 182,490,196, forward strand.
TAGGCGGCTCTCTTTGAAGGAGTACTTGTCTGAGTTGAGGTGGAGTCATCGGCGCAGCCATTGCAATAGAGGACATGGAGGTTGAGGTTGAGGTTGAGGTGCATTCTATCTGTTATGTCTTATCCAATTTTATCACTTGTGATTATTTTTTATTTGTTATTACTTTTCTTCCATTTTTTCATTTTTATCACTTGTGATAAAGCATACAAAATTGATGAAATGCTTATAGCTTTTTATGAGTTTACTTTTTGTGACTTTATTGAATAATTGATATAAGTTTTTTTGTTAATCTAGTTCTATTATATTGTTATGGCATGTTATTTATTGACATTTGGATACTTTAATAAAGTTAACAAAAGCAAGGTTGAATTATGATTTTCCAAAATCTTTCAATCGAATAGAAATCATCATTGTTTACAACTTTGACAACGATAAAGATAATTGTTTTACAAAGCGATAGTCGCCATCAAGATTAATAAGTAGTCAAGAGGATTACTAATTGTTTGTTACATGAAACCAAACATAAAACATTATGCGATCGGTCAATTGTTGTTTAGTTCGCATACTTTCTCTTTATTGCCTCCTTGACAAGCTTCTTTACTTCTTTTTCGTCCTTGTTTTCTCGCAAGAAAATTTAATGCATAGTCTGACATCATCTTCCATTTTTCGTTCATTTCATGAAGCAACATCTTTGTTACGTATCTTGATCTCATATTTTCTATCTGAATTCGATGTTGTTTGTGTGTTTCCTTTAGAATGCCTGTTTGCCATCTTGATCCAATTTTTCCTTCGTAGAGTTCCATGTGTATCATCATGTACAAACCGCAATCTATCTTTTCTGCTTTTGTTTGCCAATCCATCTTTAATATTTCTGGTTCTTGTGTTTGATGCATCATTTCATATCCTGCTGGATGTTCATATGTTGACAAGTGTCTTACAAAACCGCCTCTTGAAATTTATAATATAAAATGTCAATTATAGACTAGTATCCCTTGTGATATTATCTTGGTAAAACATAAATAATCAAATAATTTTTCTTACCACTAACTCATAATTTTCTTTGTACTTTTCTTCAGTATGTTGCATCCGAATCATTGTTGTCAATTATGACAGATGTTCCTTTAACGATGTCGAAAACTATTAGATAGTAATGTCCATGTGCTATTATTGGGAAGAATACATTATCATGAAAAGGTATTAAATTTAAAATTATATACTAAGTTTCTTGATTAATTTATATAAGTAATGTAATATACCAAGTTAATATCATCAAATTTGAGTCTGCTTGTGTCTTCTTCCATCTGAATAGCAATCAAGTGTTCAAACATATCATACTGTTTATCTACTTTGTCAGTGAACAATTCTGGCTTATCTTGTAATACTCCTGGTAGCTAATTGACAATTAAAAAAAATATATTATTATTATTATTAATAAATAAAAGTAAATACAGAAATACATTCATTTTATATAAAAATTTATCTTACCATCATTGATGTATAAAAGTAATGCCGTTTGATCTTTCTATCTGAGAACAATTCCTCGTAGTTTAGGATATCAGCAAAGGTATCTATCACAGGAATTTCAATTTTCAAGGTTGGCGCTAGTGATTGAACATTCATTCTCATTAATCCTAAACCTTTATCGTCTACGAAAACTTGTTCTCTGTTCACAATATCACAAGTGATAAGTATAAGGAACTGTGTATATAGGTAAATGTTTTTGTATCACGGTGATAAATATAAGAAACTTATATATGTTTTGTTATCGAAGTGATAAGCATAATAAATTAGATATTGAAATTTTAAATATAAACTTACGCTTCGTTTCCTTGCATCTGTAAGATGCTTCTTGCCAAGAGTTTTCCACCTCAGTTAGATTTTTGTCGTGCTTACCTTCTTGTTCATGTACGGAGATTTCGTGCATCGATATTGTTTTCTTCATCACTTGATTTTGACTGTACTCCTGGGCTATCAAATCCTAGATCAAAGCTTGGCTGAGACCCTGGTATAAAGACGGAACTAGGGCTCTGTGAAGATGGATCTGTTTGTTCTATTTCTTCAACACTTTTCTGTTTCTTAAGGTTGTCACGGTTCTCACTTTGTGCATATCTGTTCACTTCTTCATTTCGTTTTGCATCCATGGTGGCTTGTTGCCTTTGTATTTCTCTCAATTCATTTCTAAATTCTTCATCAGTTTTGTTTAGTAAATCTCCAAAAATATCATCATCAGTATCAAAAGGTTTTCTTTGATATTTAGCTTCTTCATTACTTTTTTGACTTGTAACCTTGTTTGTTTCATCTTTTTCCCGTTCATTTTTTTCTTCAGCTACACCCTTTTTGTTACTGTTCCCATCGATGTTTCCCACAGCTTCATCCTTTTCTTGTCTATTCTTGTTGTTGTTTTCATCAGTTTCATCATTTTTGGTATTGCTTGCGTCTTTGTTTCCACTACCTTGCAACTTCATTCTCATTATAGGTCGATTCTCCATTTTGGTCGTTTGCTTCATTGTTTTTGACATCATTAATTATCATTGATTCGTCATTTTCATCTCCGTGTTACGTATATTGTCCGGCAAATGGATTTTGTACTTGTTATTTTCATCTTCATCATCACTTGTGCCAAATTTGATGGAGCTTGACTCTGTTGATGTTGATTTAGATCTTGATGATAAGAATGGACTTTTCCTTTGAAACAATCATCTGGTTCACTGAAAATCTTTTTTATTCTTTCTCTAAATTGCGAAGCCTTTCATCCCTTTGAATTTACATATGTATTCTTTAATTGTTTCTTCTAGCATTTCTTTCTCACTCAAAATGCTATCTATCTTATATTCTAGCATCGATACACTTCACGTGATTGAATTTCAAATTTAAGATCATATTAGTTATGCATCATCAATGATGATATTATTGTTTTCTTTTTTTTAATATTTTACTGTATTATCACAAGTGATATCTTGCATAATTTATTTTATCACTTGTGATAGGACATAACAAATAACTTAATTTTTTTTATACTGACCTGCTTTTGAATATCTTCTTCGTCTTTATTCATGTCTCCTATAATTTCCACCATTCCAAAGTACTTGTTGAAATCAATTTCCAGAATCTCCCTACTTTTTAACAGACTTGTGTTCCAACTTTTTAGAGCTGGTATTCTTCTCGGCACATTCATTTGATCAAACTTTGTGTAATGTAAATATGCAAGCTGTTTCATCAACAATTTTATCAGTTCAATGAATGTATATTTTTATAACATTTTATGTTAGGAAGAAAAATTAATTTAAAATTTATTACTTACCATCAAGAATGTAACTGGGCCGTAATACTCAACCTCTGTTCTATTATTCTTTCTTGAAGACCAATCATGTTTTGTTGAGCTTGCACAATCAAAAATATATCTCGCACGATCTATATCTTTCACGTTATCTCCTTCAAACACGTTTTCCAACACCGTTTTGTGACAATGAGCTTTTATCGCATCCTCCCAATGTATTTGCAATAAGCATTAAAATGTTCATTCCGAACATGAAACTGTGTTTGTTGTTTTGTTATCTCCTTTGATATGACATTTGTTGTCAAACTGTTTTCGTGTTTGAATTGATCTTTCCATTCTTCAACAAATTTATCATTGTATTGTCTTTGGCCTTCATCTCTTTCTAGCGTCCTTGATCCATTTGGTAGTCTGAGAACTTCATGCACAGTTTGTGGAGATATTTTTAAATTCCCTGTTGGAAGTTTAAGGTTCATTGATTCTGTGTCGAGGCTGTCTACCACAAAGAAGGCAAGCTTTGTCGGTATTTCATTTATTGGGAATTCTATCAAGTCTCCAAAACCCATTTGTGTTATAACCTTCTTTCTTTCTACACTTAACCCACGCATTGCCTCAAAAAGTGGCTTAGCGATGCCCTTCCTTGACTATTGTGTACACCTTTCGTTTCTTTTTTGAATCTTTTTCAATCTCTTCGTTTACATCATCTTGCATTTCACCAATTTTTCTTTTTCCTTTTCCTTTTCTCTTTCACGATTATCTTCTTTATTATCAATTTTGTAGCGTTTCTTTTTGATTTTTCTGCTTTTTCGAGGATTTTCTTTTCACTGTTTCATTTTTGTGTAATCTTCTTTTCGACTTCTTTTGCATCCTGTAGTAAAAATAAAATAATAAAATAAATTTTTGTCATTTATCACTTGTGATATTTTAGCATTTATCACTTGTGATATAGCATTCTTTTCATATACATTGCTCGTAGCTTTTTCCGATGCTTCTTTTTCTTGCTCGAGCTTTAATTTTGTTGCTTCTTCCTTCATCATCTTCTTTTTTCCTCCAACCCTTTTTCTTTTCTTCCATTTTTGATGCAAATCTCTAAAAGCGTTTTTCTTACTTGCTAATTGTTTTCTTCTTTTTGGTTTCATTCATCGTATAATAGCAAATCCAGTTATACATTGTTTGGCAATTTCACGGTCATTGAATCTTCAAATTAACCAAATTTGGGGAGACGTTTTAACAACCAAACTACCTTTTCGTTTCTTTTTCTACATGTTAACAACCAAATCACCTTGTTTTATAATGAGCCCAAAAAGTTTCAACGATCCCAAAGCAGTCACATTTATGTCCCTTAGTTTACAAGTTCACTCAAAGTAGTTACAACTTCAAAATGTATAAACTAAGTTCTTTTCAAGATGCATTTTGAATGAAGTTGTAAGCCCAAAACAGATTAATGAGCTTCAATCAAACTACAATCAAACTACAATGTTCCTCAATATCCCAAAACTACAACTATCTTAGTTTCTGAGATGTAAACATCTAACAATCAATGACATGAGTCGTCGCTATTGTAACTTCTAATTCAATAGCATAAAATTTTGTCTTCAACATTTTTTTAAATCACAGAAGATAAACTGGTATATTACATATATCTTGAACAATCATTTCATTCTTTTTTTTTAAATATATTACGTAATTTATCATTGTTTCAAGACATCTTAAAATAAGCAAAACATATATAAATATGCATATAAATCTCAAATAAAATACATAAACATAAATAAAATTCAATTAATTTTTAAATAATATCGAAATGAGTGTCGCATCGTTATCCATATTTTCAGCAGATTGTTTTCCTTTTCTTGTTGATGTTGCGATTCCTTCATGTTTATGTATTTTTGAATTTGGTTCAACGGTTAGTCGTTTATTTTTGAAGGATTGATTCTTGGTGTGTGTTTTTTATTTGTGTGTGTTTTTTCGGATCTGGGTTTTATTTTATTGAACTTTACATTTCGGTCCTTATATTTTTACTTTATGTAAACTTTTTGCTTTTTAATTTATATCACTTGTGATAAACAATTAAATACATTTTTGAAAAGCTTGTCTATCTGAGTCAATCGAAAATTTTCACAAAGAAGGACTTACAAGCTCACATCTCAAAATACATTTTGGAAGTAATTAATCCTTACTTGTTTTTGCTTTTTCTTTTTGTTAGATGACATTTCATAACGGTGATATAATAAACTTTTAGTTATATCATCGGTGATATGTTCATATATCACAAGTGATACATTTAAAAAAGAGAAAAAGAAAATTTTGTTGGTAGGCTAGTTTTGTGGTGACTCAATATCTAAATTTTGTTGGTAGGGTAGTTTTGTTTACCGGTTTAACATGTTTTTCACAGTATGTCATTGCAAAATAATCAATCTCTTAATTTGATATACACGTTAAGGACGGTGCGTCTTGGCGATCATCTTATCATTTACCAAAGTATCGCAAATAAATCATTTACACTTTGAAAAAAAATTCATCATAATCCTAAATTCTTCGATCTTTTGTTCACCAATTCAATTTATTTTAAACTAAAGGTAAGCGAGTAGCGAAATCTTCTATGAATTATCCAACAAAGATAAATATATATAGTGATAGATACATGCATATATCGCCAGAAGAACATAAGCAAGGTTATATTCATATTACCCAAAGTGTTTACTTCCATCTAAAATCAAGAACAAAGCGTAAAATACATCTAAAATCATACGTCGCATTTCCAACAAAAGATGCAAATTTCGAGCAAAATGCGGTACAATATCCGGCACTGGGGAATGTGATTCGGTACCTAATAGATCCACCCATCTACTTAGGTATTTCCCAAACTTGGACTTGTCGTCACATTTCGTGGCCTGGCAGTCCTACTTGCATCTAAAATGCAGAACAAAATGTAAAATGCAACTAAAATATGCAAGATCCAAAACAAAATGTAGTTCAATCTCCGGCACCAGGGAATGTAATTCATGTACCTAATAGATCCACCCATCTACTTAGGTATTTCCCAAACTTGGACATTGTCCGTCACATTCCGTGGCCCAGCAGACCTACTATTGTTTTTTGCATATCAGATTCTTAAACCTACTTTAATCCATCTACGTTGTTTAGAAATCTAAATACTAAAAACAGAAACGTAAATTGTTTTGTAATAGCATTAAATAGATTTAATGCTTGTTTTCTTCAGCTATCTTCTTCCTGATAGCGTCTTCAACCACCTTTTGAATCTTCTTCTCATCATGGTTGTGTTTTTCAGCAAACTTGATTGCATATTCTGACATGAGTTCACTATTTTGATTCACTTCATGTAACAGTATCTTAGTTGCATACCTCATCCTCATTCTTGTCATTTGTTCAGCATATCTGTGATTCCTTTCATCAATGATGTTTGGCTTCCAACTTGGTCCTGCTTCACCTTCAAATGTTTCCATATGCATCATCATGTATAAGCCACAATCAATCTTGTTATCCTTTGTCCTCCATTTCATCTTTAACACAGTTGCTGGCTTCTCTTTCAACATCGTATTGAGGATTGGGTGTGAAGCCTTGATCAGGTAATTAACAAGAATTGCTTTCTGCAAATTAAGAAAATATTACTTGCTACAATTTATCTCTAGTGATATAAGTATTTAAACAGAGTTCGGTTCAGACATTGCTTACCACAAAATCGAAGTTGGGTTTGTATTTATCCTTGTAGGGCGCATCTGAAATGCTGTTGTCCAGTATCACAGCTTTGGCATTCTCCAGATTGAAAACTATGACATAGTAATGGTCGTGAGCAATTATCGGAAAGAAGACAAGTTTCACATCTTTCAATTTCCGCTTTGCTTCTTCCTCGATCATGAGTTTTTCATCGCTTTTCAAAATTGTCACATCGCTTTTTTCATCTTTTACTTTCTTGAATCTCTGGCGTTGTATGATAACAATAGATTCAAGATAATTTAAAATACATGTTATATAATTTTGAAACGCATGGATATATTATTGCATTTTTTTGGAAGTTTTATATCTTACCACTGCATCTATTGGAAAGTAGTATCTTGTCTTCATTTTTCCAACTTTGTTTTTTCTCTCTTCATGATTCAATACCGAAGTGAATGCATCGATCACCTGACTTTCTATTAGCATGCCAGGGGCAATTGATTGCATTACTATTCTTGGTAATGGTGTGCTCTTACCATCATTGAACACCTCTTCTCTGTTTTTTAATATCACAGTTGATAAATTTTAAGTTCTTAAATATAGCATATCACTTGTTAAATAACATAACTTTAATACTAACAGCAAATTTAAATCTTACATGATATCTCCTTCCATCGAAAATAAGCTGTTAGCTAGCATTTTTCAGACTCTATTAACGGTTCCATCGTGTCTGCCTTCTTGTTCATATAAGGTGATTTCAAGTACACTGATGGTTTAGCAATCCTTTTTCCTTCCCTCTTTTCATTTTCTTTGTTGCTTTGTTCAGCAACATCTTTCTGAGTCCTGAATGCCTTGTGTTGAATTTCTGGGCTTTGAAATTCTGCAACTTTATCCCTTTCTTCTTCTTCTTGTGTCTCAGCTGCTTGTTTTTTTGCTGCATCGTCTTTTTCAGCCTGTTTTTTAAGCATCTAATAATGTTTTAGATATTCAAAAGTTGTGCAAGTTGTTTTTTTTAAGTTTATATGTCTAACGAGTTTATTTTTGTTTCGGCTTATTTTTGTTTTATTTTTTAGTCATATAATCAATCCAGAATCTAACCATCAACAAGACATTTGACAACAATAATAGTGATTCATTTCACATTCATTCTTAATGTTTGCGATTCAATATCACTAAATTGGTATATCTTAGAGTCTTTTAACCTTTTGTTTTACTCTTTTGTTGGCAAGTTCTTTTACGGCTAACTTTCTTTTTTTTTTCTGCCTCTTTCTCCTGAGCTTGTTTTGTAGCCTCTTCTGATTTTCTTTTGTTTTCAGCCTCTATCTTGGCAGCTTTTTTTGCAGCGGCTTCTTTTTCGGCTTCTTGTTTTTTGTTTGCAGCTTCTTTTTTTGCTTCTTTTCTTTGACTTCTTTTTTTGACTTCTTTGCTGCCGCTTCTTTTTTAATTTCTTCTTCTTTTCTTCGCTTCTTTTTTGCCGCTTCTTTTTTTTGCTTCTTTTCGCCGCTTCTTTTTTTGCACTTCTTTTTTCGGTACTTCTTTTCTTGACTTCTTTTTCATTTGCTTCTTTTGATGCAGCTTCTTTTGCAGCCTGCATTAATAAAAAATTAAAGAATAAATAAATAAATAAAAATTAAAAAAAGTGTTTTATTGTATGACTTTGTTATATTTTTAGAGTTTATCACTTGTGATATTACCTTTTCCGCTTCTTCTATCTTCTTCTTTTCAGATTCTGTCTTTTTCTCATTGCTTTTTACGAGCTTCTTTTTGTTGCTTCTTTCTCACCGCTTCTTTTGCAATTTTTCTTCTTGACTGTATTTTTACCATTTTGTTATGTAAAATTTATCACTTGTGATATTGTATCTGATAAATACTTTAGATTATAATTATCTAACTTTGTTGTTTATCTGTTTCTGCAGGAGTCTCTTTTGTGGTTTTTTCTTTATCGTTGTTTCCTTCTTCTCCATTTCCTCCTTCGATATCATCATCATCCTCATTACTGAGGAAGAAAGGATCACTATCATCACTTTCATCATCACTTTCATCATCTCCTCCTTCTTCAGTATTCCTGCCTTCATCATCTCCTCCATCTCTTCTGCTCGTTCCTTCTTGATTATCAATCACTCTACCATTTTCATCTATTTGAAGATTCCCCTGGAATTGTGTGTTGTATTTTCTACATATAATCTTATTGTTTCATCTCCCGGGTATATCTCCATGCTTACCCTTATAAAATTTTCTAACTCTTTCTTCTCATTCAATACTCTTTTAAACTTTTCTTGACGACTTCATATAGTTCTTTGTGTTTTAATTAAATAAAGCAATTATAAGTATTTTTATCACTAGTGATATATTCAAATTTTTCATATTAATTACAAGTATTTTTACCTCTTTCTGTTTCCTGATATCTCCTTCTTCACTCTCATCCTCTTCCTCAATTACCATGACATGACCAAACCCTCCTATCTCCATCTCCATGTCTTGCCTTTTCTCAATCAGCTTTGTGTTCCAATTTCTGATGGCTGGCCATTTTCTTGACACATCCATTAGATCGAACTTTGTGAAATGCATGTAGATAAGCTGTTTTCAAGAAAAAAAACAATCATTAAAACGTTTATTTATTAAAAGAAGTGGTAGGTTAATCTTTTTTTAGTATCCCAAGTGATATTGTACATGGAATCTATTTTTTTAAAAACAACTTGTAATATCCGGTGATAGAATACATTTTATATGTCATTAAGTTAAAGTATCACTTGTGATACCTACATCATATTTGTTTTAAAGATAACATTTGACTTACCGTGAATCTTTGCATGAGGTCCATAGTACCAATTTTCCATTGTTGAGTCATCCGGCCTTCCTTGCTTAATTTCATACGAGTTCCAAATGTATGTGCACGATCAATTGTCGGTATTTCCTCCGTGTCTTGAAATTGGAGGGCGTGATACTTGACATCGAACTGTTATAGCAGGTTCCCAGACAGTCTGCAAACAGCATTAGGAAATTCATCTGGAAGGTGAAGTCTATTTCTTCAGTACTCTGAATCACCTTTGATAATGTTGTTGTTGTTATCCTTTTTCTTTCTGGGAATTGTGCCATAAACTGGTTTCACAAACACGTCATCGGAATCCCTTTCTGGTCCTGAGCAAAGTGTTCTCGGACCCATTGGTATCCCTAGAACTTCCCTAATCGTTTTCAATTTGATTTTTATGACACCCCCATTTGGCAAGTTTATTTGCATCTTTTTCATATCCATATGTGTCAATATGAAGTAGGCGCTTTCGAGGATTTTTGCAACGGAAATCAATCATTGTTCCAAATCCCATTGCCATGACCATTTTCCTTCTTTACGGCTCGTGAATGTGTTGCATCGTAAAGCGGTTGGACGGTCGTTTTAGCTCTCAACGACTTGAATGGAATGACATGTTCTTCTTCTTCTTCCTCATCTTCCACCTCTATTTTTCCTTGCCTTTCTTAAATACATTCTTTCTTCTTCTTTGCTTCTTCATTCTTCCTTTGTTCTTCTTTCTTTTTCGTTTCTTCTTCTTTCTTCTTCTTCTTCGTTTCTTTCATTTTTTTTTATTTGTTGCCTTTCCTTCCTTTTTCTTTTCTTCTTCTTCCTTCTTTTTCTTTGTTTCTTCCTTCTTTTTCTTTTTTGCATCTTGACTTTTTATTCCCCTCTCTTTCTCTTTCCTGTTTGTTCATGCTTTTGTTTTTCGGTTTGTTGTTTTTGATCTTGATCTTGTTCAAACAATCGGTGAATCTGTTGCTTGTTCTTTTCTTTTCTTTGTTTGCTTGGGTTTCAACTTTGGTTTTGCTTCTTTTGGTATGTTGTTTCTTGGGGTGTCGCTTGGTGTTGTTTTGGTTGTTGTTTGGTGTTGGTTCGGATGGTGTCGCTTGGTGTTTTTGGTGTATTTGTTGGTGGTGTTGGTGTGGTTTCTATGATTGCTAGAGTTGTTATTGGTGTGTTTTCGGTGATGTCATTTCGGTGATGCTTGATTTAATGGTGTGACAAGCCTTGATCGTGTAATGGTTGTTATCCGATTTGTGGGTGTCTTTTCTAGATAGGTAGTTTTATCGATGATTTCGTGTATTTTGTGGTTGTTTTACGGGGTGAGGTGTAGATGTTTCTTTGTTGTGTTTCTTGTTGTTGTAGTGTTGTTTGTGGTGTTGGTGTTTCATTGTTGGTGGTTGTTTTTTCTTGATATGGTGCTTTTTGAATTGAGTTTGTTTCTTGCTTCTTTTCTTTTCATTTCTTTTAGACTTGTATTCAAATCGCACAAAAGAAATCCCAAGTAAGTTTTCATGAATATTTATTGCTGATAAATATAAACTCTGAATGTTTATGCGTCATACAATTTTATAACATTCTTGCAAGTATGTCATATCAATTTGTATCACAGGTGATATAACACAGAAGCTAAATGTCAAAACAAGTATGCCGCATACATACAGGGTTTATCATAGTTGATATTTTTCTATAAGAGACATGCTTATATGTTGGAATTTACCTTTTTCCTTTTGAATCTCTGGAGATACGCTCAAAAATTTGCTTGTCGACAAAACTGCATTTACAAATTTTTTTTTAAGAAACAAACAGAATGTCTGCAATTTTTATGTTTAAAGATTTATTTAGCAGACAAAAACTGACCGTTTAAAGCTTGTATTGTCTCCAGATGCTTGTAAATATCATCTTCTACATTTTTTTCAAAATCAAAATTTTAATGTCTTTATGTTATGTAAAACAAAAAGACACTATAAATTCTAATCCAAAATGTATTTGAAATATAGCTATTTCACGTATAACGTCTTATCATCACGGTTGTTATACTATCAAAAAAAAAAAAAAAAAAAAAAAAAAAAGAAAAAATCACAATATCTGCTTTTATCATCGGTGATATACCATTAAATATTTAAGTTATCCGCGTCGCTCTTCATCGTCATCACTACCATCAGTACCACTAGCACTACTAGTAACACTACGACTACGAAAAGTCATAACTAAACTACCATCTCTACCACAAAAAACACTAAAAATGTATCAGTTATCGCCCTACATGATCTCTAATCGTGTGACAAGTAATCAATTATCGCTACATCTGTTTCTATCACTAGTGATATACCATAAAATATTTCTCTGTCACACTAAAAAACGCATCATAAGTTACATCAAAATTATACTCGTAACAAGCTAAAAACATATCCATTATCACGAAGAACGCTAAAAGTCAAATCGACGTTCGCTACCAGTACCACTATACTGAAGCACCACCATTACCACTACCACTACCACTATCACCACCACCACTACCACTACCACTACCAAAAATGAAAACTAAACCACTAACACTACGATTACCAGTACCATTTTTTTTTTCACCACATTCAAATCAATACCACTACCACTATCACCACCACCACTATGACCAGCACCACTACCATCACTACCACTATCAATACCAAAAATGAAAACTAAACCACTAACACTACGATTACCAGTACCACTACCACAACTGTTTTATCACTTGTGATATTTTTCTAAAATATTTAATAAATCAGCAAAAACACCTAAAAACATCTAAAATAAGCAAAATCTTCATTAATTTCTTCTTCTTTTACAGTATGACATCAAAATGTTAAATAAATACATAATCATCAATTGCATGTCATTAATACAGCAAAAAAATACAGAAAAATGTTCATAAATAGCAATAACATTCATAAATAAGTATAAAATCAGTAGAGATACATAAATAACATCTAAATAATTAGTTTGAAGCTTCGTACCATCGTTTCGGAGTTGGTAGGTTTGTTTTGATCCATTTTTTGTGCTTTTCTTCTTGATTGAAGGTAGATGCGTTTTGTGTTTTTTTTTTTTGATTTTGACGGTTAATTGTTGGTTGATTTTGATTGTTAGGGTTTGTTTTAGTGAGAGATTTGAGTGAGAAAGCGGCGTGTGTTTTCTTGATGAAAATGACGCGTGTGTTGTTTTGTGTGGTTGGGGAAGTTTCGTGTTTTGGCAAGATTAGTCCCTCCGTGTTTTTATCATTAAAAATGTTTTTTGATCCAACGGCTGATAGTTGTCCCTTGGTAAGTAGGGAAATAAAGGTTTGTGAAATAAAGTGCCTCTACTTTTGTAATCAATCAACTTATTAGTGTCTTGTTTGAGTGTAACCGTTCGTAGTGCTATAAATATCGACGCATGAAGGGTGCCTTCGATGCGTACTCATCACCATAACTACGCGTGGATTTCAGTGGTGGTTCGGTCTTCTCAAACACTAAATAAATATTAGATTGAGATTCTCTCAAGTTGGTTTTAACATAATCTATTATGTTGACCAATTAAAAAAAAAGTAAAATTGATACAAATTTTCATTCAATTAAAAATTATGAGCTCACATGTATTTTTTTTGGTATAGATCCTTTCAAGTTATTTATAACTTGATTGATCAAGTTGCAATTATCAACCATTTGATCAAATCCAATGGCTCAAATTATCTTATGTTTTTTTGATTTGATCAATTGAATTTGATCTAATGGTTGATAATTGGCTAACTTGATCAATCAAGTTACAAATAACTTGAGAGGATCTCTTCCCGTATTTTTTCATCTCACAGAAAAATTAACATAATAAGTCATGTCAATCACAACTTGACAAGATCTATTTTTCATTTCTTTTCATATATTCTCTTTTTGTATGTTGTGTGATGTATCTATACTATCTATAATGTTAAAATGATTAATCTTAAAAAGTAAAAAAACTTAATTTGGTTAAACATGAAAAGTGAACACACGCTTGTGGCATTTGGAAAGTATAATTGACTTTCAAACTAATTTAGTGAACATTTATTTGGGCATTTTTTTTCATTTAAATTTGAATTTGTTCCATTTGTAAAATTGAAAATATTGTGGTTTTTGAAATGAGTTAAAAAAACACGAAAGAACTGAGCTAAGGTTTGAAAATTCATTTCTGAGTTGAATCGGATTTCAAAACATTATGTTTAATTCTCAAATATTTAAATCTTTATTATTTTTAGTTTATAACTTATAGAATTTTTTTTATCACTACAATTATCTGTCACTATAAAATCTTGTTTTATATGTACATGTCGTCTGATACAAGTGTTGATACAAAAGTTGGGCGTTCCTTGTTTGTGTAACACCCCCAAATTTGGTTTAGCGAAAGCGTACGTGTTATTTGAGAGCGTTACGAAATTGGTGAATCATAACATAAGTAATACAGAACGGAATACATACTCCGTTTAATTTCATAAAATATTTTGAAACGTTATCTTACATCATTGTTTGGATAGATAAGCACATCCCAAAATTTTAGTGGTCCCAATATAAAAACATCGTTTTTGTGTAAAACACTTCTTTAGAAATTTCTACGACCATTTACCACCTCTTGCCTTGCATCCATGATCACAAATTAAGCACCTGAGAAAAATATGCTAAAAGGTCAGCTAAAAGCTGGTGAGTTCATAGGTTTAGATTAAAATAGTAATTTGGACCAAAATCAAAGTCATATAATCATTACAACGATATAATGATATATGGATGAATGTCTATTACGTTAGCTCTAAGTTCATGCAACCGATACTACGACAGTTTATGTATGCTAAATGATATCATACAATATATAGGCCCATTACGAGTGTCTTGTCCCACAACACTCGGTTCCGACATGGTATACGTTTCGCCTTGGCCTAAGCATGGCCAACCGAACGGAGGAGTCACCCTCAATAGATCTATTTATAACATTCGCGCTTCCCAATGGGGAACTGACGGTTCATGAAAAAGGGGCATTCTCTAGGGACATAAGGGCTTAGGCTAAACCACGTAATAGTAATCATGCAATAGTTTAGGTCCATAAAGGTTTTGCATATTTCTCACCCCAAAATGTATAAAACAGTTTATCAAGTAAAAGAGGGCTATGAAAACTCACCTTAGCAAATGTGCAATCCAAAAGTGGGATTTAGTGAATCTTGTGAGCGGCACCGACACGCGACCTAGATAAGGAGGGCAATGTTTTAGTTCATTGTTTTAAGTATCACTTACTTAAAATGGTTCAATTTATTGTTTTGGTATAAATAACTAACATTTAGTTTGTAAAAAAAAAAAGATTGAAAGGTTTTGTTAATAAGTATATGAATGCGTATATACTTTTTCATGTTGACACTATAATAGTTTTAAAATCCAAAGTTTGGTTTGTAAAAATAATTACGATATTCTACTAGTAAGTATATAATTGTATATATATACTTATTTAAGTTGACACATAATGGTATTGTCGAAATCGAACATTAGTTGGTTTATTTTCTAATTGTCTTTAGAAGATTACTTATGTTAAATTTGGAGACTCTCAATTTAATGAATGATAAAATGATATAGTAGTCTATTTATTTATTAAAAGTTGTTCGTAACATTTGTTATTTATGACTAATAGTTTACTTGACATAACTATGTCTAATTGAACATATTGACGTTAAGATGTTTGACGTGAACCTTATTATGTGAATCAGGTTTTAAGCACTTGTTTCTTACAGCAAAATCTTTACACTTATTGACACAATTATGTTTTCCTCCTTTATAATATTTACACTTGTATTTACACTTGATTTTATGATTGAGCTACACAGCTTCATATATTTTAATGTGAGTTGCGGCCAAAAGTTTTACAGAAATAGATTGTCACAAATTTTCTTTTGACGTCACATTACATTATTAGGCTTTTAGTACTAATAGGGTCTCATCTGACGTGAGAGTTCGACACAAATTGTTTGGACTCGAGATATGGGCCGTGGCCCAATGCCACTCATTAGCCAGATTGTGGTTTAGGAAAAATATGAAGCATGATTTTATACTACTGGTATGATTTGGGGTCATTTTTCTTTTAGGCGCAAGCATTATAATTCAAGTACTTCCAACCCTTGCGACATAACTCTACAAAATCATGAAGATCGAAGGTATTTGTCAGCAAGACTTCTACAACTAAACCGGTTTTTCCTAGCATGGATTATAAGGTCGGAACCAAGCAAAATGGATACATGGTAGATGCACACAACCACCCTTGTGGTCTTATGTTTACAGCAGGAAGTAAACATCCTTCGTGGGTGTTTACCCTTGCTACTTGTGGCAACCGTACTTGGCACTAACCCCCACAAGGCCCCTTTTTGTCAAGCTTGGTAGATCATGGGTGACTCGAAGAAAACACTTACAACCTTACTCTATTGTGGGTCTTGACTCTTAACGCAACCAACCACCCATTTCTTTTACATTATGTATTTATTCTTAAGACAAAAATAAGTCAAGACTTGTTCAAGATTCATAAGTCGACAATCACCTTGACGAGCCACTGTGGTACTACCATAGCAGGCCTCAAATTTCCTCGTGGATAAACTATGCTACTACCAAGGACTAGGTGTCGAACTGAGGGACCGAACTTTGATGTCTCATCCGAGTACTACTCGAACTTACTAAGTTTCGATACTCTATTACCCAAATGACCCTTGGCCGAAGTTAAGGTTTTCGTGGCTAACGACGAGGTTTACTCTTACCGGTGTAAAAAGACAATCTTACCAATATTCGAGATGTACTTTTCTAGTGTCATGACCTACTTGTTTTTACCATTCCAGGAAGATTTTTAAAACCGAAATTGAATGTTATACTTTATTTAACAAAACTTCTCTTAAACGTTATCAAAGAAAGGATGCATATGTTCAATAAGGGTCCAAATCAAACATCAAATTTCATGTCACCATATATTTTCATTCGAAGGGAAAATGAAGGACAACATGTGTCATACACGATTTCAAATCAAATACACAACAAGAAGATTTAAAGACATAAACAAGATTGTTACCCTTTACAAATCTCGGAGGTAGAACAAGTACAAAGCCGAATTAGAAATTAACAATTGACCTCCACTCCTTCTTGATATCACCGAATTGATGATGGAATTGGTGTTTACCGACCTTGAACTCCAAAACCCCCAAGTCAATTTGTGAAAGCCCTAAATCGTACCCAACCCTAATTTTTGGTAAGGTTGATGATGAAACTGAGTTTGGGGCGTTTGCATCTCTACTAGAGATAAAGGAAGTATTTTGGGAAGAGCTTGTCCATCTTCCCTTTCTTGTGACTTTGTTTGAAGCCAAAACTAGTTAACTTCCAAAAGCTTAGGAATCTTGGACTTGGCTTAAGGTAGATAGATGTGAAGATATGATTCTCTTGTGTGATTTTGTCTTGATTCTCATTGGATTCGTACGAGTAGCAATCGGCGCATCAAAGGAGGATTTGGAGAGACCAAAAACTTACATGGTTTTGGTAAGATAGAGAAGGATATGATGGGATAACATGTTGGGTTTTCCCTCTTTGGAAGATTCGGCCTATAAGGGCGCAGGCTAGGGGTAGAGAGAGGTTGAAGATGAAGATCTTGGATATCTTTTCATTTTCTGATTTTGGGTTTCCTTCTTGTCGTGAGTGGGAGAGAAAGACAAGAGATATTATCTCATTTCTTTTATTTTATATAAGGTTTTTATCTAAAAGAAAGATATAAGTAAACATTTGTATGTATATGTAATTTATACTTAGGATTTATTTGTGTACATGTACTTGTGTTACACTTATATTTTAATTGTGTTTGAGGCTTACGAGGGTTATTGTTTAAGTGCAAGGGTATTAATTATTTTCGTGTCCCGCGAAATTATATTGTGACCGTAGGTATCATTGTTTGATAACTTTTATAACGTAGTATTTTATGGTTGCGTATCGGAAATATTTTTATCTTTGTAATATTCCATATCACGGACATTTGTCATTTGTTTTATCAAGTCCTTATCATAGTGTCGATGCAGCGTCTGAGTCGGCCTTTGGGTAAATGAGATAACCTCTCGTCTTGAAATTAAATCATAAGGCGAAAATGAAATATAATATTCATAAAATGATATGAATGCAAAAGAGGTGCAATAGTCTACAGTATGCGAGTTAACTACTCAAATGATCAGGTAAAGCTTATGCATGCTTAATGACTTATGCTTAGTAATAATAAATTACTAACTATCAGTTAATTTTTTAGTGAAAATTTACCGTGTGTCACATCCTCCCCGCCTTAAAAGAGAAAACCGTCCTCGGTTTTCAGTTAGAATTATTTGCTGAAGTAGAGAAAAGGTGTGGGTATTTACGCTCGAATTGGTCTTAACGTTCCAACGTGCATTCTGGACCTCTTTGAGAGTTCCAACGGACTTCGAAGATAGGAATGCGGCTTTGCTAAAACCGTTTGATTTCTTGATTCAATATTTCATTTGGGTTCCTTGACACAATTTAATCTTTTGTCGATTTGGATTTCTTTCATTGGAATGGCGAGAGTTTCGTCGGAAAGGCAATTCTTCGAGTTTCATATGCGAAACACGTTATGCAAGGAGTTGAGTTCTAGGGGAATTTTCGGGTTAGTAGGCTACCGGCCCGATTCTCGTGTAAATTTTGACGGATTTAAAGTAACGAGGATTTAGCTTTCTACATATCCCAAAACGAATTACGCCTTTCTATGGCGTTACAAATCCCTAGTATGAAGGGTGGTTCTCCGAGTTGTTCGCACCAGACTATTTGTGCACCACGTATAGTCATGATGGTAATCCGAGTTGGTAACTACCAGCTCGATCTTGGGGAGGATTTGATTAATCTTACGAATTAAGGTTTTTCCCCCTTTTGCGTTCTGTTAGGTGGGGTTACGCTTTCCGGAGGCGGAACTTCAATCTAACTTTCTCGTCGACTTGAACCTTAAGTGACCTTTAGTCCTATATTTATTGACCTTGATGATTAGATTTGTTTGCATTCGGTCTCTTGTCTGCGCACTATTATCAATGGTTCTTGATAGCCGCATGGAACCATTGGACTGGTTCTTTGCCGATCTCTGTTCTAAACACGATTGATTTGCGCTTTGGATCATACATTGCTTCATGAGGTGGCATGTTGTTGTAAGTGAATTCGATTGAGGCAACTTGCCTACCCCATTCACCTTTCGAAACATGTTATTCGTGCTTGAAGTATAACTTCTATAGCTTGAATGGTCCTTCCATTCAGTCTAGTAGTCGAAAGACGGCAAATGGTACTCATTTCATATTGAATTTCTTAGAATTTTGGGAGTGGTCCTCGAAGGTTTAAGGTGAATGGCTGTCGCATTTTGTAATGAAGAGAATTGAAGAGCTATGACTTGTAGTGCTTTGCTTCGAGCAATCCATGCGAGTTTGTTCATGTTGTCGTTCTCTTTGTTTGGTGGAGATAGGTGGACTTGGTGAGATGATTCTTTAGTATCAAATTAAAGTCAAAATCGATAGGGTTCTTTGGTGACTTGGTACTAGAGTCTATTGTTAAGCATTCCCATTTCTATCTGGAATTTTCGGTTTGTACCGGTTGGTTTGACGGTTCCTGATTGTTTTGAATTCTTCCTTTCGAACATGCTAAGTATGGTTTGACATAGGTCAATGTTAGATTCCGATTCTAATTTGTGCACTGCGTTGGGCTCCTCGTGGATCTTTGGGGTGCCGAGTATTCTATACCATTATTTCCCTTTTTGGATCAGGACAACTTTCAGCTCTGGTGTAAAGCGTCTTTCTTTAATGGTAGGGTTCCTGTCATACTCAGATATGTCTAAGACATGTGCACCACAAAATTTCTCCTTGAGTCCCGTGTGGAGGTGCTTATTGGGTCGACCTGGGGTGTATGATGATCTATACCTTTCTTAGTTCAGTGTAGGTGATAGGATACTAAGTATGAATCGGTATACCCAAGGCGTCAGTCTCTGCGTCCGGTGTTCTATAGGGTGCTAATTCATTGTCGAAGGTTCAAACGTTTCATATTTGTTTCCTTACTGGAAGATTTCTTCTCTCAGGTAGCACGGTTTATTCTATTCTCGTATAATGAGGAATGTATGGCATTTTAAGGTGGGGTGTCGACGTGAGATGTAAACACGAACTTTTCTATTTTGCGATAATGAGTTAAGCACTTCCTTTAACATGACTGGGTAAGAACTTCAAGAATTTAGCCATGTCCGTGCACGTTACCCCTCCCGAATTATACATAGGTGATCAGGTTATGTAAAATTGGGGACCGGTGACATGTTGTTTGGTATAATCTAAATCTTGGTGTACTTATTCTTTGGTCAGTAGAAATGTTGTAAGAGTTCAAGTGCGAAGTTTTGGTGCGATGGTTTATAAGATTTGCTAGGCCGACCAATTCTGTCAGCATGGTTTATCGTTCGTTTGACCAAGATGCGTGAAACAATGACAACTTGGTTAGGAATGAAATGTTGGATTCGTGATTTTTGGCATGGTAATAGTTTGAGTTGGTCTTATCGGTATTGGTAATAATGCCTTCGCAATTTTTGGAATGTGGGTTTTTCTAAAACAACCCGTTGGGTGATACTAATTTGTCAGGGAGACTAGTCGAACATCCAAGATGACGTTCTCTTGTCTTCGGAGGAATCTTTTCATTGAGACAAGATAGTTGAAGTCCTTACTGATATGGTGAACACGGTCATGGAGAGGACATATATCAAGATAACACGATAACAACAACAGATACATTACTAGGGGAAAGGTTCAATACATTAAGGTTTCATAGAGAAGTACTTTAAAGTAGACTATGACTTGGAAGTTAATCTAAGCTTTATTACAACCAGCATTTCTAGCTAACTCAATCCTTCCATGGTGTCCGTTGGGGGCCTGAACCACTCTTCACACTTTCTTCAGGAAATTGTTTTGACAGTTGTTGCCTTCACGCTGACCCTCCCTATCCGGGCACCTGCTTTTGATGTGGTCTTTCTTTCCACAACCATGACATGTCATGGTTTCCCTATAGAGTTGCTTACAATCTTCTATTTCATGCCCCACTCTTTTACAAATCCCACAAGGTATAGGGCATTTTCCATAGTGGTAATACGGGCATATATTACACTTGGGTTTTGTCCCTGCATACCTTACTTCCCGCTTGTTTTTAGTAGTCTTAACCTCAGCCGTCCATTGACGTTTGCTTGATTGTTGCATTTGATCTTTCTCTCCATCATATTCCCAGTTCCTCTTGCTACCACAGTACCCATTGTTTTGCCTTGAGGCAGTGACTTTGTCAATCCAGGAGTCGCACCCGTAGCTTCTTGAGTGACAGTGGGCGCGAATGCAACAACGTTCTTCCGAGTTTCGGGAGGACATCCCCAAGAGTATGCTTCGAGTCTCTTTTCCTCAGGTCCTATCATATTAGGACATAGTTGGGCTAGTTCGCGAAAGCGATTGGTGTACCCCTCGAGGTCATTCCCTATCATAGTTAGTCCACAGAGCTCTTTTTCCATCATCCGTAGTTCATTTCTTGAGCAATATTCTGCAATCATCATTTTCTTCAGGGTGTCCCACTGAAGTGAGTAAGCAGCGTCTATTCCTACTAATCGGACATAAATGTCCCACCATGTGAGGGCTTGGTGTCGAAAGGTGCAAGTAGCATACTTGACCTTACAATTGTCCGCGCAACTCTGTTCGCGGAAAATTGTCTCTATCCTTTCTAGCCATTTTCCAAACTTCTAGCTCCTTGGTCCCTCAAATCTTGGTGGTTTCTGTTTCGAATTCTTGGTAAGATAAATTTCGTGATGTGAGTGTTTTACCAACCTCTTCTTTCCTATTCCCCTGGATGAGGTTGTTGATGTTGTGATTGATTTGGTAGTTAGCAACTCTTGCGGCAACTCGTTCGCTAACGGATTTCTCAGTGGTGGTTGCGTTCATGCTCTGCTTTACTGGAAACATTTTCCTTCAACCACAAGAAATGTCAACAATGAGTTTTCTATGAGTGTGAGGGCCATGGTGGAGATTCATAAGGTTACAACGTATACTACTTCTCAATCAAGTATTTTCCAGGTTGTATTGACTGAATATCATGTAGTCTTAGTCTATCAAGATAACGTTAAGAAAGCGGAGACTGATTGAAGCGAGTTTTAACAGAAGGTTATAATCCACAAGTCGTTGTTTATTATGCATAGTCGTTCGTCACAATAAACTTGATTACATTCTAAGGAGATTCATGGCTCATAGGGTCGATACATAACATGCGTTCATTGACTCGCTCTAGTTTGTCATACAACAAAACTATTACAAGCGTTTTTATTGAAACCACTCATCACAACGTCTAATACAATTGCAAAGTGAAATTTAAGCACTTCCCGATGCTGTCCCGGGTTGACTTTGTTGAGTTGTCTTCCATTCTTCTAACTCCCTGAGTTGGGCCTCCATTCTGGCAAATTTGTTGTTGACCTCATTTGCCCTACTCTCCATAGTACGCCTTTGAGATTCTACGACACCCTCCAGATATCCTGTCTCAGTTAATGCTATTGTAGCAACGGTCTCCAACCGTGTTAGCCTACTTTCAATCTCGTGAGGCGTCCACAGGTGTCTCTGAGTTTCAGAGCACACCTTTCAATGTGGTCTTCAAGGCGGGCAATTGCCGTTTAACTTCTCACGGGTTCCCTCTATTGTTGTCCCCGCATCGTTGTAGCATTCCTTGAGTGTTTCACCAAGTGCTTGTAGTCCTTCCACCACTTCTTCAATTCCTTCAATCCTTTCTTACGGTAGTATCCCGGATGATCCGACATCTCTTCTATTTGTTCCTCATGGCGTGTTATGCGCGCCATAATTGTGTCGAGTTGGTTGTCTAGCGTTGGTCGCTCTCAAGTTTCCCAACTTCGAACAAACTAGGGGTGGTGTACGAAGATGATGGTGATGATGCGAAAGAGCAGATTCTCTTGCTAGCGGTATCTCCCAACCGAGAGTGGGTCTCTTTGGTGTCTTGGTGAGAGTGTAGGAGTAGTGGGCTGGTAGGTATAGTAATGACGGTAGTGATGATTTGGAAGTGAGCGGTGGGGTGTGGGTAGTGCCTCTGGTGAACTTGATACACTACCTGCACGGGTTTCCGATGTCGGGAGTAAGTTGAGAAAGGGTGGAGGCGTTCGGTGGTGACAAACCTTCGGTTGTGTCATCGCATCCAGCTTCAGAGTAAGGGGAATGCATGGTCTGTGACAAGACGGTGCATATGTGTAAGTATATGTAAAAATATACTTATGATAGATATGGAGTAATGGGTTAATAATTAGGCAATATGTCATGAAGATATGTGTAAATGAACCCTAAGTAATATGGTAAGTAAGGCAAGCGGTAACTGGCGGTCGTAGAGTGATGTCCTGGTAAAAAGTAGTTATAGTTTAGGGTTTTGATGAGTGTCTAAATACTCATCATTTTTGTACAAAATAAACTGCAAAATCATCTGAAAACACTCAGAAACACATCAAAATGATCAAAATATCACAAATCAGTGTTTTATGTGTTTTAAATACAAAAATATCAAAATCGGATGAAAACATATCAAATTTGCAAAATTGCGGTTTAGTCCCCAAGTTTCAAAAGTTGTCAAAAGCAGGTCCACAGTACACAATTTCAAAAGAAAAGTCACCAAAGGTCCTTTTTAAATCATAAGTTATCAAATTTAGTCCTTTGGTGAAAAATATCAAAAGTTTGAGAAAATTACAAAAATGGTCCTCCAAGTTTGAAAATTGGCAAAATTAGCCCCTGGAAAATTGTAAAATGGCAAGTTTAGTCCTTGCATTATTGAACTTTGTCACTTTTAGTCCTTGGAAGAAACCTTTTGAATTGGCAGGAATGGTCCTTTGATTTTCAGCATTTACACTTTAGTCCCTTGGATTATTAAACCTTTTAAAACCCTTGGACCCTATCACAAAAGCCATTGACCCCTGCCTTTTCCCTTTTGACCCCCTGCCTAAACCCTGTGACCCCTTCCTGTTTTTGGACCCTTGGTCAAAAATAGTCAAAGCCCGCCACTGGCTTATCTCTTCAACCTTACAACTTGCCTGCAACACAGGTAAGATTCCCACCATTCCCATCACCTTTCCACCCTCCTCCTCATCATACTCACCTACCCTTACCTCCACATTTAATGCCACCCCCTAGTGCTATAACAGAGTCAACAGGTCAAATCTCCAATTCCCGCCAAAAATGTGATAACACTCAAAGCTCTCTCATTGGTTGAATTGAGAGGTGGGATTCACTCAGAAGGCCACGTGGAGCAATTTTCAAGCATAAAAGAAGAAGAGTAGCAAAGAGAAGAAAGTAGTTTTTAGTTTTAAAATTTCCTTATGTCGTTTTTATTATTAATGTATTAGATTAATCTTAAAGCTGTAAGTTTTTGTTTCCAAGTATTAAACTCAAGTGATTATTGCAGTATTATCAAGTTTTAAACTTTAATTCCAAGTCTTTATCTGTTTCCAAAAATTTGCATTACTGTTGAAATTGTCAAAGTTAGAATCTCATTCAAAAGCTTCAATAAGCTCATTTATCGGCCCATTGAGCTTAAATGAGCTTAGCATAGCTGTGTACAAGCTAACATTCAAGTTTCAACTCATTTTGAAACTTGGTCAATAAAAGTCAACAAGGGTACAAAAGTGATGCAGGACAGGAAATGGTTGGTTCAGACATGAGAATGGGTTGCCTTGGAGTGATTTGGGTTGGTTTGAATTAGGTAGTGGTTCTTGGTTCTCTGGTTTGCTAGCCATAGTGGCTTGGGACAACTTGTAAGCATTTTTCAAGTTCTTATGCAATATCTGCAATTGTAGTTTAAACATGTTAAAATCTGTTCTAATAAAAGTATTTAAGTGTTATTAAGTGAATTTGATAATTAAATCAGTTGTTTCATTGTTCAAATCTGTTTTGAGCTTAAAACAGTAACTTAAAGAGGTGTTTGGATTAGATGGTTAAACTGTCTTTGAAGCTTGATCAGTGGTTAGAACTTGTTTTGCCATGCTTGTTTAGCTTCCTTTGACTCATTTCAGTCACAATTTGGTGCCTTCCACTTCAAAAGTCAAAATTGGACTTAAATCTGTCTCACTTTAAAACTGTTGGAATTTAGGATTGGTAAATCCTTATTTTGTGTTTAGAAGTTTGTAACATTGCTTGCATTAGGCTAATTACTTCATATAACATCAATAACGATCAACAAATTGGTTTCAAAGTTCACTTTGGTCAATCGTCAAGTTTCTTCAAAAGTCAAAAACTCACAAAGCTAGTTTTGAGCCAACTGCAAGGAATTTTCTTGGGCTAACCTTGGGTCTCATCAAGTGAAATCTGTGGTTTCATAAACTTCATCTGGTCTTCTTGCTTATTGGCATTTTGTAGAATTTTACAATTTTTATAAGCTCCAAATAAGCTCCTACTTTAGGCTAAAGCGCCTGCTCCAAACTCGTGATTCACCGAGCTTTTTCTCGATTTGGTGCAAGGTTTGCCTGAGGCTCGGTGAGCTTGTATAGGTCGGTTTTGGATCATGAGGTCTTAGCCGGTCTACTTTGGTCCCTACTCTTTGTTTTGAGTTAGCTTATTTAGGTAGCTTATTTTTGAGCTACAAAGTAGCACTAAAAATCATTTTGGTATCTTGTGCTCAAATTATCAAATCATAAGCATCTTGTAATTCAGTGGTTTAAAGCAGTTGTTTTAGTTTATTTTGGTACTTATAGCATAGTAAAACTTACATGTGATTGGGTGCACTCTTGTTACCTTGTGCTTATTTCAAATGCTTATTACATAAGCACTTGGACTACGATTTCATTTTTCTACACATAGCCCTCTGTTTTTCCATTTTATTAGATTCTCAATATTATTTCAAGCTTATCTTGAATTTTCAGATTTTTCCAAGTTGTTTAGCTATTTTCTTAATTTAAAACTAGTTTTAATCATTTTTAATTAGCTTTTAATACAAAAATTAAGAAAAGCTTCAAAAATAATTTTCAATTTTCTTAGGTTTAGATAAATATAAAAAGTAAAAAGTAATTTTCCATATTTTTCATAGTTTATTTTATAATTTTAGCAATTTAATTAGTTTTTAATAGTTTAAAATTCATAGAAAATAGAAAAATAATCAGAAAAATATAAAAATAGTTTTGAAAATTCTTTTTTGTTATTTTAGATTTTTCCAAGTCATAATTTTATTTTTCTAGCTTTATTTCCTAATTTCTTGTATTTTAGGTAATTATTTAATAGTTAAAAATAGTTTTTAATTAATAATAATTAGATAATTAGTTGTAAAATTAATTTTCTTTTTCTATAAATTTTCTTTTATCATTAGGTTTATAAAAATATCATTTTCATATTTTTAGGGTTAATATTGTGTAAGTTTCACGTTTTTGTTTGTACGTCACGTAGTTTTTAATTAAGTTTTATTAAAACAAAAGAACAAAACATCATTTTAATAATAGTGATAGCGTTTATTTAATAGATTTTATCTTTTTAGATTTCCTTTAATTTGCATTTAAGCCGTTGTAATTTGTTGGCTTTTCCTTAGTTATAATCATACCAAATCTCGGTATCTGTTCAAATCTTCTCGATCACTAAACGTCTGACTATTCTCGCACGGCTCGTTGGGACATAACGACCTGGGGAAACATTATACTCTCCTGGACTTCATTGCATTTGTGTCTGAACTGTTTTAAGTTTCTTACAGCTAGCCATTCACAAGTGGCTTGCTTGCGTGAGATAACTTAGCGGTTTCTTGTGAATCAAATTTTGGCGCCGGCTGGGGGGCGATGCTAATAGTCTTACTTCTAGCAGTTAGTAGTTTGAATATTCACTCTCTGTTCATACCATCTATCTATATCTATATATATTTCTATAAAAATCCAAAACCCAAAAACATTAAAAGCGTATAAAACACAAAAATATTTTTTGTTTCTATATATGTATCAAATATAAAAATACAAAAAGATTCGTCGTTTTCTTAAATAATAAACAACTTAAAAGATTACCACCGAAACCAAGGCGTGCACTACCTAGCTGGGGTGCGACCATAATAAGTTCCCGAACCAAAGATTTAAAACTTGCCTTTGTGTCCTTGTGATTGGTGTACCTTTTTCAAAGAAGCCATTCATCTTGGATTATTGGTTAAGTTCACTGTTGTTTTGCCTCGATCTTGTGTTAATTGATTTTGTTGTGATATCGACGTTTCAGAACCAGAAAACCTAAAAAGATTCTCCTTACCCCATTTTCACCAATTTCATAATTCCCTTTCTTAACTCTGAGATCCCTTAGAGTTAACTCTAGTGCATGCGCACTCGTTCTTCTAGATCATTGAGTCCTTTTCGTGATCTAGCAGACATTCCTAGACGACGTTCTCGTAGACGTGCTGCCCAAATAGTCGAACCCGAGATTCGTACTATTTCAAACAAAATGGCAGACGAACGTACTATGGCGGAAATGCTCGAGCACCCACCGAGGGTTATGGAGATGCCATCATTCTACCGATAATCAACTCGATCACTTTGAATTGAAGACACATTTGATCACACTTGTGTCTACAAATCAATTCCATGGGTTTGATCGTGAAGACCCGTATGCACACATCCGTTGGTTTAACAAGTTGACTTCAACTATCAATTACAAGGATGTGCCACGAGAAAGTCATCAAGTTGATGCTATTTCCATTCTCACTGAGGGGACGGCCGGTTTGGTGGAAAAAGAACCCCTCGATCCATCGAAACTTGGGAGGAACTTGTTCAAAAGTTTGTCAATCATTTCTTTCCTCCATCAAAGGCGACTAATCTAAAAATGAAATTTCGGATTTCGTCAAAATTTCGATGAAAACTTTGGAGGCGTGGGAGAGATTCAAAGATCTCCTCAGAAATGCCCTCACCATGGATTCACGGAGCTTCAACAAATCAATATCTTTTACAATGGGTTGAATGGTAACGATCAAGATTCCTTGAATGCACCGCGGTGGCAATATCTTGAATCGTAAGCCTAAAGATGTGATTGAAATTTGCGAGCAAAATCGAAAGTTCCTATTTCTCGCAACAAAGTCAATACTCGAACACTCGCTTCTACATCTAATAACTCTTACGAGTTAGGCGCTCCGATAGCGACTCTAACGGATGCCATCCGTTGTATGATTAAGGATGTTAAGGAAATCAAAGCGAGATTCATAAACCGAACCAATCAAAGCCGTAAACAAGGTGTGTGAAACTTGTGGTGGTCCACACGCGTATTATGATTGTCAAGCAACCGATGCTTCCTTTTACCAAGCTCCGTAGCTTTGTAAACCACAATCAATACCGACCACAGTGATCCTCACTACTGCACCTAGCGGTATGACACCACCGGTTTTCCTCTGTGCAAAACCATGGCAATCAAAATCGCTTTGTTCCAAATCAAGGACAAAATTTCAATCAAAACCGAATAATCACAACCCACCATATCAAGCTCCTAATCACCAAAATTATCAACAACCTTCTCATGCTCCCCACCAAATGACTTCATGAAAGTTCTTGAGTCAAGCATCGTTCAATGCAAACTCGGATCAATAACATGTGGGTTGGTGAAGAGGAAATTGATACCACAATGTCTCGGCAGACAAATGAGTTGAAGAATATGATGAGCGGTTTCATGAACATGAATACGAACCAAGCTTCATCATCTTACGGAGGACTCCCAAGCAATACAATTACCAATCCAAATGCCGAGTTGAAAGCCGTCACCACTGTAGTGGTAAGACGCACAATGGACCTTCGACTCCTATGCCCCTCCTCCGTGGCAATGAGTCAAGTTACCAAGGAGACAACGGACAAGGTGCATTATTCAAGCCCACGGTATCGACACGTCCAACCTTCGTAGTCAAGCTTTAAGTCCGAACCCAAGTTCAAGACACATTCGAGCGAGAAAACACTTCCATCCGGCTCAAAAGTCTAGTCACTTCCTTACCCATCAAGAATGAATGATGAGAAGCAAAAGACAAAACAAAGAGCGGATGGAAAAATTTTTCCAAATCTTCAATGAGCTTCACTTTGATATAAGCTTCGTTGATGCTCTCGTTCTAATGCCTAAATTTGCATCCACGCTTAAAGGCTTCTTGATCAACAAAGATAAGTTATGCGAGATGACGAAAACCCTCTAAATGAGCAATGCTCGTGACCATTCTTAATAAGCTTCCGAAAAGCTTGAAGACCCCGGCGGTTTTAATCCGTGTGATTTCTTGGGATGTTTCAATGCTCCGCCTTGGCCGATCTTGGCGCTAGCATTAACCTCATGCCACTCTCGGTATGGAAGAAATCGTCTCTTCCTAAACTTTCATCCACTTGTATGACACTCGAGCTAGCGGACCGTACCATAACTCGTCCACTGGGATAGCCGAGGATGTTGTGATGAAAGTGGGAAAGTTTCACTTTCCTACCGACTTTGTTGTAGTAGACTTGATGCGATTCTAGAGTTCCCTCATCTTGGGAGAGCTTTCTTGAGAAGCAGTCGTGCTCGATTGATGTGTTGTTGAAGAGTTGACCATACGGGTTGACAATGAAGAGCTCACGTTGAATATCAACCAGAACTCCAAACCTCAGACACAAGCAGTGTTGCCACAATTGATCAAAAATCGAAAGATTCAATGCAACACTCTCAAATTTCACGGTTAAGAGGAGTTTTCAAAAGCGTACGAGCTCAAAACTTTGAAAATCACCCCGGTTCAAACAAATGGTTTGAAAGTTGTGCGGGGAAGTCAAGAGTGTTCTTGATGATGATGATGATCTAGATTCGGAGACTTCATCGGAAGTGGTGGAAGCGCTAGCTCTAAGAGCACACCACTTGTCCCACCTCCGAATCGGTTTGTCGATCGAGTTTGTTAACTCGTGGATGAAACCAAACTCTCTTCGTTTCATCCGAATTGGATGATGATGTTTGTGATCCAATGGGAGACATTCTTCCCATTGATGAATTGCTCAAAATGATCCATCATCTTCCGGTCTTATTCTCGACTCTTCCATCCCTTCCTCACTCCTCGATGAGGAAGATGACAACTTTGGAATGAAGTCGATGCATTTCTTAGTGATGAGTCAATTCCTACGTGAATTGATAACACTTACTTGGATCCGGAGGAGACATCCTTTTCCGGAAAGTCGTTGATTGAAGAACCATTTCCCACCCTCCTCCCGGACATCTTCGACAATCACCATATAAGCTTCAAATTTAAGCTTAAAATGTCAAAATGGTGATTTGCTTCTTTCGATGAGGAATGGACTTGCATTGTCATGCATATCTTTGTTCCATTCTTCACAGATGGTGTGGTTGCTCTTTCCTTTTCTCTTTCGTGAATGAGGACACCATCTTTGACCCCGTATCATTCTTAATAGATTTTACTATTAACAATACCGCGGTTGTATCTCGTCGGTGTGGAACTTTCGATGTTCATATGTTTGTTAACACCGTGAGCGAAAGTCCGATCGAGATTGGTTTTCCACGTTACTTCCCAAGAACAAATGAATTGGGTCGAGTCAAGCTAGCGACTCGGTAATCAAAAACGATAGCTAAACATGGGTTTTCACCCGTGTGTACCACCCTAGTGTGGGGAGTTGCCCACTGTTGTATATAAGACTATCTAAAAAAAAAAAAAAAAAAAAAAAAAAAAAAATCCTTGCTAAATAATGGCCGTAGTATTTCCCTTTTACGTTCTTTGTTTCGCATAACCTGCGGTACTTTGAATATTGAGGGCAATATTCATTTCTAAGTGTGGGGGAACTCTCACGAATTTTATCATATAATTATACCAATTCCCTGTTTTGGCCAAATTTTTTTTTGGAGTAAGTGTTTTACACTTACTCAATTGGTTATCGATCCGCCTTGTCTAATAAACAAAAGGATTGGCTAATCCAGAGCAAACGGCTCTTAGTAAAGATATCTCAAATCCGTTGACGACACAATTTGCCCAAAATTGTATGGTATTCATTCACCATATCCTTAAAAGTGAAGAGTTGGCTAGCCCGCAAGTTTATGGCTTGTGGTAAAGGCGATGGAAAAACCATAATTGGTAATCAGCTCACCAAAGATAATATTGATAATTTATCTAAGAGTTGGCTAGTCCGTAAGGGTACGGCTTCGGTAAAGACAAATCAAATCCGTTGAAAGTCGGTGGTTTGCTCAAAATCACATGGTTATCGGTGTACCATGGTTCTTACTTGAACTGAAACATTTGGCTACTCCGAGTAATGGCTTTTGGTAAAGAGATTAAAATCCATTATGTTTTCTCAAATCATTGCTAGGGACTAGCAATATCTCGATGTGGGGATTGATGAGTGTCTAAATACTCATCATTTTGTACAAAATAAAGCGCAAAATCATCTCGAAACACTCGAAACACATCAAAATGATCAAAATATCACAAATCGGTGTTTTATGTGTTTTAAATACAAAATATCAAAATCGGATGAAAAACATATCAAATTTGCAAAATTGCGCTTTAGTCCCCAAGTTTCAAAAGTTGTCAAAAACAGTCCACAGTACACAATTTCAAAGAAAAGTCACCAAAGGTCCTTTTTAAATCATAAGTTATCAAATTTAGTCCTTTGGTGAAAAATATCAAAAGTTTGAGAAAATTACAAAATGGTCCTCAAGTTTGAAAATTGGCAAAATTAGCCCTGGAAAATTGTAAAATGGCAAGTTTAGTCCTTGCATTATTGAACTTTGTCACTTTTAGTCCTTGGAAGAAACCTTTTGAATTGGCAGGAATGGTCCTTTGATTTTCAGCATTTACACTTTAGTCCCTTGGATTATTAAACCTTTTAAAACCCTTGGACCCTATCACAAAAGCCATTGACCCCTGCCTTTTCCCTTTTGACCCCCTGCCTAAACCCTGTGACCCCTTCCTGTTTTTGGACCCTTGGTCAAAAATAGTCAAAGCCCGCCACTGGCTTATCTCTTCAACCTTACAACTTGCCTGCAACACAGGTAAGATTCCCACCATTCCCATCACCTTTCCACCCTCCTCCTCATCATACTCACCTACCCTTACCTCCACATTTAATGCCACCCCCCCCCCTAGTGCTATAACAGAGTCAACGGTCAAATCTCCAATTCCGCCAAAATGTGATAACACTCAAAGCTCTCTCATTGGTTGAATTGAGAGGTGGGATTCACTCGAAGGCCGCGTGGAGCAATTTTCAAGCATAAAGAAGAAGAGTAGCAAAGAGAAGAAAGTAGTTTTAGTTTTAAAATTTCCTTATGTCGTTTTTATTATTAATGTATTAGATTAATCTTAAAGCTGTAAGTTTTTGTTTCCAAGTATTAAACTCAAGTGATTATTGCAGTATTATCAAGTTTTAAACTTTAATTCCAAGTCTTTATCTGTTTCCAAAAATTTGCATTACTGTTGAAATTGTCAAAGTTAGAATCTCATTCAAAAGCTTCAATAAGCTCATTTATCAGTTCCATTGAGCTTAAATGAGCTTAGCATAGCTGTGTACAAGCTAACATTCAAGTTTCAACTCATTTTGAAACTTGGTCAATAAAAGTCAACAAGGGTACAAAAGTGATGCAGGACAGGAAATGGTTGGTTCAGACATGAGAATGGGTTGCCTTGGAGTGATTTGGGTTGGTTTGAATTAGGTAGTGGTTCTTGGTTCTCTGGTTTGCTAGCCATAGTGGCTTGGGACAACTTGTAAGCATTTTCAAGTTCTTATGCAATATCTGCAATTGTAGTTTAAACATGTTAAAATCTGTTCTAATAAAAGTATTTAAGTGTTATTAAGTGAATTTGATAATTAAATCAGTTGTTTCATTGTTCAAATCTGTTTTGAGCTTAAAACAGTAACTTAAAGAGGTGTTTGGATTAGATGGTTAAACTGTATTTGAAGCTTGATCAGTGGTTAGAACTTGTTTTGCCATGCTTGTTTAGCTTCCTTTGACTCATTTCAGTCACAATTTGGTGCCTTCCACTTCAAAAGTCAAAATTGGACTTAAATCTGTCTCACTTTAAAACTGTTGGAATTTAGGATTGGTAAATCCTTATTTTGTGTTTAGAAGTTTGTAACATTGCTTGCATTAGGCTAATTACTTCATATAACATCAATAACAGTCAACAAATTGGTTTCAAAGTTCACTTTGGTCAACTGTCCAAGTTTCTTCAAAAGTCAAAAAACTCACAAAGCTAGTTTTGAGCCAACTGCAAGGAATTTTCTTGGGCTAACCCTTGGGTCTCATCAAGTGAAATCTGTGGTTTCATAAACTTCATCTGGTCTTCTTGCTTATTGGCATTTTTGTAGAATTTTACAATTTTTTTATAAGCTCCAAATAAGCTCCTACTTTAGGCCTAAACTGCCCTGCTCCAAACTCAGTATTCACTGAGCTTTTTCTCAGTTTGGTGCAAGGTTTGCACAGGGCTCAGCTGAGCTTGTATAGGTCTGGTTTTTGGATCATGAGGTCTTAGCCAGGTCTACTTCAGGTCCCTACTCTTTGTTTTGAGTTAGCTTATTTAGGTAGCTTATTTTTGAGCTACAAAGTAGCACTAAAATCTGTTTTGGTATCTTGTGCTCAAATTATCAAATCATAAGCATCTTGTAATTCAGTGGTTTAAAGCAGTTGTTTTAGTTTATTTTGGTACTTATAGCATAGTAAAACTTTCATAATGATTGGGTGCACTCTTGTTACCTTGTGCTTATTTCAAGTGCTTATTACATAAGCACTTGGACTCGATTTCATTTTTCTACACATAGCCCTCTGTTTTTCCATTTTTATTAGATTCTCAATATTATTTCAAGCTTATCTTGAATTTTTCAGATTTTTCCAAGTTGTTTAGCTATTTTTCTTAATTTAAAACTAGTTTTTAATCATTTTTAATTAGCTTTTAATACAAAAAATTAAGAAAAGCTTCAAAAAAATAATTTTTCAATTTTCTTAGGTTTAGATAAATATAAAAAGTAAAAAAAGTAATTTTCCATATTTTTCATAGTTTATTTTATAATTTTTAGCAATTTAATTAGTTTTAATAGTTTAAAATTCATAGAAAATAGAAAATAATCGAAAAATATAAAAATAGTTTTGAAAATTCTTTTTTGTTATTTTAGATTTTTCCAAGTCATAATTTTATTTTTCTAGCTTTATTTCCTAATTTCTTGTATTTTAGGTAATTATTTAATAGTTAAAAATAGTTTTTAATTAATAATAATTAGATAATTAGTTGTAAAATTAATTTTCTTTTCTATAAATTTTCTTTTATCATTAGGTTTATAAAATATCATTTCATATTTTTAGGGTTAATATTGTGTAAGTTTCACGTTTTTGTTTGTACGTCACGTAGTTTTTAATTCAGTTTTATAAAAACAAAAAGAACAAAAACATCATTTTAATAATAGTGATAGCGTTTATTTAATAGATTTTATCTTTTTAGATTTCCTTTAATTTGTATTTAAGCCATTGTAATTTGTTGGCTTTTCCTTAGTTATAATCATACCAAATCTCTGTATCTGTTCAAATCTTCTCGATCATAAACGTTTGACTATTCTCGCACGGCTCGTTGGGACATAACGACTGGGAAACATTATACTCTCACGGACTTCATTGCATTTGTGTATCGAACTGTTTTAAGTTTCTTCTGACTAGCCATTCAAGTGGCTTGCTTGCGTGAGATAACAGCGGTTTCTGTGAATCGAGTTTATATGTACCTAGTTCTCTATAACTTAGGCTCGATGCCAATCTGTAACACCCCAAATTTGGTTTAGCGGCGCACGTGTTGTTGAGGCGTTAAGAAATTGGTGAATCATAACATAAGTGTCTGAGCGGAATACATACTCTGTTTAATTTCATAAAATATTTTGAAACGTTATCTTACATCATTGTTTGGATAGATAAGCACATCCCAAAATTTTAGTGGTCCCAATATAAAAACATCGTTTTTGTGTAAAACACTTCTTTAGAAATTTCTACGACCATTTACCACCTCTTGCATTGCATCCATGATCACAAATTAAGCACCTGAGAAAAATATGCTAAAAGGTCAGCTAAAAGCTGGTGAGTTCATAGGTTTAGATTAAAATAGTAAGTTTGGACCAAAATCAAAGTCATATAATCATTACAACAATATAATGATATATGGATGAATGTCTATTACGTTAGCTCTAAGTTCATGCAACTGATACTACGACAGTTTCTGTATGCTAAATGATAGCATACAATATATAGGCCCATTGCGAGTGTCTTGTCCCACAACACTCGGTTCCGACATGGTATACGTTTCGCCTTGGCCTAAGCATGGCCAACCGAACGGAGGAGTCACCTCAATATATCTATTTATAACATTCGCGCTTCCCAATGGGAGGCGGCGGTTCATGAAAAGGGCATTCTCTAGGGACATAAGGGCTTAGGCTAAACCACGTAATAGTAATCATGCAATAGTTTAGGTCCATAAAGGTTTTGCATATTTCTCACCCCAAAATGTATAAAACAGTTTATCAAGTAAAAGAGGGGCTATGAAAACTCACCTTAGCAAATGTGCAATCCAAAAGTGGGATTTAGTGAATGTTGTGAAGCGGCACCGACACGCGACCTAGATAAGGAGGGCAATGTTTTAGTTCATTGTTTTAAGTATCACTTACTTAAAATGGTTCAATTTATTGTTTTGGTATAAATAACTAACATTTAGTTTGTAAAAAAAATGATTGAAAGGTTTTGTTAATAAGTATATGAATGCGTATATACTTTTTCATGTTGACACTATAATAGTTTTAAAATCCAAGGTTTGGTTTGTAAAAATAATTACGATATTCTACTAGTAAGTATATAATTGTATATATATACTTATTTAAGTTGACACATAATGGTATTGTCGAAATCGAACATTAGTTGGTTTATTTTCTAATTGTCTTTAGAAGATTACTTATGTTAAATTTGGAGACTCTCAATTTAATGAATGATAAAATGATATAGTAGTCTATTTATTTATTAAAAGTTGTTCGTAACATTTGTTATTTATGACTAATAGTTTACTTGACATAACTATGTCTAATTGAACATATTGACGTTAAGATGTTTGACGTGAACCTTATTATGTGAATCAGGTTTTAAGCACTTGTTTCTTACAGCAAAATCTTTACACTTATTGACACAATTATGTTTTCCTCCTTTATAATATTTACACTTGTATTTACACTTGATTTTATGATTGAGCTACACAGCTTCATATATTTTAATGTGAGTTGCGGCCAAAAGTTTTACAGAAATAGATTGTCACAAATTTTCTTTTGACGTCACATTACATTATTAGGCTTTTAGTACTAATAGGGTCTCATCTGACGTAAGAGTTCGACACAAATTGTTTGGACTCGAGATATGGGCCATGGCCCAATGCCACTCATTAGCCAAATTGTGGTTTAGGAAAAATATGAAGTATGATTTTATACTACTGGTATGATTTGGGGTCATTTTTCTTTTAGGCGCAAGCATTATTATTCAAGTACTTCCAACCCTTGCGACATAACTCTACAAAATCATGAAGATCGAAGGTATTTGACAGCAAGACTTCTACAACTAAACCGGTTTTTCTAGCATGGATTATAAGGTCGGAACCAAGCAAAATGGATACATGGTAGATGCACACAACCACCCTTGTGGTCTTATGTTTACAGCAGGAAGTAAACATCCTTCGTGGGTGTTTACCCTTGCTACTTGTGGCAACCGTACTTGGCACTAACCCCCACAAGGCCCCTTTTTGTCAAGCTTGGTAGATCATGGGTGACTCGAAGAAAACACTTACAACCTTACTCTATTGTGGGTCTTGACTCTTAGCGCAACCAACCACCCATTTCTTTTACATTATGTATTTAATCTTAAGACAAAAATAAGTCAAGACTTGTTCAAGATTCATAAGTCGACAATCACCTTGACGAGCCACTGTGGTACTACTATAGCAAGGCCTCGAATTTCCTCGTGGATAAACTATGCTACTACCAAGGACTAGGTGTCGAACTGAGGGACCGAACCTTTGATGTCTCATCCGAGTACTACTCGAACTTACTAAGTTTCGATACTCTCTTACCCAAATGACCCTTGGCCGAAGTTAAGGTTTTCGTGGCTAACGACGAGGTTTACTCTTACCGGTGTAAAAAGACAATCTTACCAATATTCGAGATGTACTTTTCTAGTGTCATGACCTACTTGTTTTTACCATTCCAGGAAGATTTTTAAAACCGAAATTGAATGTTATACTTTATTTAACAAAACTTCTCTTAAACGTTATCAAAGAAAGGATGCATATGTTCAATAAGGGTCCAAATCAAACATCAAATTTCATGTCACCATAGATTTTCATTCGAAGGGAAAATGAAGGACAACATGTGTCATACACGATTTCAAATCAAATACACAACAAGAAGATTTAAAGACATAAACAAGATTGTTACCCTTTACAAATCTCGGAGGTAGAACAAGTACAAAGCCGAATTAGAAATTAACAATTGACCTCCACTCCTTCTTGATATCACCGAATTGATGATGGAATTGGTGTTTACCGACCTTGAACTCCAAAACCCCCAAGTCAATTTTTGAAAGCCCTAAATCGTACCCAACCCTAATTTTTGGTAAGGTTGATGATGAAACTGAGTTTGGGGCGTTTGCATCTCTACTAGAGATAAAGGAAGTATTTTGGGAAGAGCTTGTCCATCTTCCCTTTCTTGTGACTTTGTTTGAAGCCAAAACTAGTTAACTTCCAAAAGCTTAGGAATCTTGGACTTGGCTTAAGGTAGATAGATGTGAAGATATGATTCTCTTGTGTGATTTTGTCTTGATTCTCATTGGATTAAATGCAGTAGAAATCGGCGCATCAAAGGAGGATTTGGAGAGACCAAAACTTACATGGTTTTGGTAAGATAGAGAAGGATATGATGGGATAACATGTTGGGTTTTCCTCTTGGAAGATTCGGCCTATAAGGTGAGCTAGGGGTAGAGAGAGGTTGAAGATGAAGATCTTGGATATCTTTTCATTTTCTGATTTTGGGTTTCCTTTTTGTCGTGAGTGGGAGAGAAAGACAAGAGATATTATCTCATTTCTTTTATTTTATATAAGGTTTTTATCTCGTACCAATTGCTGATTGTTGCTTGAGACTTGCGCACTAAGAAACAGAAAACACCGTTAGGCTTATCGTGGGATTGTCTCCCACGATTATCCTCCAGCGTGAGAGTAAGTAATCGGTTTAGGGTTAAAGGAGAGTTAGGGTTTGTTTATCGTACCTTTAACGAGGGATGTGATTCCTTTATATACACGGAATCCTTGTTGGTTCCGTGTTCCTCAACCTTCGGCGTATCCCGCCTAAGTCGGTTGGAGAATGATTATCTCCATCATTAGGAGATATCCGATATCGTGTTACGTAAATAACCTTGGGTTTGGGCCTTCGTGGGCCTGAACACTTATCAGCGTAGCCCAGTTCGTGCTGGGCTTATTAGTATTAGGCTTTGGTCGGGTTCGTGACCCGAATATAGACTATACGTCATCATGTCCCCCCAGTCTAGTATGCGCAGTAAAGGACTGCGGATGCTAGACTAATAACAGCAGACCAAAAACTACGAAGCGTAGCCAAGAAGTCAAAAAAGATACCCGCCAATACATTGTATCTAGACATAGTAATTGAAAATGGACGCCTCGTAAATCGGGGAAAAGTAACTGCAGCAGCGTCCCATCAAGCGATCTCAGCCACACAATCAGTGTTAGTGGAGTCCACGTGTCACTCATCGCGTGGATGAGAAAAAGTATATAACCCGTCACTTCATTTCCGCCTTGTGTCTCACAGTAAAAAGAAAACTCAATCCGCCATTTTCAAGAAACCTTGCATTTGCAATCCAGAAAACCGTCTATTACAAAGGTAGCCGCGCTTGCGCATTAGGCAAAACAACACCATGGTTAAACAGTTATCTGACTTCACCTCCGATATCACCGAGAGTGAATTGTTAGAGTTCACCTCGGATTACTTTATACCACTGGACGTGCATCCGGCGGTTCTGGGTGCGCGGGCATCTATTCCGGATTTCCCCGAAGGGAAAATAGGGGTATACACATGTTTTTTCGAATTCGCGAATCAACGTGTGCCCATATCCCGATTTTTGTGTGACGTTTTAAATTATTACGAGCTACACCTATCCCAGTTGCACTGCATCGGTGCGACTAAAATTACCAATTTTGAGGTGAACTGCCGTTTACTGGCGGTAAACCCAACCATCCACCTATTCTGCGCATTTTATCACACGACATGGTCACATGGGTGGGTGTCATTTGCTAAGCGCGCTAGTAGACTTCAGTGTTATACTGAGAAACTAGACGCGCTTAGAAATTGGAGGGAGTCATTTTTCTGGGTAGACGACACATGTTTTCCATGACAGTATAATTTTTATACCCGGGGTACATTGCTGAGGGATGAGTGCCCTTTGCCTGGATCATATGTCGTTGAGGATGCGGAATTGATAAACGCTAACCGCATCCCCATTAATTCCTATCGTGAGGAATTTTTGGTGCATATGGGCATCAGCCGTAATTATTTTGGTATGCCGGATGAGGTGCCAATCTTCTTAGGCACCAATGGCCAGGGTGGGTACTCGTTCTTCCGCACTCCCTTATGTAATTAATGTAAGAGCATTCTGTCCTTTTTCGCGCATTATATAACCGGTGTTATTTGTTGTCTTTTGTTGCGCAGAGATGGATCTTTTCACCGTTGTACATCTAGCGAAACCTGTTGAGGTGAATGTAGGTACGCGGCCGCTGAAAAAGGGAAGAACCCATACTGGATGCCACCGCTGGGCGTACCCTGGAGATAAATCTAGGAGAAGCAGGGACTAGTTCTTCGGTCGCAGTGGAAGCGACGCCGCTCCAAAGCGTGCCATCTCCCGTAGCGCAGCCACCACCGGTAGCAGTGGCGCATCCTATGGAAGAAGAAGAAGAAGAACAAGAGTCTGGGCTAAAACGCAAGAGGTCGTTTGGAGAGGATGGCGCGAGCTCATCAAGGAAAAAACGCCCGGTGATCCTTACTGTGGAATCATCCGCGAGTGACGCTGCGTCATCTCACCCATCTGCTGATAGCTCTGGCCCACGGTATGTAATGTCGTCATGTATATATATATATATATATATATATATATATATATATATATATATATATATATATATATATATATATATATATATATATATATATATATATATATATATATATATATATATATATATATATATATACTAGTGTCAAAACCGTCCGATGGACGGGTATGACTTGTGATTTTTATTTTTAGGATTTTGTGGATTAAATATATACTAAAAAGTAATTAAAAGTTAAATTAATGTAAACAAAGAATAATAATACTCTTGAGTGAGGAATAAGAAAATAGTTAAAAATACCCCAAACAATGCAATTAAATTAATCGGATGGGAAATAATAAGGAGATACTTTCGTTGTGCTAATGCTTTTTCTTTATATATAAATATCCAAACCCCAACCCGTTTTAACATGCCATAATGCTCGTTGTTGGCCCAACCGTTTTGACCCGTTAATTAATATGCATCAAGTATCGAGGAAGGGTGGGGGGTTATAAGCCTTATATATGGTGTTGTATTTTTAAGTATACTTTTTACTAATAGGAACGGTTGTTGATGAAAATGTTGGAGAGGTGAGAATCACCAGTGGGAGAGAACACAGTATGAGGAGTAGTAGTGGCAGTTTTAAAGTTTTAATCAAACCTCCGGTCGCAAATAGCAAGATGCATCAGCATCATGAAGACTAAAAATTGATATTAGATCATCTCCATCAAACACCAATTGTCTGGTTTCCAAGACCAGAACTATAGCCATGTATCCCGCCATCTCTGTAAATTGGAGAAAAAACCATAGTATATTTTATTGCTAACATCTAAATGATAAAGTTAAAAACTTGACTAAAAAGGTAATGGATCAATTAAAAGTTAGAATAAAATTGGATAGTGAAGTAATTGAGAATATGCAATCACGGTGAATATATCCAAGTTCGAGAGACTTTTTACCTTTCTTTTCATAACACAAAATGTGCAGTCGGAAACAGATGGTGGAAGAATTTGATTAACGAACACTTCCACAGTATTGATATATATACCGTTTTAAAGAAGTAATGTTTATTTATTTACGCATTCAAATTTTCAACACTCTTGTCACAGTGACCAGACAGCTCGTGTGCAACGTTTAGCTGCTGTGATCACAATGACCAGACAACTCCTTAACACCTAATCAAACACTTGCACCAGCTAATTAGCTATAATATGAGTTATTAGTACTCCAGAAACTTTAGTGTGCTCAGCAACATGAGGCAACAAGAATAAGAGTGGGCACACGACGACCTCGTCTTTCTCACCTTGATACTTTTGCGATCACTGGTTCAGCATTTCAGTAATCAACTTGTGACAAAAAAAAGAATCATATAAACCACATAAATTTTGCATCTATATAAAAGGTAGCATACATGTTTTAAATGTACCGCCAAACATATATCAGAGAACATGATAAAAGTTGGCATCACCATTTTCATAAAACCACGTAAGAAACCTTGGGATCCACTTGAGAGACACATGCTGAATTGTATGGTTAAAGATACAAATGCACTACTTACTTAACACATCTATACATTATAAATATATATATATATATATATATATATATATATATATATATATATATATATATATATATATATATATATATATATATATATATAATAAACCTTACACATCATTAAATTATATTGATTTATCAAGTGAATCAAAAGTCTTAATAGTTAAAATGAAACCTCATATTGTATATCCTAATATCTTGATATACCTTCTAATAACATGTACAAGATTAAAACAAAGATTAGAAGTGCGAATAGTTAAATGAAACCTCATATTGTATATCCTAATATACCGATATCGTTCTTAGACATCTATCTTGATATACCTTCTAATAACATGTACCGCTTTAATATGTATAGTTTCTTATCAATACATCGTTTTATTTAATTATATACAGGTCTGGTGCACCATGTTGAATTTCTCAATATTTTGGTTGCAAGAATGTGTTTTGGATCATATCTCTGCTTTGTATAGCTATTTTTCAATAATCCTATTCTTGTCAAGGTATAATTTCTTGTAGATTTGGTAACACTTGTAAGACCTCAAAAGAAGTAGACCCTCTAAACTGACTATTATTATTGCATATGCCCAGGCAATGGGTCTGGGACTCACTATAGTTAGTACGTACTGTTTATGCAATATTGTAAGAATGGTGAAATACAAATTGGCCAAATTAAAAGATCCACATTCAGCCAGCTAGCTCTGGCCCGTTAATGTATGTTAACTATTCATCAAAGAATTGCGATATTCTTGTATGTATCACTTAAACAAGTAATATGAACCCGCCGCGATGCGGCGGCGGTGTTTTGACGCACTTTCTTCCAGATTTGCGAAAGTACACGTATATATGTAAATCAAACAACCTTGGTATGTTTTTCACCTCCTGTTATATGTGACGTCGCCTTTCAAATATCCGAAAAGGCTCTTCATCCGTTGTCAGGTCATTTTCGGATCGTCTCTTATAGCCTATAAAATTGCACCCATACACGATTGTGTAAGGGATTGTGTAAGGTTATTTACAAAAAACATAAGTAGGAACTAACATCCAAAAGAAATCTTTCAAGTGGATCAGACCCACAAAAGAAGTAACTGAATGATAAATTTTACATGCACCTGTAAATGGGAATTGAGCTCCAAAAAATAGTAGCGCCAGTCTCCATACTATACAGGTACTCTACAGTGGCAACTCTAACGTAAGTAACCGATTTTGTTAATCTTCTTGCGACTTGTTCGACCTCTTTATTATCTCTTGTGGAGCTATAGTAACCAGTCCCTCGTCGATATTCTTGAAATAACAAAAAGGAAATTATAGAAAGAAAGCGAGACTAATAGAAAGAATAAAAGTATTGATAAAACTGAATTTAATGCATGTTATTTTTTTTAAGTTTATTTCAAGCAACGGATTTTTGAAGTTCTATATATACTGTATTAATTTATATAATATAGTGGGACCATTTCCCATACTTTCCAAACTCATTGACTTAGATGATCTAATGTTATCATTCATATTAGATACTGTAATGCTACTATGAAACATGTCTTCTTTGACTTTTTTTTTACAATAAACAGTTGAATACATGTTACGATTAGATCTTGTGACTTTTTCCTTTTATATTTTTAGGGAACAGTAATTGGGTAACAATGAAACAAAGTCTAAGGATGAAGGCAGCAATAAGTAGTACACATGTATAATGGCCCATATTATATACGAAATCTCAAACACATTAGATACAACGACGAAGTAACAAATGTAAACCAAGTAACAACAAACATACCTTGGCTGCTAACGCGTACAATCTATAATAACTAACCTAGGGGCAGTCCAGTTCTAAACTCTCTACGTAGGTAAAAAGATCAGATCCAACAAACTTTGCGCTTCTCTAGTAACATGATTTAGGCTTATCACCACCGGTTGCTTATCTTATATTATTCTCTTAAAGAAGTACACGATCTTTGTTAATACCTCGTCTATGAAAACCTCTATTATAAAGATCCTCGATCATAAGGAGATACAAATCGTCGGCTATTTTGATAACTTATGAAAGAGTTAGTGGCATGTAACAACGAAACTTTCAAAAGCGGTTTGATACATGGAACGTACTTTTTCAAACGTATGCAACGTCAAGATATTGGCTAAGGGGCATGTCGATACATGGAGCCTTATGTTTCAAAACACCCTAGAAGAGCATACCGAATTACGAGGATTTAGATATCAGAACAAACCGAAACAGGTTTGAACATAGAATAATGGAATGAATGTATTACTTTTCCTTGCATGACGTGGTCGCCTGCGACTTTGGCATAGGAGGCGGAAGGTGTTTAACGTATTTGAACTTAAATGCAAAGGAAAATTAATATAAATACCGATTACATACACCCATTGACAAATAAGTTAGTTACATAACTGAGGTGACAATTTACCGGAGGTTGTCTTTTAAATCTATGAACATCGCTAACCGACATGGTTTCACACACAAGGTGCATTGCTTGAGGATACGATACATGCATATCTTTAGTAACAACACCCATGAGATTAATCGTTGATGTTACAAAGTGCGAGGTCGCAAATATATGTAAATACTTATTATTATAACATGCTATTAACATGTACCCCACCCTTGTTTTGTTATCAAAACAATGCAGCGGTGGTAGTTAAGATGTCTGATTAATTTCATGGCTTAGAAGCAGGACCGAAGCGTTTCTAGTCTTTGCTAAAGAGGCTCAACTAAATCACTTCTCCCAAAGAAGTTTCTTTGCTCTTTGATCTTGGTTTTGCCTTTCTTTGAAGCGCTTACGGTGACCGCTAATAACGGATAGATTTTCACGCAGATCTCTTACACTCTCGATAAAGATCCGTTTGCACTTTTCTTACGGAGTTTCAAGCGCAGGTCACGGACACCAACTCTGC
This sequence comes from Chrysanthemum lavandulifolium, assembly GCA_022545495.1. Taxonomy (NCBI): domain Eukaryota; kingdom Viridiplantae; phylum Streptophyta; class Magnoliopsida; order Asterales; family Asteraceae; genus Chrysanthemum; species Chrysanthemum lavandulifolium. The sequence continues at coordinate 182,534,507 of CM040238.1, forward strand.
GATCTAAGGAAGTCATAATGCGCACCAATAATTAATGTGTATGGGAACTTGGCAAATAGTAAAGGTAGAAATGTTGACATATGAACATATGAATGGTCGATTTGGGTTGAGCTTTATCTCAAACAACTCAATTGAAAGATTAATATAGCTAAAGCAAGAAAACACATACAGGTTGAAAGTGATCCTAAAGTCTTTATAAAGCATACAATGATACAACCTTCTAAATCGGTTTATTCAACAATTTAGACTTTTTTAAATAAAATTGCTTTGGACTTCTGGTAATTAAAGCTAGCATGTTAATTTCATTTAGACAAAACTTGTTGATCAATGTTTATTGGTCAACACAACCCGGCATGGTTTAGCTTGTACTAAAAATTACCAATTCATCATCTCACCATTGCTACCATGCGGGATTTGAAGACAAAAGAGAGTAATATGTAGTGTGATAACTGATAATCAAAACCATACTTGATACTTGTGGATCAGGCTATTCGTAAAGATCGTGCTCCCATTTATCATCGTCTTGCCTGTTCTGCAATAAGAACAAAAAACTAAATTATATCTTTCTCAACAGAGTATTCTTGTGGTAACACATATCGATATCATGTCTGCTATGTAACTCTTTGAGCTTATGATAAGTCACGAAATGATTTCCATTCGATCAAGTTTGGCTCAGTGGCGTTGGCATCTGACCCAAGTATTCCACACTCTAGAGCGATGGCTCTGGTCGTTAGAAGATTGCCACCCATAACCATCCTAACCTCTGTTCAGATTTAAGTAAAATGTGGAAATCATTTATTATGTAGAAGTAAAAACTAATAAACATTTGTTAACAGTATGATGTAGTACCTTAACACCGGCCTTTACGCACAACACAGCTTCTTTGACACTTGGTCGACATGGGTCCTACATTGCAAACCATTTGTCACCATCTATGACACATGTATAAAAAACTTTTACACCATATATCAAAGGATTATTACCTTTAAGCCAACAATTGCAAGCAAAACAAGCTCACTTTCATGCAATTCCCAGTCAGTGAGTTCTACTTCACTTGTGGGCATAATATATCCATCCAAATGGAAGGTAGGCGCGCAAAAGCAACACATCTCAAGGTGTGGGCAGCCATATAGTCAATTGCCTTTTAAAATCATGTCGCAAGTTGATTAAAAATTGACTCTTCATATGTCCATTTTTGTAACCTCTTCATTAGTTAGTGAATCTCATACCTTTGCTAGCATAATGATTTTATTTCACATTAATATAAGAATAATAAAGTTACAAAAATACTTTATATTAATATAAGAATAAAAAAGTTACACAAATACGAAGTAGAAGCCAAACGACGCTCCAAGCTTACTACATTGGGTGCCATCATAGCCAAGTATTTTGCCGCAATTATCTTGGTATTCTCAGTGTGACTAAGAGTAACATTCTCTGCAATACATGACGCCTCCTACTTTAGCAAATTTATCCGGCCAAGTACGTCTAAAAATACAAAGAATATTAAATAAGAGTAGGCTGATATTTTGCAGATAAAATAACGAGTAGATAGAGATGGAATTGTGAGCACTCAAAGTTATTGTGCAGTCTAGATTATGTCTACTAACAATCGTGGTTATAAGAAATAAAACAATGTGGAAAAATTTGAAGGATTACAAAATTGGTAAAACCGCCAAATGGGTGTGATTGAGAATCTAACCATTATTGACTATAAAAAGATAAGTAGTACAAACCAATTCCTCCCGCGTGATATGTGTTTAGATTATCTACCAGCTGTGCACATTGGAAGAGTTCTCCTTTCACGAACATTGCAGTCAGCGTGTTGAGCAGTTGGTATTCGAAAAGTGTCACCAACATGTAAACATACAGGCAACAAAATGAGAAATCCTAATAGATTTGGACGATAATGGTAGGCGTACCTTAGATCGAATCGGCAGATGTGCAAAATAAGCAGATACGGTTTTAGCTGTATTTAAGACCACCAATTAAACTTGTTTATCTACTTATTGCGTTTTGATAGAGAAGATAAACAGTTTTAAGAATGTCAATCCAAACTACTTTTATCACTAAGCTCTTCGATATTGCTTATTTCAAACTACTTATTTTAAAGGAAAGAATAACAGTTTTAATAACCAAAAACCGCGTACCTGAAGATATATCAAAGCAATCAGCGGCTCGAGGAATACCCATCAAAGATGCTTCAATCCCAACTTCATTACAAAAGTTCCAAGCTTCAAATGCTACTCTCAACCCATCTCTCTTCATTCCCGGGTCACCAACCGCAAAAGAAGATGAAACATCAACTATTGAAAATGACGTGGCCACAACAACAACAACGTGGACAGTAGCTAGTAAGGAAGATATCAGCAGTATGCATCTCATCATATCAGACGACATCGATAAATCATAAATGTCTAGGAAATGTGGTAAGTTCACTAACCTTTATATTTCAACAGCTTGTACTTCAATGCGCAGACCATCATGTCTAGCATATCAAAATAGCGACAATCCATAATATCATTGCCACCAGTTACTCTAGTGACCTCTTTGGCGTATGACATTTCAGTCCATCTTAATTTCTTTCTTTTAGGGTATAAAACACAAAAATTGGTTTTATGGAAATTGTCATTGGAAGAATTGATTTGGGATCATCAGGCGTGGAAGACAAACAAAAAGATTGTATATTATCATCATCATCGGAATCTGATTGTTTATGAATCAAAGTTGGGAGATTGATGTAACGGGGTTCCAAAGAGACCACATGGCGTTGTGTGGATGTTTAGAGAGAACCACCCAACCAAAGAAACACCCACGGATACGCTTCCCAAGCAACTCAGGGATTCGGCATCGATAATGGGAAAGCGGACTATGTACATTGTAAAATATTTGATACTCCTCGTCTTCGACTTCGAGGTTCTAAGCAACAAACCACTGATGATTTGCAGACAGGGGAGGTATTTGATTGAATGCTGAACTACTAAAAATCTACTTTTGTTCCATCCTAAGATCAAAATACACCTTGGTAAGATGTCATAATAAATTTTAAACAACAAAGAAAATTTCTATTTAATACTTATATAAAATTAAGATTTACATATCAATGGTTATCATAAAGTCAATACTTATTAATCCTATAAGATCAATAGAAAAATTCCCAGCAGCATAATTAATACTGATATAGCAGGTAGAATTCAAAACTTAAATAAACATATAATGCTATTATAACTCTCAAAATTATTAAATTACACTAATATATAATTATAACATCGAATGAAATCAATGTACGATTAAAAGATTGAATTGTACCTCAAACTTCGATTTATTGAGTTGATAAAATCACGCCTTTTGATAAATTATTCTTAGTGTTGTTTTTCCATGTTCGTTCTTGATAGCTTCATCGTGGCAACACTTTTAACAGCACAAGTTTTACAAAAAAAATCACAATTTACTCGTCTCCAAATCTCCATAGAAGATGCAAAATTTAACGGAGCACATAGTTTAGTCAAAAATCCGCAGTCCCCTCCATATAGGAGGAGCCTTATAAGTTTTCAATCATATCAGTATCTTATAAGGATAACAAATGTGCAAACATCTATATCTATTTATATTCTCAGACAAAAGGGGAATATCTAATCAGCATGTAACATTCCTTGGAACAACTCATAAGATGAAAGAAGATCAGGCATGGAATAAGGGACACGGCATAGGAAAAGATTTTGTGATTTAGAAGCAACTGAAAGCTTCTCAGAACAGCTCGCATCCTTGGTGACAACATATCAAGCATCAGAGTTTATTTTGTTTTGAATCATGACAAATGAATGTGGCGATCCGACCATAACAAACATAGTAGTACATAAGTTCATACATCACAAACTACAGAAACTCGAAAAAATGCACACATTGATATAATTAGAGCTTTTAAAGCACTATAAAGTATACCTTTTCCGAGTGTGATATATGCCCAATCCCTGACCATCAACACAAAAACAAACAATCAGTCAATTTAGAAAATTATGGGCCAAGATATATTAATTTAAATAGACATTATATAAGGATCGTATAGGCAAGGCTCATTCTAACCTTGTATCAGATATCTATTAACACAGTAAAAGCAATATTAGATATCTGATAACACTATAAAACTAAAAAAACTACAAAACTTTTTACACTTATAAGTCGATAAAAAAAACTTGTTCAACTGTTAAATCTAAAAAAAAAAAATTAGGGATTATTCACCTGTAAACTAAGAAGTCGATTAAACTTTTTAGGGATTCTTATGTTTAGGAATAATATAATAGGGTGTATTTATACACAAAAAAAAATAGGTTAAAAATATATATGGTATAATTATCTTCATAATTTTTTAATTGTTATCTTCATAATATACATTCCTAAAATACAAATTGCAGGATTTTTTTATCATCTCCTTATTTGTATTGATTTGAAAGATATAAATCAAAAAACAATTTACTCTAGTGGTAAGTTGTTTACAAAAATCATGAATGACCCAAGTTCAACTCCAACAAATGTCTTCTTTTTAATAAAAGAATTTTAAAATTAAAAAATAACAAAAAAAAAACGAATTTTAAAATTTATAAAAAAAAATTGTACATATATTAATTAAAACGCCACATGTCATTTAAAAAAAATAAAAAAAAATGCCACGTAAATAGAATGATGACATGGAAATATGACATGGCATTATGGGATGCCAAGTGGCATTTTATGTGGCATGCCTCCTCTTATATATAATGTATAGATTTACGCACCCCACGGTTTATATGAGCAACTAATAATTCTCTGTCCGTGTATGTAGGTTTGAACAGACTGTGGAGTCGCCGCCCCCTAAAAGTCCTGTGTGCACCGAATCCTCTGAACCGAAGAAGAAGGACGCGGAACCAATGGATCCTTAGAAAGCACCAATGGAACAACTTATTGAGGAGTTGAGTGTGGCCGCAACGCACCAGGCAGCATTAACTGCGCAGCTAAGGGCTAGTTACACCGAGGAAAGTTCCCAGAATATGCAGAAGAATAAATAAATTGCTCAATTAGAGGCCCAATTGGCCAGCGCCAAAATGGAAGCAGATGCTATGAGCACGTATGCCCAGAGACTGGCTGATGAAAAAATGCGGTTGCTGAGCCAAATAAGTCAGGAGCGTACCACAGCAGTAGAGTACAAAGCTTCCTGTATGTGGGCACTAAAATACCTTGAAAAGGGGAAGGATGAATTAACCTCGCAACTGGAAAAATTTGGCGCTACCGTGCGTGATGCTTTGGAAGTGCAGGAGGCGAAACTTCATAAGCTCAGCCTGGAATATGACGAGGAGTTATATCCTCAACTTCTTTCAACAATCACAGAACGCAGGTGGTTGATTGGGCATGGTTTGCGACTTGCCGCGCTTGGTACTCTGGAGTCCCCAGAAGTTTTGGATGCCTTTGGGGCAGTGGTTCAATGCGCCTTAGCACGGGGTAAGTCAGAAGCGGTTGAGGAGCTCCATAGGGCAGAGTTATTGAAGGTATCCATTGATAAAGTACCAAGCTATAATGCGCGAGCGTATGATGAACTGGTAGCTTCCATGGAGAAGATGAAGTCAGTGGAGCTGCCCATGATTTCTGCGTTAGAGCTTGATCAGGATCTCCCAATAGGAGTCATTATGGAGGGATTGACCTTAGCTCGGCATCTTGGTGGAGAGGCCGTTGCGCAGCCAGACCATTTTCTTAAGCCTGATGTATCGCAACTTCACGTGCCTGTATTTGCGCGCCCCAAGGATATCTTGAATCCTTTTGCGTTGGAGAAGGAAGTGCCCTTGAAGCAAGTTCTGGAAGCGCATGCTACGAGACTTGCCAAGAAAGAAGGGATTAAGGGTAAGGCTGTCCTTTGTGGCATGGGCGCGGCACACCTCCCCAGGTCTGATGGGATACCAGTTAGTGTTGCAACCGTGTCGCGCAAGATTCCGAACTCCTGAAGAGGCTGAGTGAGGTTAAAGATGCAACCAACCGCGTGGGTAGCTCATCTCTGGAGCGGTGTAATAGTTGGTAGGTTTGTACGTTGTAAAGTAACAATCCTTTTGTAATAACTCGTAGTTATTAATAAAATATTCTTTTGTTAAGTTCGTATGGATATTGTTGCAACTTGTAATGTACGTACTTGTCTGTTTGTCTTTGCCTAAAAGGCATATGTAATGTCTAAGAGTCAGATGTGTATATAAGTGCGAATAAGAAATTCATAGTCATGTATGAGGATCATAGTATACTTAAGAAATAATTTATGTGTACTTTTTATCATAGTCGTGTATGTTATGATATGCAGCGTACTGTAAATATCACATTGAGGAAGCAAGCGTCTTGGTTCCAAAGTTGTTAAACGTGCACATGTGCCTTGTTGCGCATCCATTTTGGGATGCGCACAAAACTTATTCCAACGTCTTGAGAACAAGGTGTTTAACAAGGATTCGTGACCCAGTGTTGATGGGTTTGCAACCCTCTTACTCAACAAGTTTTTTAGTAGGTTAACTTATCCTTTTACCATCGTGGGTGTATTTTAGTGCATGCGCGCCATGTAGGCAAGAGATAAAAAATGTTAAGACATAAAGTATATGAAAATAACAAATTAAATGTGTCGCGGAATTAGCTAGAAACCGCGACGTGTTATTAATACTTGCAAGTTTGAAAGAAAATAAATAAGACATATGCCTAAGTAAAATAAATAAATACACAGGTCTTTTATTGGGCAGTTCACTAAAGTGCAGGAGTGTCTGTGCGCTGGGCCGTAGCCATTCCTACAGGTAGCACCTCTTAAGGTTGCAGATGTTCCATGTGCGTGCCAGTTCACGACCATCCAAGCCTCGGAGCTTGTATGCACCTGTTCCTAACGCTTCAGTAACCTCATTCCCACTTTGGTCCAAGCGTACCTGTATCTTCTGCGTGGCTCGCATCATTGGCGTGGTAAACGAAGTCACCTGGTCTGAATGAAACACTTCGCACTTTAGCGTCGTAGTATCCCTTCATCCTTGACTTTGATTTTGCTTCGCATATTGTTGCGCGTTCGCGCCTTTCTTCGAGCAAGTATAAGTCAATACGCCCCTCGTCATCGTTGGTTTCCACATTGATTTCAGCAGTGCGAATAGTTGGCATTCCAATCTCGGCTGGTATGACGGCTTCAGTCCCATAGACTAGAGAGAAGGGGGTGTCCCCTGTGCTGGTTTTGATTGAAGTGCGATGTGCCCACAGAACATGCGATAGTTCTTCCACCCATCTTGCTTGTCCAAGCGTGCCTTGATTCCTTCACCTAAGCTTCGGTTCGCACGTTCCACTAAGCCATTGGTTTGTGGGTGTTTAACTGACGCGAAGTGTTGTGTGATTTTCAACTTCTCGCACCAGTCTTTGAAAGGATTGTCGCAGAATTGTTTCCCGTTGCCCGAGATGATTTCCCCAGGCAGCCCAAAGCGGCATACAATACTTTCCCAGACAAAGCGTTTTACCTGGTTGCCAGTGATTGTCACTACTGCCTTCGCTTTGATCCACTTAGTGAAGTAGTCTATAGCGACTATGAGGAACTTTAATCCCCATGCTGCAACATGGAAAGGGCCTGCAATGTTGATACCCCACTTGTAGAATGGCCATGGTGCTGTAATTGGTGTTAGCTCGTGCTGTGGTTGGCGCGGGACGGGTCTATGAACTTGGCAATCGTTTCACTTCCTTATTAAATCTTGCGCATCGCGGTGCATGGTTGGCCAGTAGTATCCTGACCTCAAGGCGCGAGCCACCACGGACCGTGGTCCTGAGTGCATGCTGCACGAACCTTCGTGGATTTCTCGTAGTACGTAATTTGCTAGTAGGGGGCCAACGCAGCGGAGCCATGGTTGCAGGAAGGAGCATCGGTACAGTATGTTGTCTCGAAGTTCGAACCTCGGTGATGTGCGCCGTATCTTGCGAGCTTCTTTCTGCTCTTGGGGTAACGCTCCTTTGCTCAGGAATTCCGTTATCGGTGTCATCCATGTAGGCCCTTCCTCCTCTATTATCGTGTATACTTCCATCTCTAAGATTGATTTGCTTTTCAGCGTTTCCACCAGCACTTGTTTTGATAGGTGTGCAAAGCTTGTCGAGGCGATCTTGCTCAGTGCATCTGCCTTTCGGTTTTCCCCTCTAGGAACTTGCTTGATGGTGAACCTGTCAAAGCCTTTGATTAGTGTCTTGGTCTTGTCGAGATACTGAATCATATTTTCCTCTTTAGCCACGTACTCGCCCAACACGTGGTTGGCTACCAGTCGGGAAACCACATTTGCTTCCAGGTTACGTACACCCATTCGAGCTGCAATGCGTAGTCCAGCGATTAGAGCTTCATACTTTGCCTCATTGTTTGTCGCTGTAAATTCAAAACGTAGTGCGTAAGTGAATTCCATTCCTTCTGGATTTGTGAGAATGAGGCCTGCTCCTGACCCGTCGACACATGAGGATCCATCTGTAAACAAGACCCATGGATCTTGTAGTTCCTTCTTACTTGGTGCGGGTGCATCATCGGTGTATGGCTTTTCGATGAGGAAGTCTGCCAGAATCTGTCCTTTGATTGCGGTACGTGGTCTGTAGGAGATGTTGTGCTCACCTAGCAATACACTCCACTTCTGCAGTCGCCCGATGTGTCAGGTTTGGAGATGATCTGCTTGATCGGTTGGTCTGTGATTACTGCTATCGAGTGTGCTTGGAAATACCTGCGCAGCCGTTTGGCGGCGAATACTAATGCGAGGACCAACTTTTCCATTGCGCTATAGTTCATCTCTGTTTTCTTGAGCGCTTTACTTACAAAGTACACTGGAGTTTGTACTGAGTTCCTATCCGTAAGTAACACTGCACTGACTGCTCCATGAGTTGCAGATAAGTATATGATCAACTCTTCCCCTGGTCGGGGTGCTACAAGTGTAGGGAGTGTTGCCAGGTGTTGTTTAATCTGTGTGAAGGCTTCTTCTGCCTCCGTAGTCCAACGAAAATCTCCCTTTTTGATGCACTTCTTGAGTGTTTTGAAGAGAGGTAGAGACTTGTCTCACGACTTGGGCGACAGAACCTATTAAGACCAGCTAGCTTTCCATTGAGAGATTGGACCTCCTTCAACGTGCGCGGTGAAGGAAGTTCGATGACAGCCTTGGTTTTTTCTAGGCATGGCTTTATGCCATCAGGTTATATCAGGTATCCGAGAAACATGCCTTCTGTAGCGCCAAAAGTGAGCTTCATATTGATCTCTTTGAGTGTCCTAAATGTTTCTTCTATGTCGCGCATTAACTCATCTTCAGTATGGCTCTTTATGACTAAGTCATCAACATAGACCTCTAGGTTGCGGCCCACCTGTTTGTCGAATGCGTTATCTACTAACCGCTGATAGGTGGCGCCTGAATTCTTCAAGCCAAAGGGCATTTTTGTATAACAGTAGACACCTTGGCTTGTGTGAAAGGCCGTTTTTTCCTCGTCCTCCTTAGCCATTTGGATTTGATGATATCCTTTGTATGCGTCGAGAAAGCACTTTAACGAATATCCACACAAAGACTCTACCTTCCAGTCTATCTCCGGCAGTGGGTAGCAGTCTTGTGGACATGCTTTATTGAGGTCTGTGAAGTCCACGCACATTCGCCAGCTACCGTCGCTCTTTTTGACCATTACTGGGTTAGAAAGCCAGTCATGGTAGTAGACTTCAAGCATAATCCCCGCATCCACAAGCTTGTGTACTTCTGCCAGAATCGCTTGCGCGCGCTCTGGGGCTTGACCACGCTTCTTCTGGCGTATTGGTGAGTATCCTTGCCAGATTCTCAGTTTATGCTTTGTGATTGAGTGTGGTACCCCGGTCATGTGTTTTGGCTCCCATGTAAAAATGTCCAAGTTCTTTTGCAAGAGTGCACATACAGCTGCTTTGCCATTGTCCGACAGTGACCCTCCGATGGATATTTCCTGTTCCAGGTATTCAGGGTGAATTGCAACCTTCAAATTTGGAACTTTGGTTGCGCGCTGTTCTTGGATCGGTGTCGTTTCGCATGTAATCGTGTTACATTCTCTATGCGGTACAGTGGCATTGTAAACAGTAACAATACCACCTTCCACTGGGAATTTAAGCATCCCGTGTGATGTGGACGGTACCGCGCGCATCGCCGATATCCCTGGTCTCCCGATAATGTCATTGTATGGTGAAGGGGACTTGATCACCATAAATTCCATCCAGGCCATCGCGGAGTGTTCTTCATTGCCAATGCTGACTAGTAATCGTATTTTCCCCATAGGCCATATCTTTTCACCAGAAAACCACTGCTCGCCGCTTAACCGATCTTAGCAGATTTCGTATTCAGCCTGATGTTAGGAATTAGAAATTCCATGTTAAAGTGTCGGTCACCCCAATTATAGTCTAGCATATGTTAGCTCGTAGATTTGTAGTTATTTACGTTATGTAGTAGTTAATTAGTTAATTAGTAGCGTAGTATAGTTTAGAGTAACACCGTGGAGGAAGGACGGGTCTACCCATCAGATGTATGCACGATCCACAGTCCGATAGGAGGACGGTATGTTTGTAAGTATAAATACCCCTTCCATCCATGGAAGGGGTGGTGCTTTTCAATCAAACCTTTCATATTTTGTTCTCTAAGTCTCTACCAAGAAAACACCCAACTCTCTACTTCTCTCTCTAATGGCTAACATGTATTTTGATCATCCAAGACCACCCGAATCATCAAACACATAAATATTATCGATCCTACAATTGGTATCAGAGCCAAGGTTTTTGTGTTTTGATGATTTGTTTGTGGTTCGATTCTTGTCTTAACTGTTTTTGTTATATACTTCTTTGGTGTCGGAAAAGTTTTTCTTATGAAATCGTGGTATAACTGTTGTTAATATAGTTTTGTGTCTCTTTTGATCCAAACAGTTTATATCATCATTTTTAGACATTCTTTTGTGTTACCAAAGCAGTTTATATCCGAACAGTTTGTATTATGGTGGTCATATATGTCTATCACATGTTTTCTGGGTAAGAGGTCTTAAACGGTTTAATACGTGAAAACATATGGTCATCTGGTCTTTAGTCTTGGTCAAACTGGGTCAAAATGATGAGTTTTTCTGCATAAGTGTTTTTGGGTAAGTATGCATATGGTCGGAAAAGTAGTCGAACAAACTCATCGGAAAAGGATTTTCATCCTAGCGAGTTGTACTTTTATGATAGCGACTTACTCTCAAAACTGTCCAAATGAAATGAATCCTTGTAGCGACTTGTTTTTATGGTAGCGACTTGCCTGAGTCTTTACTCATGGCGACTTGGTACAAACCTTTGACCTAGCGACTTAGACCTAACGACTTGTTATTTAACAAGTCGTAGCTATTTGGTTTGGAAAAAAGGTCGTAGCGACTTGGTTTGAAAATTTTGGCTAGCGACTTGCTTTGTGAAAAACAGGTAGCGACTTACTTTGAGAAGAAAGGGGTAGCGATTTAAGTGACATGGCCTAGCGACTTATATTGATAAGTTAGCAAAATGAAGAAGAAGATTAGAAGAAGTTTTGACCACGACAACAACCAATATACCAAAACTTATATGACTTCAGTATATCAACAACATCATCAGTCCTTGCCAAACATAAATTGAATTGATATAAAACAGTTCATATAATTCGATCCAAAACCAATAACAATCTCAACCCTCAATCATATTCAAAGACTCAATCAGAAACAAATGACAAAAAATAATTTGATCTCAGTTAAACTCCTTTCCTTTAAATATTTTGCATATCAAGACTCTAGGTCTTTTACACAAAAAGGAATGATATAACATCACTGATCATATACAAGAGAAAAGGAAAACAATGTCAATAAATCTCAGAAATCTTTCATGTATGGTGATATGTTAAATCAAGACCATTGAAAAGGCCCTCTACATGATTCATGTCCATCACAGATTCTACTTATGCTTCCTGGTTTTTCTTTGAATATCATAAGAAAAGGGAACAACAATATCTAATGTGTTGTCTCCTTTCCTCTCATTCGGTGGTACAAAGATGTCACATATACGAATATTTTGAAGTTAGAACAAAACCTTAACGGTTTCATTCTCCTTCATGTTCGTTCAAACAGGTGAAAACGAAAATAAGTTAAAAGGAAAAACCTACCTTTGAACCATATACTTGACCTCATGGCTGTCACAAAACCTCTAATATCCCTGTGGCTATTCAATGATGTTCGAACCTTTAACCAAAGCCATCTCTGTGGCAAAGTTGCTCAAACCATCCCTGTGGTGAGCTCTTTCTTACCCGTTAAGAAGGATGCACATGTATCTTGTTGTGGTTTTTAGTATGATATGGATGGATGGATATAGGTGCGTAAGGTGGATTCCTGCTTGAAGCAGATATGTTAAATGGATCGATTAATCATGAGTGGTTTTTGGGTATGAGGTGTTATCTTAGTGATGGGGGCGCTGATGTTTTTTTTATGGGATTAGGGTTTGAAGGTGTGAGAATGGTTAAGAGAGGCGGATGCATTTGTGAAATATTAGGGTTGTGAAAATGAAATGTAAGTGTGAAGTGTGTGTTAAATATCCGAATATTTAGGGCATGTATCCAAGATTTACAACCGGTTGTATGGGTTATTGTTGGACTCAGTATGGGCCGAATATATTGTGTCAAGTATAAGAGCAACTGCCTTCTATACCATGATATCAAATATATGACTTTAATTATTTTGGACATAAAATTTGGTTCACTTATGGATTATGAAGTGAATGCGGATGCTGGACCGGTTTTATCTAATTGACTCATGCGCTACATTGTGAAACATGGTCTTGGGATTTATGTGTTATCAAAGTGACATGTTTAATTGTTTTGTACTTGGGCTCTTATGACTGTTCGTGAGCTGGAACATATTTGTGGGATGCATATGTTGTTTCTATTGAACCATTTATTAATTATGACATGGGCTTTCTAAGGATTCAATGCTTAATGAATTTCGGGTCGGGTCTCATGGGTTTAAACGAATGGAATGGGCTCAAAAATGTGGATGTTGGGCTTAATTTTGCTATCATGGACCAGGTCGTTTCGTGCTTAATTGAATATGGTTGCTTTCATGAGGTGTTATGTGATATTGAATATATTTTTGGTCCAGGCCCTCGTTGGATATTGTTTCATGCTCGCGAATTTGAATTTATGATTCATGATAATTTATGGGCTGAGTGTTATTGATTTGATGATGATCTGAGATCTTATGATGAGAATTGATGAAATGATGAGACTTGTTGCTATAGGGCTTAGTACTTTGATATATACATTTTCATGGATAATATTTTGTCACGGCTTGAAATTGGTTGTTAAAAAAAGTTGACTACGGGGTTGGCGATACGGTATTTCTTATTTGAATTTGAAGTGAGGTTTTTCCGGGCGCGTTTACTTATTTCGTCTTCTTTCTTTCTACCCTTCCGCGAAGATGACTTGTTTGGGCAGTTATAGAGGGTGATAAAGACTTGGCTATTTAGTTACGTTTGTGATTCTTTCTCGCTTGACCCACAACGTTGCTATCACTTCGGTGTCTCACTCAGTTGAGAATGTCAAGAGGTTTTGTACATTGGGTACACCGTTTCTTCTTCACAAGGATTAGTACAAGTTTAGGTAACAAATCAGGGGATTTTCACTTCATGATCAAGTTTGGTATATCAGGTTTACTTCTCCATGTGGTCACTACAATAGCCGACATAATGCGTGAATGATGTGTTTACCAAAGTATTTATTGGATAGTTGATGATGTTGATGATGTTGGATAACGAACTGTTGATGAACCGCTGCATGTTCCCCTAAAACAGATATTCACCGAAACCAATGCTGTCATTACACATTCAAGCTGACATTGTTTACGGTTCTGTCTTGATTTTGTAAAATCCCGCGAAAGAATCTATTTCTCGGTTTAAATCATAGACTTGTAAAATCTCGTGACAATGGAAACATCCTGGTAATAGTAAAGTGCATTTCCGGATCTATCTTACGGTTTATTCTTGGTTTTGTAAAATCCCGCGAAAGAAACTATTTCTTAGTTTAAACCATAGAGTTGTAAAATCCCGTATTGATGGAACCATCCTGGAGAAAGGAAAGTGTATTTCGGGATCTCATTTGATGCTGGTGCTACGGTTTCTGCTTCGAAGAAGGGATAAAAGGGTGTGTAGAAAACTAGAAGGGGGTTGAATAGTTTACCAATTAAAAGTTTGTTTTGAAACTTATTGAAAGATCAATTGATATTGATCTTGAGTATGTTAATGAAATATGCAAGCAATATGTAATGAGTAAATAAGGAAAGAAATGATCAAACCACAACAAGTTGTTTATAGTGGTTCGGTCTACAAGGACTCTTTCTCCTTGCCCTACTCCACTCCCCGAGTCTCACACTAGAGAGTTTAACTTCATTAGTCAACAAGCTCCTTTCACCGGCGGAGAAAACCTTTACACTTCGCTTACACTATTTCTGACACTAAGCTAGATTTCGAGTTCTTTCCAAGGGTACAACTACTCCCACACACAATGTATTTTGAGGACTAAAATACTAACCACTCACACTCACAAGATTATGATGGTTTAATACAACAATGAAGTATGAATCAACACTAGATCATACAACACTAAACAAACAAGACTTCCAACTTCTCGTTTGAAGCTTGAATGTGACTTGATCTTCTTTGCTACAAAAGAGATCACTAATATGATATGAAACCGAGTTAGAAAGGTTTAGAGAAGATATGTATGAATGTATGATTGAAAGGGATGAAAAACTACTTGGCTTGGCATTGCTATTTATAGCCAAATGGACAGAGCATCTGACGGACCATGGAACCCTTAAAAGGGTTCCGCCCATGTACCATTTTGGTACCGCCGGTCGACAAATTAAGATATCAAATCTTGCCAAAGTCAACTCTATCTAAGTGAGATTGTGCAAGATATGAAGAGTATAAATCCACACAAAATATCTAATGAAATCTTCCAATGATTTCCATGATGCATCACATGATGTCATATGTTGTATTTCTATTTTTAGAAATATGCAAGTACTTAAGTAGTGTTTGGTTTTAAGAACCTAACACATTCTAAAAACTACTATCATACATAATGATTAGAGACATATCAAGATGTTACTAATCATAAATGTAAATGCTTGAATGATGAATATATTGTTTGAAAAAGCTTGTTCTAATATCTATTAAACTTGACAAGCTTTAAGCTTTTATACAAATTAAATTTACTTTTGTCGTTAACAAAACTTAGGTAAAGATCAAAAATATAAATAACGTTTAATGACGATATTTGTATTAACAATCTCCCCCTTTTTGTTGAGGACAAAATATAAATTTTATTTTTATAAAAGATACAAAGTTTGTGCAAGAGTTATAAAATATTAGTTTTAGAACTTGAAAAGAGAATGATAATGCAAGTGTATGATGTTTGACTTTTCCGAAAGTCAAAGTATTCACTAGTTGATGCATGATGTTGACTTTTCGTAAAGTCAGTATGCGATTGACTTTTAAGAAAAGTCAAGTATTATCAATGATGTATCATGTTTGACTTTTTAGAAAGTCAATGTCGGCTTGACTTTTCGTAAAAGTCAAAATATAAACAAGTTCTATATTTTCTCCCCTTTTGTCTCAACAAAAGAAGTGGCGATCGGAATGTAATGAGCCGAGCCATTATCTCCCTCGATCAAAGCTCCCCAAATTGGGTGCTTAATGGAAGATACATGGATTGTGAAAATAAAGCTACAAAAAAAATGTTACTAATAATGATCATTCACAAGCATTTCCAAACACTATGGACAAGTACCAACACTATAATAAAAACACCATTCATTAGTTAAAATTTTCATGAACAAAGATCATGAAATGGGAACACAATGATGTGTTTTAGTACAATAAAAAGAAAATAATCCTAAGACAAGAGGAACTAGAAATGCTAAACTATGACCATCCTAATTAGACGGTGGATGAGAAAGAGCGTTGAGGCGCTCAAGGATATGATTGAGGATGAACCTCATTTCCTCTTGGAAGTCATGGACCATAACCCGGGTCCTTTCCACGGTTTGGGTCGTTTGCTCACAAGTTGAGCAACCATGCCTAGGGGGTAGTATGTTTGGGAAGGTTGTAGTGGTGTTATGGTGGATGTGTTGGTGGTGTTGGGAATGTTTGGGGTGGTCATGATGGATGCAAGCAAAGCATTTTGCATTTGCATAGTCTCACTTAAGTGAGAATCCACCATGCCTTTGAATTGGTGGAGGTTGTGGAGTTCCGCTTGAATCTCCTCTCTAGTGGGATTGGCATCCCACATGCACTCCTCAATGTCCTCAAGATGAGGGGACATTGATGTTGAGTGGATGATCCCCATACAAAGGACCATGAATGTCTTTGTAAATGGGGTGGAAGAGAAGAGGTTTTGGCCCTAGTGGGCGTTTGGGTCAAAAGATGACCTTGGTGATTCATGAGCTATTTGCTCAATTGTGCCAAAGGATGGCAATGGTGGTGGATGATTTGGCCTGGGAGGCAAGTCATCCAAGTCCTCCAAGAAAGGATGTGGTGAAGTTGGTGGAGTGGAGAATAACTCCATAGGCATGAGTAGGAGACCTTGGTGGTGAAGGTGGTGAGAGTGTTTTGGATGTTTGGATGGGTGCGGTGGAGGTGTAGTTGGTGTTTTTGTAGTTGGTGTTTTTGTAGGTGGTGGAGTGGTGATCACAATGTGTGATTGATTTGGTGTAGCCAAGGTAAGACTTGTATCATCTCGGATGGGAGATGAGATTGTGAGTGGAGAAGACTCGGATGAGGAGCTAAGGTTAACGAAGCAACAAGGTCTCACACTAATTCTAGCAGTCTTCTTGCAAGGTTTTGGAGATGATTTTGTCATTTTTGACTTTGGTTTTTCTTTGCTAGATGATAGTAAGAATGAAGAAGGTGTGAGGATGATTATGGTAAAACCTCTCAATTTATAGAAGTGAAAAATTATGGAGAAATGTGTTTGATTTGATGTTAAATCATTGAAGAGATGAGGTTCCTAATGATTTGGAAGTGGGTTGAATGCTAGTCATATCACCCAAGTCAATCCATTCAAGAGAGATGGAGTGAAGAAGAAAAGATTTGAAATAAATGTGTTCTAATGAGTGGAATTTCCTAACAATCAGATCACCCACGGATTTGAAGGTACCAAAAATTTGGTTCCTTTCTTTATGCAAAAGGGCTCCTTGGGTGGATTTTTCAAATTTTTGAATTTTGGTGGGAAATGGATTTCTTATATTCCTAAGTGAACTATACTAGTTCTAATAAGAGTATAAACAAGTTAGGATTGACTTATAAGCAATGAATGGTAATTTGGAATCACGAAAGAGTCGAAATTCAGAAAATTACCTGGAGGATCCACGGCACCAAAAATTTACACGGACGGAACCCTTAAAAGGGTGCCGTCTCGTCACTGCATGTGCACGGCGGTACCAATATTCATAATGACGGTTGCAAATAGTTGGTGCCGCTCGTCCGTCGCAAAGCGTAAAACAAGACAGAGTGTGTTTTTAGGTGTCGAGGACTTTTCCGAAACCTGAAATTTTTCTCAAAAGGTGTTATACTAAACATTTCTAGTTAGGAAAAGTAAATAACACATGTATAAACATAGTGGAGCATAGATTTGGAGCAAGGCTTATTGATTTTCACATTATAGTGAAAATGGGTAAAATTTGATAGCATACTTGTGCTATCCCCCTGCATGAGATTGTTAGCATACAACATTGTTTCAAGTTATATTATCATCCTACATAATAAAAACAACTAAATAGTATCAAACATTAGTGATAATGTATTGTTCCAAACACTCCTTAAAGTACCCTCATTTGTCCAACTTCTTGTAAATCTTGTTCATCATCCTACCAAGGCACTTGAACATTCCCTTAGTTTGCTTGAATTCACCGATTCATTTTCAATCTCGGAAGAGACGATAATACTCATGAGGTGGGAGACGAGAGCTTGGAAGACCATCCCTGAGCTATTTGATGATGATGATGATGGAGTTGGAGGTTTTGCTCTCTTGCCTTTTGTCTTACCAACTCGCTCATCACTCAAAGGTACAAAGATGTGAGGATGAGTTCATAGTGAAGGTGCATCCCTTTTGGGGTTGGTGGAATTGGTGCGAAGTTTCTATAGAGACGGGTGAGAAGCATCCCGTATGGAAGAGCAACCAATCCTTGAGTTGAATATCAATCATTCTCCTAGCTATGTAGTAGGCTAAGTTGAATGGTTGTCGGGTGGACAAGTTATAGAGCATGTGACAAAGGCAGCGTTTATGGGATCCCTATTTCCTATGGTGCTAATGACGTTGGCTCTAAGTAGCTCCTCCCATTTCTTAAATTCGGCTTAAGTTCATTTAGCTCCATTCCATATGGATCTCGGTTTACCTCTTTTCCTTTCGGGTAACTCGGGTTGTATCACCTTTTGGGTTAAAAAGGTGTTCACGGATGGCATCCTTATCGGCCAAACGGGTTTGGTAGGGAGAAGTGCGGTCATTGATTGCGTCAAGAGCCGTGAGTGACCACTTATCCGTGTAGACACAAGTTCCTCGGTTGGGAATTCCTAGCACTTGAGCAAAGTTGCCTAAGGTGATGGTGTAGTCGTTTTGATTGATTCTAAACCTAAGACCAAATTCATCATCGTCTTCATCACTAAAGCCGGTCACACTAGCATAGAATTCTAACACAAACTAGGACAAATTGGTTCATCGATGTCAAGAAGACAATCGAATTTAATGGCGGCTAGTTCTTCACGAAGATTGGTATGTTCAAGGAAGGATGAGTGAATGGTTCTACCCTCATGGAAATACCTTGATTCTAGACCCTTAAATATTTTTACTTGTTCCTTGGTAAGTCCTTTGGTTTTGTGGTGTTTGGGAATGTAGTTAAGGGTGTCTTTGTGATCATAGAATCTTGCGGCTACCATGGTTATTCCTAAGGACAAGAATTAATATGTAAAAAGTGAGAATAAACTTTAACGTTTTGGTTCTAGTGTGTGCCTATATGAAAACAATTTGGAGTTGCGGTTATCTCGACTCATTTTATGCATAAAAATGGTTTTAGTGGGGTGTTTGGCAAATACCATGAGATAACCCAAATGCTCCTAATTCAATGTGGCTTCATTTGAATATACCCGGGAATGCATATTAGTTATGCAATACCTTTATATTCAAGAGCATGCAAATGAAAGTCTAACGTTTCTATTTGTATTTAACAATGAAAAATTGTTTTCCTACAAGTGAGAAGCTTTTCAAAATTTTGACATGGGGTGTTTGGTTATTTGAATAAGGCCTTATAGTTATTATCTATTGATTAGTGAGAAGCATGATGTATTTATGCAATATGATAATGTAGTACCTAATTTCAATGACTAGTTATGCAATTTGCCAATTGAATTCATATTTAGTATAAAAGCATACATAAAACCCCATGTAATGATTTGTGATAGCTAGTTTTGTGCATAAATAAGAATCCTAGACTCAGAATTGAGAGATAAAATGTAGTTAGGATACTTACAATGATGTTATCTTCTGTGATTAGTGAGAGGGAAGGTGTCAATAATGAGCTTGGTTTAGATTTTACACGTTTTGGTAAAGTGGGTTTTGAGGAAGAAGATGTTTTGTAGGTAGTATTTTTGCTTCTGTAAACACCACGGACCAGACGGTACCAAAATTTTGGTTCCGTCCTTGTTGTCGCTTGTGTCGTGGCTAAGAGCGTATACAAAACAAAATTATTTTGGTTTGACTATTCTAATGTTTTAGGTTGTGTTTATCCTACATGTTTGGTTCCATTAACCCTAAACCAAGTCTAAGAAGATTAAAAGGTTCTCGTTTAAGAGGCTTAGTTAAGATGTCGGCAATGTTGTCTTGAGGATACTTTCTCAATTGAAATGTTCCTTTTGAACATTGTCGCAAGAAAGTGATGACGGATTTCAATATGCTTTGTACGAGCATGTTGAACGGGATTCTTGTTGAGATCGATGGCTCCTTTGTTGTCGCAGTATCACAATGTCGTTGAGATGAATTCGTAATCACGAGAGCTTGCTTCATCCAAAGAGCTTGTTGACATGCCTTCCTACCGAGACGATTCGGCTTCGATGAGTTGAGATGGCTAAGGCCGTTTGCTTCTTTGCAAACCATGAGGTGAGACAATGTCCAACAAAAGTGCAAATACCACTTGTACTTTTTCTTTCGACATAGTCACCGGCATGATCCGAGTCGGCATACACTATGGTTTCTACACCCGTTCCTTTGGGATACCATAATCCTAAACACGTTGTTCCCTTAATGTATCTAAAAATCCTTTTTAAGGCTTCTAAGTGTGATGCCTTTGGGTTTTCTTGAAAGCGAGCACATAGACAAAGACTAAACATAATGTCGGGTCTACTAGCCGTAAGATAGAGTAGGCTACCAATCATTCCTCTATATTTAGTGTTATCTACGGATTCACCTTCTTCGTCCTTGGTGAGTTTAGTGTCTGAAGACATGGGTGTTTTAGTTGGTTTGGAATCTTCAAGACCAAATTTCTTAAGCATGTCTTTTATATATTTAGATTGGTTAAAGAAAATGCCATCTTCTAGTTGTTTAATTTGAAGTCCTAGAAAGAAGTTTAACTCACCCATCATACTCATTTCAAACTCGTCGTGCATGATTTTAGAGAAATCATCACATAGTTCTTGACAAGTTGATCCAAATGTAATGTCATCAACGTATATTTGAACAATGATAATATGTGATTCCTTTTTCTTGGTAAAAAGAGTATTATCTACTAATCCCATAGAGTATTTGTTATCAATAAGAAAAGTCTTAAGTCGGTCGTACCAAGCTTTTGGTGCTTGCTTAAGACCGTACAATGCTTTCTTGAGTTTGAAGACATGGTGTGGTTTCTCAAAGTCGGTAAAACCGGGAGGTTGAGCAAGTAATATTCTAATAGATTCGAGTCATAAGCACATGCATAGGCAAGTAATATTCTAATAGATTCGAGTCTAGCTACCGGAGCATAAGTTTCATCATAATCAATACCTTCTTGTTGATTATAGCCTTGTGCAACAAGCCTAGCTTTGTTTCTAGATACTATACCATTTTCATCCATTTTATTTCGAAAAACCCATTTCGTTCCAATTATGGTTTGATCTTTAGGTTTTGGAACTAATTTCCAAACATCATTTCTAACGAATTGGTTTAATTCTTCTTGCATGGCAATTACCCATGATTCATCTTTTATTGCTTCATTTATGTTTTTCGGTTCTATGATGGATACAAAACAAAAATGATTACTTTGATTTTGGGCTTGTGACCTTAAGGTTCTTTGATTAAGTTGTCCTATGACTTTTTCTAAAGGATGACTTTTAGATTCTTTGATGTTTATAATTTACTTATTTAATGGTTCATCTTCCTTGTTATCATTAATTTGACTTTATATTATTTGACTTTCAACTAAGTCATCATCTACCAAAGGTGATGTCTTAGAGGGAGGTGGACTTTCGTCAAATGTTATGTTCAACGATTCCTCGACTATCATTGTTTCTTTGTTAAGGACGATATAAGCTTTGCTAGTTTGAGAATAACCTAGAAATACACCTTCATAAGACTTTGGGTCAAACTTGGTGAGATAGTCTTTACTATTAAGAATGAAGCATTTACAACCAAAGACTCTAAAATATCCTAAAGTTGGCTTTTTACCTTTGTAAAGCTCATATGGTGTTTTGTTTAAGAAAGGACGACACGACTCTATTCAAAATATATGTAGAAGTGTCAACGGCGTTGCACCAAAACTTTTGAGGAATGTTTTGTTCATTAAGCATTGTTCTACTCATTTCTTGAATTGTTCTATTTTTACGCTCTACTACACCATTTGATTGAGGTGTTCTTGGAGCGGAAAAGTTATGTGTTATACCATTTGTATTACAAAAGTTTCCAAATTGAGTTTCGTTGTCAAATTCACGACCATGATCCGCTCGGATCGACACAATTTTAACACCTAGTAGATTTTGAAATTTCTTGCTAAGAATTTCAAATTTATCAAAAGCTTCATTTTGGTTTTCAAAACAACGTCCAAGTAAACCTTGAGTAATCATCTACTATGACCAAAGTGTATAAGTTGCCTCCGTAGCTTTATAGCGGATGGTCCAAACAAGTCAATATGTAATAATTCTAGGCACTTAGATGTGGACACCATATTTTTAGATTTGTGACTACTATGGGTTTGTTTACCAATTTTGCAAGCGCCGCAAAAGTGTTGGTCATATTTTAGTTTTGGTAAATTCCTAACTAGCTCTTTTGAAGATAGGTTTTGTATAAGTCTCATATTAGCGTGACCTAAGCGCCTATGCCAAAGAGATGAGCTATCGCTCAACGTTGTTAGGCAAAGCTTGTCATTAGATGTTTTATCTATTTTCATGACGATATGTTATTTTTCCTAACTCCTTTAGCTATGGTGATGCCATCTTTTAGTATTTTACTACCATTTTCATCAAATAGTACTTTATACTTTTATCACATAGTTGGCTTATACTAAGTAGATTAAATCCTAACCTATCCACATGAGCAACATTTTCAATAGTTAGGGAGTTATGAGCGATCGCACCTTTGCCAATGATTTTGCTTTTGAGATTACTACCAAAAGTGACATTACCTCCGCCATACTCTTGGTATGATGAGAAGAGACTTTGTTGCCGTCATATGCCGTGAGCATCCACTATCTTTTATCCATTCATCGGTTCCAATCCAACTTTCAAGCATACCTAAGTAAATAACTCAAGCATTTGGTCCCCAATGTCTCATGGGTCCGTTTGGGTTAAACATACCATTTATTTGATTCATGTATGGAAACGATGGGTAAGAGTTCCATGACATGTAACTGGAGTTTGATATGGTCAGGAAGTTTTGATTCCAACCATTGTGTTGGTAGTTGGGTTGTACGTTGTGGTTGCTCTTAGGAAAGGCGTTTGGCAAAAGGTGCTTTATATCGTTGTTGAGTGGTTTTGATCCGAATTCATTTTAGCAAGTCCTACTCCCGATGTAACAAATGGTTTTAGTTTAACACTATCCTTGGTTTTTTTGTTACTTTGACAAATTCAAGACGGTCCAGATTGCGAACATTCTGTCTCATCAAGTACCCACGGCACCATTTTAGACAACGGACGGAACCCTTATTTTGGTTCCGTTCGTCCGGCAGATCGCAGAATTTCGGCTGAATGTTCGCCTTTTTCGCCATTTTGTTTTGACTCTTTGGAATTAATACTTCATTAAAACCTAGCCCATTCATGTCTCCTGGTGTTTTATGGATTTTAACTATTTCATCGGCAAGAGCGATGTTTTTGTTAAACCTTTTAAACTTAGAATTATTTTCGATTAGAACCTCTTGTGTGAGCTTTAGTTTTTCTATTTCAAGATTAAGCTCTTGACATGATTTACAATCATCGTCATTTGCTTTTCCTTTTTCAAGTCGTTTTGCTCTTTCTTTCAACTCATATACTTCATTTTCCAAAAATTCCTTTTTGGTTTTTAAAATTTTATTTTTAGTTATGATTTTTAGACTTAGCTCACACAGTTGATTATATTGTTTTTGCAAAGTGTCATCATCTATAGAAGAATAAGAAGAGTTGATGAGTGTCTAAATACTCATCATTTTGTACCATTTAAATCAGAAATCATCTCGAAAACACTCGTAAACACATCAAATGATCAAAATATCACAAATCGTTGTTTTAGGTGTTTTAAATGCAAAATATCAAAATCGATGAAAAACATATCAAATTTGCAAAATTGCGCTTTAGTCCCCAAGTTTCTAAAATTGTCAAAACTAGTCCCTGAGCCATAATTTCAAAAGTAAAGTCACCAAAGGTCCTTTTAAAATCAAAAGTTGTCAAATTTAGTCCTTTGGTGAAAAATATCAAAAGTTTGAGAAAATTACAAAAATGGTCCTTCAAGTTTCAAAATTGGCAGAAATGGCCCCTGGAAAATTGCAAAATGGCAATTTTGGTCCTTATACTTTTGGAACTTGTCATTTTCAGCCCTTGGAACAAGTTTGATGAATTGGCAGTTCTGGTCCCTGGAGTTTCAGAATTGACACATTTGGTCCTCTAATTATTAAGCCATTAAACCTATTTTGGACCCCCTTTCACCTTGGACCCCTGTCAAAATCCATTGTGAACCCCCCCTATTATTACTACTTTGGTCAATCCTTGTCAAAATCTTCAACCCGCCAAAAAGTCTCCATATCAACTGCTTCCCTGAAACTCAGCTAAACCCCATCCCTCCTCTCCAATCACTCAAACCTGTCCCTCCACCTTAGCTAACATCCAAGACTACATTAAATGCACCCCTCACTCAACCCCCAATGGGCAGAATAGAAAAATGGCGCCAAAATCATGTTTGAATGGTTGAGATCATTTTGAGCAAATCCAATGGCTTAGATTGATGGGAAAGAATCAGAAGTGAGAGAAAATGAGATTGGATTATAAAAAGATAGCAATTGGAGCAAATGGGAGTCTTCTAGTTTTTTTTATTTTCCTTCTCATGTCGTTTTTATGATAAGTTTTCAATTCAGCTTAAGTATTGTAATATTTTGTTAAATTGTGTCAAACTTATGTGTTCAAGTGTATTTCAATTAATTTCAAGC
Organism: Chrysanthemum lavandulifolium; assembly: GCA_022545495.1. Classification (NCBI taxonomy): domain Eukaryota; kingdom Viridiplantae; phylum Streptophyta; class Magnoliopsida; order Asterales; family Asteraceae; genus Chrysanthemum; species Chrysanthemum lavandulifolium. The sequence goes on from CM040238.1 coordinate 182,559,155, forward strand.
ATCCAAATCAGTTTATGATCACAATTCAACATTCATGTTCACTGTTTCAAATTTGTAAGTCCAAATCTTGTATACAAGCTTTCAATAGCTGATTTGTAAGCCCAAAAAGGTTTATATAAGCTTATTATAGCTTTGTATAAGCTTATATTCCATGTTTAAATGATTATGGTTCTTGGTCAACAAAAGTCAAACAGGTCAAAATAGCAATGGAAATGGACATGGGTTGATGCAGAGGTGGGTTGGGTTGGATTTGAGTTAGTTGGGTTGAAATTTAGGTTAGTGGTTCTCGGTACTTGGATTCAAGCCACAGTGGCTATGGGACCTTTGTAAGTGATTTTCAAGGTTCTTAGTATAATCCTCATTTGTATTCACAACTGGTTCTAATCTGTTATTTAGGGAGTATTTAAGTTAATTAAACTGATTTGGATCATTATCATGTGCTAGTTAGGTGTTTAGATCATTTTTTATTCACAAACAGTTATTAAAGGGGTGTTTGGTTCTGCTTAATTATCTGTCTCAGTGGCTTATGTAGTGGTTGATTTCTGTTAGTCCTTGTCTATTAAGCTTATTTGAACTCATTTTGGTCAATAAATGAGGTCTGCTAGCATTAAAAGTCAAAAATTCCTTTTAATACATCTCACTGTCCACTGTTGAGATTTTAGACTTGCAAAATCAGTATTTTGTGTTTAGAAGTTTATAACATAGCTTGCATTGTGCTTATTATACCTTATAACATCAACTTCGGTCAATAAATTGGATCCAAAGTTGGAAGAAGTCAACTTCCCAACATTTCTTCAAAAGTCAAAATAGCAAAACTTGTTTTGGGCTCAGTTAGCATGATTTTTCATGATCTCATCTTTGGGTCTTAACAAGTGAGACTTGGCATTCTTAAAAGCTCAACTGGTACCCTTACTTATCTACATTTTTGTGGATTTTTGTCATTTTTCTAAAAGCTTCAAACAAACTCCTCTTTTTGGGTCTAACTCCCTCGCCATCTGCTCTCAAAGATTCACCGAGATTTTCTCGCTTTTGCGGCTAGTGCATGTGGCTCAAAAGAGCTTTCCATGATCCGCTTTTGGTACAATTAATCTCAACCAGGTCTAGAACAAGTTTCAATTCATAGTTTTCATTTTGAGCTTATTTTCAAGCTTGTACTTGTGTCTTAAGTTGGTACCCGTAAACTGCTTCTTAACTAAAAGCTCAAATATCAAATCTGTTGTAGGTTGTGATTCTGTTGGTTAGGCTTGTTTAATCTTGTTCCATTTTAGTTATCTTAGCTTATCATAGCTTGAGTATCGTTTGGTAGCTTTTGGTGAGCTTTTGGCTTATTAAGTCTTATTTCAATAAGCATTTCCACATCAATTGCATATTCATCCACATAAGCACTTGTTTTCCAATTTTCCTAGATTCCTTTTATAATTTTAGAGTTTTCCTGAAATTTTCAGATTTTTCCAAGTTCATTTGCTATTTTTCTTAATTTAAACTAGTTTTAAGTACTTTTAAATAGCATTTAATACAAATAATTAAGAAAAGCTTCAAAAAAATAATTTTTCAATTTTCTTAGGTTTAGATAAATATAAAAAGTAAAAAAAGTAATTTTCCATATTTTTCATAGTTTATTTTGTAATTTTTAATAATTTAATTAGTTTTAAATAGTTTAAAATTCCTAGAAAATAGAAAAATAATCATAAAAATACAAAAATAGTTTTGAAAAGTCTATTTTGATATTTTAGACTTTTCTAAGTCTTAATTTTATTTTTCTAGCTTTATTTCCTATTTTCTTGTATTTTAGGTAATTATTTAATAGTTAAAAATAGTTTTTAATTAATAATAATTAATTAAATAGTTATAAAAATAGTTTTCTTTTTCTAAAAAGTTTCTTTTATTATTAGGTTTGTAAAAATATCATTTTTATATTTTTAGGGTTAATATTGATTTAGTTTCACTTTTTAATTTGTACGTCGCGTAGATTTTGAATTCAATTTTATAAAAACATAAAAACAAAAACATCATTGTAAAAATAGTGATAGCGTTTATTTAATAGATTTTATCTTTTTAATTTCCTTTAATTTGCATTTAAGCCGTTTTTATTTGTTGGCTTTTTCTGTAGTTATAATCATAATCTGATCCTTTTTCCGTTCAAATTCCTCGATCACTAAACGTTTGATGATCCATTGCATAGCTCGCTGGGACATAACGACCCGGGGAAACACTATACTCCCCAGATCTTCATTGAGTTCGTTCTCGAGCCGCTTTAAGGTTGTTATGGTCCGCCATTCACAAGTGGCATGCTTGTGTGATAAACCTCGACCGTCGGGGAGCGATCAAAATTTTGGCGCCACGGGAGAGTCATGGCTTATCTTCCGTCTAGCAGATTAGTGATTTGGATATTCACTCTTTGTTCATACCATCCATCTGTATATGTTTTCTTATAAAATCAAAAATCCCAAAAAGATTTTCATTCTTTGTTTTTGCAACATGTTTATCCAAAAATCCAAAAATATTCATCTTTACCCTCTCACATCTTTGATTCTTCATCCCTACCCCTCTGAAAACCTTTGATTCTTTCTATGTCTTATCCTCACCCTCTTGGTTGTCAATGGTGTGGTGGTCCTCATAATGGTGGCAATTGCCCCAGTTGTAGCATGGTGGAGTCAGGAAACGGGTCCATCTATAACCAAGATCCCTATTCCTACCATAACACAACCGATTTATTCCATCGCCTACCACACCGTGATACTCAAGAAGCTTTATCGTTGTGAGTACCGTGGTGGTTCACACTCCAGCTCGATTGTCAATCGGAAACACGCTTGTCTATGAGCGTGTTCTCGATACCAATTATGACTACAACACATACCACTCACAACCACATCGGTTTGACTGTTGTGAGTATTGTGGAGGTCCTCACTCTAGCTCGGATTGTCAAACAGGAACCCAATTCCTTGTAACAATTACGACTCTTCATATCAAGACCAACCTCCACAAGACCAAATGATTCAAGCGACTCCTCATGAAACTACGATGCACCTTCATCAAGACTCGAGTTATTAAAAGAACTTAAGGAGGAGTCGGCTATGTCCTCCCAAGATAATCCAAATGAGAAATCCATGGAAGTTTTGTTAGTCAAGAGCGGTCGCTAAATTAGATTCCCAAATTGCCTTTGAACAACTGTTGGGAATCAATTGCAAAAGAAAAAGCGCCAAATCTAGCTCTCGATTCCGCTTTCATTCCTCGATGACGATGATGATGAAGATATCCTTGATATCCTACAATTTTATAACGGTTCATCAAGTTCATCGCTTGAAATTCCTTCCATGAAAAGTCGGGAGAAAAGACTATGATGGAATTACTAGCGTAAGAACAAATGTTAAGTATAAAACATATGTATGCTAGTCCTTCTAAACTCCCTCACTCGTTGTTATCACACCCAAAGCTCCCACTCACTCTCGAACACGGGGACGAGCATCTTGACACTGTTCTCGAAAAGGAATCGGACGAATTCATAAAGTCTAGTGTTGAGAACCTTGTCCCAATCCCGAGAGAGTCACAGGAACTTTGATCATATGTGTGATTCTCCTTCCCTCGAGTGTTCAAATGATCATTTTGAAACTTTCTCCGATCTTAGCGACGATTGTGCTTCCTATGGAGACATCGAGTACGCTGAGGCATCACTTCCACAATCGATGTCGATCCCTTCTTGAGGAGTTCTCCGTGAACTCACTCACATCAATCCACTCTTTGATTTCAAGCCGATCCGGGAGAGACCGAAAGTCTCATTGATAATGATCGCTCACTCACTTCTTATCCCAACAATCCAAATGAGAATGTTGATCACTTTGTTCCCGAAACATTCAAAGCTACTCTCACCAATCCTCTATTTGAATTCGACTGAATTCACTTTAATTTCGAGAATCCACTCTTTGATACTCGATTGAGGATAGTGATGAGTCTGATGGAACGAGAGTTCACAAATTCACATCATGTGAATGATTCTCTTCATGAGGAGTTCGCCAGAACTCACTCATATCATGACTCACCGAGTATGATTGCTTGGATGGCAAAGATCATGATCGGTGGGAGAGAATCTCAATTTGCATAGTTATGACAAATCTTCCTACCCTCCCAACCGAGATGCTTTCCAACCCTAAGAGCTCAACCAATAAAATCCAAATAAGTGCAATTGCACTTAATCCCGAGGAAGAAGATCTAGTTATGATTGTTATCATGATTTTCCTTCTTTTCTTCACCTACTCGGTGACTTCCCTTCATCTTCACTCCTTCGGGAATGAAGACACTATCTTTGATCCCGGCATTTTCATTTATCATTTTTGAGCCGGTTCTATGTATATCTCATCGGTGTGGAACTTTCACGTGCTTCAAATGTTTGTCCAAACATCTTGAATGAAAGTCCGATGGAGATTGTTTCTTCCACTTTGCTTCCCCATGAGCCAATGAATTCGGGTCGAGTCAAGCTAGCGACTGAAATCAAAAACAAGAGACACACCATATGGGTTTTCACCCATATTTCGACTTCTTACCCTTTCTACCACCTAAGTGTGGGGTGATGCCCACATGTTATATATATAAGTTTAAAAAAAAAAAAAAAAAAAAAAAAAAATCATTCTAAATAATGGCCATAGTATTTCCCTTTACGTTTTTGTTTCGCATAACCGCTGGTACTTTGAATATTGAGGGCAATATTCATTTCTAAGTGTGGGGATTCTCACGAATTTTGTTATATGTATTATACTACCCAATCCCTGCTTTTGGCCAAAATTTTTTTGGAGTAAGTGTTTTACACTTACTCATTCGTTATCATCCGCCATGTCTCAGAAGACTAAAGGATTGGCTAATCCAGAGCAAACGGCTCTTGGTAAAGATTTATCAAACCGCTTATACGGCTTGCAATTTGCCCAAAATTGTATGGTATTCACTCACCATATCCTAAAAAGTGAAGAGTTGGCTAGCCCGCAAGTTTATGGCTTGTGGTAAAGGCAAAGGAAAATCCATAATTGGTAATCACTCACCAAAGATAATATTGATAATTTATCTAAGAGTTGGCTAGTCCGTATGGTACGGCTCGTAAAGACAAATCAAACCGTTGAAAGTCGGTGGTTTGCTCAAAATCACATGGTTATCTGTACCATGGTTCTTACTTGAACTGAAATATTTGGCTACCCGTAAGTAATGGCTTTTGGTAAAGAGTTTCAAATCCATTATATTTTTCTCAAAAGATTGCTAGGGACTAGCAATATCTTAGTGTGGGATTGATGAGTGTCTAAATACTCATCATTTTGTACCATTTAAATCGAAATCATCCGAAACACTCGTAAACACATCAAAATGATCAAAATATCACAAATCGTTGTTTTAGGTGTTTTAAATGCAAAATATCAAAATCGATGAAAACATATCAAATTTGCAAAATTGCGCTTTAGTCCCCAAGTTTCTAAAATTGTCAAAACTAGTCCCCGAGCCATAATTTCAAAGTAAAGTCACCAAAGGTCCTTTTAAAATCAAAAGTTGTCAAATTTAGTCCTTTGGTGAAAAATATCAAAAGTTTGAGAAAATTACAAAAATGGTCCTTCAAGTTTCAAAATTGGCAGAAATGGCCCCTGGAAAATTGCAAAATGGCAATTTTGGTCCTTATACTTTTGGAACTTGTCATTTTCAGCCCTTGGAACAAGTTTAATGAATTGGCAGTTCTGGTCCCTGGAGTTTCAGAATTGACACATTTGGTCCTCTAATTATTAAGCCATTAAACCTATTTTGGACCCCCTTTCACCTTGGACCCCTGTCAAAATCCATTGTGAACCCCCCCTATTATTACTACTTTGGTCAATCTCGTCAAAATCTTCAACCCGCTAAAAGTCTCCATATCAACTCGCCTCGAACTCGCCTAAACCCCATCCCCCTTCCTCTCCAATCACTCAAACCTGTCCCTCCACCTTAGCTAACATCCAAGACTACATTAAATGCACCCCTAACCCCTCACTCAACCCCTAATGGGCGTAATAGAAAATGGCGCCAAAATCATGTTTGAATGGTCGAGATCATTTTGAGCAAATCCAATGGCTTAGATTGATGGGAAAGAATCGAAGTGAGAGAAATGAGATCGATTATAAAAGATAGCAATTGGAGCAAATGGGAGTCTTCTAGTTTTTTATTTTCCTTCTCATGTCGCTTTTATGATAAGTTTTCAATTCATCTTAAGTATTGTAATATTTTGTTAAATTGTGTCAAACTTATGTGTTCAAGTGTATTTCAATTAATTTCAAGCATCCAAATCGCTTTATGATCACAATTCAACATTCATGTTCATCGCTTCAAATTTGTAAGTCCAAATCTTGTATACAAGCTTTCAATAGTGATTTGTAAGCTCAAAAGGTTTATATAAGCTTATTATAGCTTTGTATAAGCTTATATTCCAGGTTTAAATGATTATGGTTCTTGGTCAACAAAAGTCAAACAGGGTCAAAAATAGCAATGGAAATGGACATGGGTTGATGCAGAGGTGGATTGGGTTGGATTTGAGTTAGTTGGGTTGAAATTTAGGTTAGTGGTTCTCTGGTACTTGGATTCAAGCCACAGTGGCTATGGGACCTTTGTAAGTGATTTTCAAGGTTCTTAGTATAATCCTCATTTGTATTCACAACTGGTTCTAATCTGTTATTTAGGGAGTATTTAAGTTAATTAAACTGATTTGGATCATTATCATGTGCTAGTTAGGTGTTTAGATCATTTTTGATTCACAAACAGTTATTAAAGGGGTGTTTGGTCTCGCTTAATTATCTCATCTCGATGGCTTATGTAGTGGTTGATTTTGTTAGTCCTTGTCTATTGCTTATTTGAACTCATTTTGGTCAATAAATGAGGTCTGCTAGCATTAAAAGTCAAAAATTCCTTTTAATACATCTCACTGTCCACTGTTGAGATTTTAGACTTGCAAAATCAGTATTTTGTGTTTAGAAGTTTATAACATAGCTTGCATTGTGCTTATTATACCTTATAACATCAACTTCAGTCAATAAATTGGATCCAAAGTTGGAAGAAGTCAACTTCCCAACATTTCTTCAAAAGTCAAAATAGCAAAAACTTGTTTTGGGCTCAGTTAGCATGATTTTTCATGATCTCATCTTTGGGTCTTAACAAGTGAGACTTGGCATTCTTAAAAGCTCAACTGGTACCCTTACTTATCTACATTTTTGTGGATTTTTGTCATTTTTCTAAAAGCTTCAAACAAACTCCTCTTTTTGGGTCTAACTCCCCTGCTCACTGTCTCAGCATTCACTGAGATTTTTCTCAGTTTTTGCAGCTAGTGCACAGGGCTCAAAAGAGCTTTCCATGATCTGCTTTTTGGTACAATTAATCTCAACCAGGTCTAGAACAAGTTCCAATTCATAGTTTTCATTTTGAGCTTATTTTCAAGCTTGTACTTGTGTCTTAAGTTGGTACCCAGAAACTGTTTCTTAACTAAAAGCTCAAATATCAAATTTGTTGTAGGTTGTGATTCTGTTGGTTAGGCTTGTTTAATCTTGTTCCATTTTAGTTATCTTAGCTTATCATAGCTTGAGTATCAGTTTGGTAGCTTTTGGTGAGCTTTTGGCTTATTAAGTGCTTATTTCAATAAGCATTTCCACATCAGTTGCATATTCATCCACATAAGCACTTGTTTTTCCAATTTTCCTAGATTCCTTTTATAATTTTAGAGTTTTCCTGAAATTTTCAGATTTTTCCAAGTTCATTTGCTATTTTTCTTAATTTAAACTAGTTTTTAAGTACTTTTAAATAGCATTTAATACAAATAATTAAGAAAAGCTTCAAAAAAATAATTTTTCAATTTTCTTAGGTTTAGATAAATATAAAAAGTAAAAAAAGTAATTTTCCATATTTTTCATAGTTTATTTTGTAATTTTTAATAATTTAATTAGTTTTAAATAGTTTAAAATTCCTAGAAAATAGAAAAATAATCATAAAAATACAAAAATAGTTTTGAAAAGTCTATTTTGATATTTTAGACTTTTCTAAGTCTTAATTTTATTTTTCTAGCTTTATTTCCTATTTTCTTGTATTTTAGGTAATTATTTAATAGTTAAAATAGTTTTTAATTAATAATAATTAATTAAATAGTTATAAAAATAGTTTTCTTTTTCTAAAAGTTTCTTTTATTATTAGGTTTGTAAAATATCATTTTCATATTTTTAGGGTTAATATTGATTTAGTTTCACTTTTAATTTAGACGTCGCGTAGATTTTGAATTCGCTTTTATAAAACATAAAACAAAAACATCATTGTAAAAATAGTGATAGCGTTTATTTAATAGATTTTATCTTTTAATTTCCTTTAATTTGCATTTAAGCCGCTTTTATTTGTTGGCTTTTTTCGTAGTTATAATCATAATCGATCCTTTTCCGCTCAAATTCCTCGATCACTAAACGCTTGATGATCCATTGCATAGCTCATTGGGACATAACGACCGGGAAACACTATACTCCCCGATCTTCATTGAGTTCGCCTCGAGCCGCTTTAAGGTTGTTACGGATCGCCATTCACAAGTGGCATGCTTGTGTGATAAACCTCGACCGTCGGGAGCGCATCAAGAGTCGGAAAGTACCTCGCTTGACTCATGTGTCATTAGAGCGATCTCTTCCTTGCTTGATTCTTCATCGTCTTCACTATCACCCAAGCACCACTTACAAAAGCTCGTTGAGTTTTGCTTTTAGGTGGCTTGGGACATTCTCCCATGAGATGATTCAATCACCACATCTAAAACACTTTCTTTCACCTTTACCCTTTTGTCATCCCGATCTTTTCGAATGGCTTCTTTTCTTCTCGAGGTTGTCTTACAAACTTTCCTCTTCTTCTAAAGAACTTCTTAAAATCTCTAACGCCATGGCATACTCCTCATCTTCACTACCGGAGCAAGATTCATCATCATCGCTGATTCCGCCTTTGCTTTTGTGAGCGACGGATTTGATCTTCTCCTTCTTCCTTTGATGATCTCCGAATCTTTCTCCATTACCATTTCATGAACTTTGAGGTTGCCAATTAGCTCGCCTAGTGACATTTTTAGAGATCTTTTGATTCTTCAATAGCGGTCACTTTAGCTCTCCATTTGGGATGAAGTGCTCTAAGAAATTTCCTGACAAAGTTCTTACTACGAAAAGATTCATCAAGTGCTTTAATTGATGTAATAATAGTGTTGAAGCGAGCAAAGCCACAATCAATGGTTTCATCTTCAGGGATAACAAATTGTTCATATTGTTGAACAAGAAGATCAATTTTGTTATCCTTGACTTGTGAATTACCTTGATGTGTAACAATTAAAGATTCCCAAATATCTTTGGCGGTTTCACACATAAAAATTCTTTCATATTCTTTTCTAGGTAAAGCATTATAAAGCATCATTTTAGCTTCATTATTTTTAGCAACTAATTTCTTTTGTTCATCAACGAAAATATCCTTTGTTGTAGAACTAAAATCCCCTTTAACAATAATAAACCAAAGATCTATATCTTTTGATTTTACATATGTTTCAAAACGGTTTTTCCAATAGATAAATCCATTTGTTTCAAAGAGTGGTGGTCTTTGCATAGATTGCCCTTCTTTAAAGTTTTCAGAATCCATGGATCGTTTCAAGTTTATAAAATACAAGTTATTTTAGAAATTCTTGAGCAACGAGGCTCTGATACCAATTGTAGAAAACTAGAAGGGGGTTGAATAGTTTACCAATTAAAAGTTTGTTTTGAAACTTATTGAAAGATCAATTGATATTGATCTTGAGTATGTTAATGAAATATGCAAGCAATATGTAATGAGTAAATAAGGAAAGAAATGATCAAACCACAACAAGTTGTTTATAGTGGTTCGTCTACAAGGACTCTTTCTCCTTGCTCTACTCCACTCCCGAGTCTCACACTCGAGAGTTTAACTTCACTAGTCAACAAGCTCCTTTCACCGCGGAGAAAACCTTTACACTTCGCTACACTATTTCCGACACTAAGCTAGATGTCGAGTTCTTTCCAAGGGTACAACTACTCCCACACACAATGTATTTTGAGGACTAAAATACTAACCACTCACACTCACAAGATTATGATGGTTTAATACAACAATGAAGTATGAATCAACACTAGATCATACAACACTAAACAAACAAGACTTCCAACTTCTCGTTTGAAGCTTGAATGTGACTTGATCTTCTTTGCTACAAAAGAGATCACTAATATGATATGAAACTGAGTTAGAAAGGTTAGAGAAGATATGTATGAATGTATGATTGAAAGGATGAAAAACTACTTGGCTTGGCATTGCTATTTATAGCCAAATGGACGAGAGCGTCTGACGGACCGCTGAACCCTTAAAGGGTTCCTCCTGTACCATTTTGGTACCGCCGGGTCTGACAGCCAAGGTATCAAATCTTGCCAAAGTCAACTCTATCTAAGTGAGATTGTGCAAGATATGAAGAGTATAAATTCACACAAAATATCTATTGAAATCTTCCAATGATTTCCATGATGCATCACATGATGTCATATGTTGTATTTCTATTTTTATAAATATGCAAGTACTTAAGTAGTGTTTGGTTTTAAGAACCTAACACATTCTAAAAACTACTATCATACATAATGATTAGAGACATATCAAGATGTTACTAATCATAAATGTAAATGCTTGAATGATGAATATATTGTTTGAAAAAGCTTGTTCTAATATCTATTAAACTTGACAAGCTTTAAGCTTTTATACAAATTAAATTTACTTTTGTCGTTAACAAAACTTAGGTAAAGATCAAAAATATAAATAACGTTTAATGACGATATTTGTATTAACAGGGTATACTTCATGAATTGGATGTGTGTTTGGATATTCGTCATGGCGGTTTGGTTACTTCAAAGTTTTACGGGGTTATGCTCATTAAACCATGGTCGGGATGAAACCATTATCATAGTTCGTTTAAATGTCAAAGAAGGCTAGATTTGAGCTTTTAATCAGAAGATGTGACAACGAAGTTTATTCACTATGACTTATTTGAGGTTGAAGTGAACTATCACGGCAAGTGTACTTAGTATCCGAAGGTATCGGGGATGGATGGATGAAGATTCTTCATGATCCTTGTTCGAGCTTATTATCAAAAACGAAGACTTGGAAATCTAGTTATTGTTGGGTGGCTTTTACTTTTCTTTTACCACTTGGGGAATTGGGCTCTTACCACCACAAAATAACTATCACTTAAAGGAGTTACGTTGTAGTGCTCAATGTCACATTCAATTGTGGATTTTCAAGAGGTAATGTACGCTATTACTTGATGGTTGGTTGGTTGAGGAGTATAGAGTACTTAGAGATTCAAATGGGCATGAAGTCTCGCACCGCTCTTTGTTACATATGTGCAAGTATAAGTCACGAGTTTAGGTTAGTTTACTTGTGGTCAAATTCATCATATTGGTCATCTCCATCACCGTCACCGCAAAGAGCCTCTTGAATGATAATGGTGATGATTACATGTTTTGCTAAGAGAGTTGAAAAGAGAGAGATTATGACGTATGAACACAACAGTTCATGCCTCGTACTCAAAAGAAAAGAAAAGTGTACGCTTCAGTGCTCTTTATCTTCTGAAGAAGAGAAATCTTCTCACTAATGACCATTCTCATCAACATGCTTCATACTTTTTCCATGCGCTTCAGTCATCAAGTGAACCGGGCTACCATTGATTGTTTTTCTTATTCCACTTGCTCAACTATAATGATGATGGCGACATCACGTGCTAATTTTGCGGGGGAGAAGTGTGAATAGAATACTTTTGGATGATTTCACTTATTTAGTCAAGAATGGCATCTCCGTATGCAATTATTGAGGGGGAGAAGAAGTGTGAATTTTTTGCATTGTTGATTGATATTTGAGAATATAAATGGTCATACGGCTCTAAACTCATGTAAGAACCGAGCTTCTTCTTATCGGGTCATCTTCACATGGAGTTTTTCTTCTAAGAGTCGTTGGTTGACATCTTCACCGGATTGATGAGTTTATCGACAAAGTGCTTCCGGTTAATGCTTCACGATACATCAACATGATGATTCGAACAATCTCTCGTTCTTGTTTGATGTGATTGGTAGTTTGGTGTTACCATCTTGTGTGTTCGTTGTGGCCCGATTGTCGATTTCCTTGATGAACATCTTTCTGTTCTTGTTTGATTGGGAGGATTTTAGTTAAGGGATTTGCAAGATGTAAGTTAATTGAGATGCTTTTTGGTGGGATGCTTTTGGTGTGAGTTGAAGATGTTAACTATCTATTCCCAACTACACAATCTTGAAGAAGGTCGAGTCTACATTCTACATTTTCTACATGTTAGAAGACTAAAGACGAGTTGCATTTAACGATCTAAAGATTTCTTCTTAATCGGGCATCTATCAAAGCAGTTGTCGGTTTAAGGAAGAGCACTAATTGGGGAGAGTTATAAGTTAGATTCAATCCCAATTAGACTTGCTCATATTCTTTAGCGATGACTCCTCGAGACGTTGTTATTGACTATTTCGTATTGGACATTTGACACAAGTTGATTACTTGAGTTAATCATTTATCACTTATTTGAGATTGAAGTTGACTTTCACACGTGCGTGTTCTTATTTGATAACTTGCTCGGGCTTAAGAATTTGAGTTGAAGACTTGGTTTATCTAGTTACCAGCAATGAGGTGGATGGTTGAAGACCGGTTAACTATCACTATTAGGAGTTACTTTGTTTTACTCGATGTCACACGATATGACGGTGTGGATAATCGCAAGAGGTGTTAATGTCTCATACTTTGTTTGGGTAGTGAGTACTTAGAGATTTGCTTGAAGCATAAATTCTCTACACCGCTCTTCCATCATTAGGTGCAAGCTTAAGATACAAATGTGGGAAGTTGACTTGCTTCAAGTATGGTATATCGGGTTTTCTTCTTGATGGTCACTTCAAATTGTCTACATAAGCGTTGATAAAAATAGTCGAGAGAGTCTTGAAAGAAGTTGATTCTCACAAGAGTTCAAGTGTTCTTCTCATAAAGATTTCAAGTATTTGGGCTTATACAATGTTGCTGATTCTGAAGTGTCAAAACTAGCAAGGGGGAAAGGAGACACACATCTAAACACAAAGCGAGTAAACTTGATGAACTTAATTCTTCTAAGTGATTGAAGACATCCCGGGAAGACAAATGTTATTACCGCAGAGAAACTCAAGGTTTGACTCATGGCGAGTAAACTTGATGAACTTAATACTTCTAAGTGATTGAAGATATCCCGGGAAAACAAATGTCATGACCGCAGAGAAACTCAAGGTTTTACTCATCAAGGCTTTTAGTGTTATTATTCCAACGACGTGGGGGAAGTGATGTAATAGAAAGTTTCTGAAGATAAAAGAGGCACACAAGTGAGGAGGCATTTGAGTACTTCGGGTTCTTGAGCTTCATACACAATCATCAGGAAAGATAAATGTGCATTGGGTGGTTGTATCATTTATTCTTTGGAAATCTATTTGTGTATTCGGGCTCTTGAGCTCTATTCTAAGAGACGGGCTGCATCATTTCAACTACTCGGGGGAAGTGGTTTCTTGACAACTTTTTGGAATGGATTGCTTCAGACTTCAGTGGTAATGTAATATGAGAAGAAATTTAAAGAGTGGGATGATACGTTGTTGTTCTTGTTGATGATATAACCCCGAACAAAGAATCTAGATTAGCGTTCTTAAAAGGAGCAGTGGGATTTATGATAATGGTGTGCTTCTATGTGCACCTGGCTAAAGCAAGCTTGAAATAGAGCTTCGAATCTGCTCATCTAATGGATTTTCGGTTTGGTGGGAAGTCGCCAAAGTCTCTTTCTCAAAGGCTCATGTTCATCATCTATTCCGGAGCCTCGATTTGCTTTGGTGGTGAATGTTTAAGAGATTATGACTTCTATCTTCTACAACGAGGTCGCTTGATATCCTTATCTCGGTACTCGTATCATCATCTTCTTTTACTATATCATCTTCTATCTTTGTAAATATTTATCGAAAAACAAAATACAAAAATATAAAACCAAAGAAACAAAATAGAAAATATAAAACCAAGAAAAAGAAAATAGAAAATATAAAACCAACAAAAACCCATAAAAATCAGAAAATTTGAAAAATTCCAAAAATATGTTTTCTCTTGACATGTCTTTTGGTATCGATAACATCTACGGTCTTAGAAATGTCATTCAATAATGGCACGGGACTTTAGATGAAGTTCGAGTATGAGGTGTAAATATTCTTTTCTAAACATGTCTCAAAAAAAATGGCTTGCAGTTACTTCAGACTGTGACCCGTGCTTAAACTATGGCTTGCTATTATTTCAGATAGCAACCCGTTCTTTTAAAGGAAGGAAAGTGTTGCGCTAAACCTATTTTCAAAATATTTCATGCACTTATCCTAAAAACAAAACAAGGAAAGTATGTCGAAGGACTGCTGTTCCTACACAAATGTTTTTCCGTCTAAAATTCCTCAGAAAAATATTTTGTGTTTTCTAAAATGGTGGTAAATGAGTTGCTTTTAAAACAATCAGATTCAGAGTTTTTGTAAAATTGAAAACTCAATCAATGACTTCAGCTTTTAAACTTTTCATAAAATGAGTCATGGATTGAGGGGGTAATGTTTTTCAAATCTACATCATCTAACAGGCTTTCTTAATTATCCTAATATGCTTAATTAAAATGATGTTAACCTATGTTGAAGGACTAGGTGCCTAGGATATGATTGCTAGGATTAGATGATTAGAGTTTGATGAACACATTATTCCAATACATTTATATGATCTGATTGATATGTTGCATTGACTTTTATTAGTCGATTGTTGTTTGGGTGATGTCGACCACCATATATTTGTATGTGTGTTCACTAACGTATGCAGGTATATTGGTATAAAAGAATGTTCCCGATCCGGATCCCACAATTGAAGATGATTGGATGCCGAAAGGAAATGGTAACTATATCTTGGGTTGACAAATGAAGAAACGAGCTTAATTGGACTTCTATGGAGAGTTGGCATAAATGCAACGAAGAGGTCTCACCGCATCGCAGATGGTTTTCTTCTAAGTGATTGAAGAAACGGAGCTTAATTTGACCTCGTTGGCATTCAAAATGCAACGTAAGAAGAAGTCTCACCGCATCGCCAGATGGTTTTCTTCCAAACCCTACAAAGAACAAAAACGGAAGCTTCTCATCCACCTAACGTATCTTTGTGCAGGGATAATAGTGATGATACCATTTTTCTAAAACTTTGAATAATATTGTTTTTGAAAATGGAAAAATATTGTTTTGAAAATAAATTGGACTAAATTTTGAAAATCACCGGACTTCATTTTATCAAAACATAATTCACTCAATCATCGACTACTGTCATGGATTGAGGGGGAGAGTGATTTAAAATAAAATATTTTCAAACAATATCTCTTCATAAAAGTCCGTTTGTACAAAATAAGTGGTGATTTAAAGATTTAATGTTATGTCATGGTATGATTTTTCTTTTGAATCAAGGTCTTTCAAAATGAAATTTTTTCTGTTCTTGTTTGATTGTGAAATTGTTTTATTTTACTTAAAAGATCTCTTAAAAACTATCATACCTGACACTAACAATCTTTAATGTCTAAATCTGGTCCTTATCTGTCATTTTTCAAAATTAAATCTTGCCACGTCTTTCCCCAAACTTTTCGAAATAATTTAAATCAATCGGGATCCAAAATCTCAATTGATTTGATATTTTTGATCGAATGAGAGATCGTGTTTTAAATCTCAAATCTGTTTTAATGGAATCGGTTTTAGTCCTTTATAGGCACTCCTGTCTCCATGTGCCAAACGATTTCAAATACACAATGCACATGTTGAGGAGGAGGATTTATCCAAAAACCATATGAGTATTTAAACAAGGCCACATTTTCTCCCATGTTTTCTAAACCTAATTAAATCACTTGGGATCCAAAATCTCAAAGGGTTGATATTTTGATCGGGGAGAATTTGTGATTTAATAATGAAATTTGATAAAGGTGATCGCTTTGATTTAATTGTGCAGTCGCTCTCTCATATGTGCTAACGCGCCGAATCTCAAGCACATATTGAGGAGAGCAAATAAACTATCGAGGTACGAAAGCTTTTTAAAGTGATTTATAAAGTACCTTGATTAAGTTTTCAAATGGTTTCTTAATGGCTCTTGTGATTGTGGATGTGCTTCAAAAGAACTCTTGCCTCTATGTGTTAAAATGATTTCTCTTATCCTATGCACATATTGAGGGGGAGAATTTACCAAGAAAATCAAATGGCTTTTTCTATGAAAATTGTGATCAAAGAAAATATTTCAAAGTCCTCTTGCCTCCATGTGCTAAACAATTTCTAAAACATATGCACATGTTGAGGGGGAGGTTTTCTAAATGATCAAAACTATTAAGGTACAAAATGCTTTGATCTCGTATCACAAGTACCTTGCTTGTTTTTCCAAATGATTTTTCAATTGGTTTCAAGGAAGAATGAACTGTACCAAAAGACCGATCATTTTACTTTATGTATGGAGTTATAAGGATGGTGAGGTTAGGTATTAGTTCCCACGATCCGCCAGAACCGGAGGGATCTACCCAGGGACAATCTACTAGTTAGTGTAGAGTCCGTAGGTATGATGAAAAAAGGAGAAAATGAGAATATGGGAAGAGTGCGGATCGAGACAGAGCTAGTAATCGAATAAACCCAACAAGGTTCTAGTTATGAAGTCTCGGTAAGCATCAAGGGTTGAAGAATGAAAAGAAATGAAATGAGAAAGGGTGAAAACAAATAGCCCTCCAATAATTCAACCTTAGGGCAATGAATCGGGTTCAATACATATGCTACCGGTGGTTACTAAGGTAACACTGGTATTGAAGACAAGACGTCATGGACCCAAAGGACGACCGCACTAAACTTCCCAAGCTACTCAAGTTCCTCTTAAAAGGGCTTGTTTCATTCTCACGGGAACCGACATAATCTATCGACTTTCTCTTAGAGATGGTTGATATTGAAGTAGGAGACCCTCTCCTAGTCTCCCAAGACAGAACAAAATGTGCACTATTGAGTCTAGAGCCAAGAGATCATCCACAATATCTCATTAGGACACTATATTAATGAAGACTTCTTTGTTTCACACAATGTGGAAAGTAAGAATATATTAAGAGTCCCACGCATTATCCTTGTGGTATTGCCGAACATCCGAGTGATATGTTAAATATTCACAATGAAGATGGAAATCCTTCTAGAGCCAACATCAAACAAGCTCTTGGTAGGTGACATGTGAGATCTTTTCTAAAGATCAAACTTGTGACAACTGGATAGAAACGATGAGGCGATTCACTCGTGAATCAACCTTGGTCCAGGAAATGAATTGACGAATACTTTTGGAAAAACCGTTCGATGTGAAAATCTTCTTTTCTCTAGCGCATCGAATGTGTATTCATATTTCAAATTCAAAAAGTATCTTTGATTGAAAAAATACTTTTGGAAAAACCGTTCGATGTGCGGATCTCTTCTTTTATCTAGCACATCGAATGTGTACTCTTTTCAAATACAAAAAGTATTTTGATTGAAAATTGATCTTTCTCATAAAACCTTCGTCATATTACAAAACTCTTTCTTCTAAGCAATACGCGATTGTTTTTCAAATCATTTTCATCAATCGGTGAATCTCAATTATTTGGTTCACTCACTCCGTGTTGTCTTCTTTGAGACGTTCGGTTTGAGAACGACTAGAACAAGTGCGAAACCCCGTCAAGGAGATTCTTAGAATCCCACCGATCACAGCAAGATTTATCTCGATCAACGGGAACCGTGGGCGTGTACCTCAATTCAACGAATGTGATCAAAGACACTTTTGTGTGTTTTATTGCTAATCGTTGTTTGCGGTACATTTGGACGGTTGCGGTGATCGAATCGAGAGTCAATCCAAAGCCGCATGCTCACAAAGATCCACACTTAATTGAAGAAATCATGGTGGTGCATAATCTACATAACTCGGTTCTCGATATTTCTATACTTTGCTTCGCTACGCCGCAAATATCATGAACCAAGAAAGCTTCCGCTACTCGATGGAAAGATGTCATGATTCAAAAGTGTGAGCATGTCGGTCCAAAAGTCACAACTTCACATGATGGCAACACAATAAAGGGTGATCCCGAGATTTATCGTGGCGATGATCTCAATGAAAGCTCGAAGATCATCAAAGATGTGGATCGCTTAAAGGCCTCCACTAAAAGTACAAATCAAGCGGACTTTGAAGAATCGCTACTAAAGCACAAAGATTGCGAAAGTGAAGAATTCAAGTTCACGAGCTCAAGAACAATGTCAAAGAAAGAATGCTATGATGCAAAATGTATTTCATGGGGTGACCTCCCTTAGGGGGAGATTGTTAGGAATTAGAAATTCCATATTAAAGTGTCGGTCACCCCAATTATAGTCTAGCATATGTTAGCTCGTAGATTTGTAGTTATTTACGTTATGTAGTAGTTAATTAGTTAATTAGTAGCGTAGTATAGTTTAGAGTAACACCGTGGAGGAAGGACGGGTCTTTAACCACTGTATGCCTGATCCACAGTCCGATAGGAGGACGGTATGTTTGTAAGTATAAATACCCCTTCCATCCATGGAAGGGGTGGTGCTTTTCAATCTAACCTTTCATATTTTGTTCTCTAAGTCTCTACCAAGAAAACACCCAACTCTCTACTTCTCTCTCTAATGGCTAACATGTATTTTGATCATCCAAGACCACCCGAATCATCAAACACATAAATATTATCGATCCTACACGCAGTCGCTTGAAACAGTGCTCATATATGATGTCCGCAGATGCTCCACCATCAACGTACATGCGGTGGATGTCGTGACCCCCCGCACTAATCTCAATGGTGAGCGGTTCTACTACTGCGTTGTCCGCAGTTAAGGTGGGGAAAGAGATTTCACTTCCATGAGAAAACTCCTGGCTGATCTTCTGCCTAGTGACCCACTGCCATGATTGTATCATGTAGATGGTATCGGCCTTGTCCTTGGGTGTCTCTTTCTTGTTTCCACTCTTCTGTCTATCCTTTCCTTCTTTGATGTTTTTGACCAGATGGTCCAATCTGCCCTCCTTAACCATTTTGTCAATGAGCTGGCGCAGTTGGACACATTCGTTAGTGGTGTGGCCTTTCTGTGCGTGGTAGTCACAGTATCCACTCCCGGTGCGCCGATCCTCTGGAGTGTGCATTTGTGGCGGTCTTGGAAAGTTCGCCCCTTCTGTTGCGAGTATTTCCTTTGGTGTTTTGGTCAACGGGGTGTATCTGTCATTATCCCTTCCGTTCCCCTGACTGCGATAGCTCTTATTACAGTTGCTACTTCGGTCAGTGGGTTGTCTCCCAGGTTGTTCCTGTGACCGATAGTTTGAGTAGTTTCTTTTGCTATCCGCCGCGGCTGCTTCGCCTTGGACGAAGGACCGTGATCGTTTCATGAGTTCGTCAAAGGTTTCGGGAATCTTATCGTTCAACCTCTTGATGAGTTCTGGGTTATTGATCCCATTCATGAAACCTGAGATCTTTAGCACTTCCGGGCATGCTTTAACTTGCATGCATTCATCTTTGAAGCGCTCCATAAAAGCGCTTGTAGATTCCCCTTGGCGCTGTTTGACCCTGGCTAGTTCAACGGGATTTTTAGCGCACTTCTTCCGCTGAGTGAAGTTTAGGCGAAACGCCTTTCTCAATTCCTCAAAGCCATTGACGCTTTTGCGTGGAAGCTTGTTGAACCAGTTCCGCGCATTTCCCACTAGTGTGGAGTTAAACATGTGGCACCGTACAGGTTGTGGCCAATTTTCAATTGTAGCGGCTGATTCAAAAATTTTAGGTGATCATCAGGATCACCTGTTCCGTCATAGGTTTTCACGTTGGCGGGCATGCGCCTTCTTTTGTTCTCTCGAGAAATCGATGCATCGGTGAACGCATCCACCTTTGCGACGCCACGGGAGAGATAAGTCATCATCCTCCGGTCATTATATCATTTTTGGACTTCGGTGTCTGTTTCACTATCCTCGTTGTCCGAGGAGTTACCAGAGGACTAATTCTCCTCCTTCCGGCCTTGCGCCGACCGCCCCTCAATTAGCACTGAAGGGCTTTCACTGGGAGTATCGTCGCCCAAGTCATCTTGTATTCTGCGGCTTCCCGTCTAGTGTGGACACCGGTGCTGCTCATCCTCCTCACTTCCTTCCAGATCGCGAGTTGGATGTTTCATCATCCTCAACTTTCTTTCCAATTCGGTTAAACACAGGAGGTCGGCGGTTGTCTCTACCGCGCTTCTCCTTCTGTCTGCGCGGTGGGGAAGTTTCGTATTCCGAGTCAAAACTGAGTCGGGCTTGTAGGCTTCGACTCGACCTCTTTCTCTTTTCCTCTTGCATGAAAGCGGCCAAGGTTTCGTAATTTTGGGATACGAAATCCCCTGGCGCTAATTCCGGTGCGACCCCTTCTAGAGCGAGGGTATTCGCTTCTACCGCTATGCCCACCGATTGAAGGGGAGTGGTAAGAACGGTGCGCAGTGGATCCACTGCACTGGTGGTGGTTATAGTAGCCTGGGTTGTCCCCGAGCGCGGTTCCACTAGAGGGAAGACCAAGTCTTGGCCTAATCCCTTGTTTTTAGAAGACCGTTGGTTGTCCGTAAGTCCGCTTGGAAGTCGAAACGATGCGCGGCTTCTTTCCGGTAAGATCCGTTTGCGATCGCCGATTTCCATGTCATCATTCTAGTCTTAGTTCTTAGTGAATGGTCCCACGGATGGCGCCACTTGTTGATACAAAAGTTGGGCGTTCGCTTTTTGGGACTCCGCCTCGCACTAATTCTTCGATTGTTGCTTGAGACATGCGCACTAAGAATGAAAACACCATTAGGCTTATCGGGATTGTCTCCCACGATTATCTTCCCGGCGAGAGTAAGTAATCGGTTTAGGGTTAAAGGAGAGTTAGGGTTTGTTTATCGCACTTTAACGAGGATGTGATTCCCTTTTATACACACGGAATCCTTGTTGGTTCAGATTCCTCAACCTTCTGCGTATCCCGCTTTAAGTCGGTTGGGAATGATTATCTCCATCATTAGGAGATATCCGATATCGTGTTACGTAAATAACCTTGGGTTTGGGCCTCGTGGCCCGAACACTTATCAGAGTTCGTCGCTTATTAGTACGGGCTTTGGTCGTGTTCATGACCGAATATAAACTACTCCTCCGTCTCAATTTAATTGTCGGAGAGAATCACAGCTTTAATAAAAGGCCACTTTAATTTTCGAATATTCTCTTTAGATTCTCTAGCTTTTACTAAAAAAGGAAATGACAATCTTTTGAGACATCCAAAATGGAAATATGACAATTAAATCGAGATATAAACTATACGTCATCAACAAGTATATTTGTTTTTAATTCTCAAATAGGAATCTATTTTACATTTCCAACAAAATCACAAAAAGTAAAAAAGTATAAACCAGGTGTCACATGGTCCCCTCAAACCAACTCACCAATTCACCGTGCTCCTTGTCCTTTACCACATATTCCCTTTCTCTCCCTCGCCCACACTCCTCTACATCACCTTCCAATAAAATGCCGCCACGTGTACGAAAAACAAGCCTGTCATGGTAACTTTAATCTTATTAACAGAAATGTCGTTTTCATATGTAGTATTGGCAGAACAGAATGCCAGGGTGGTCGGCGGCGCCGGCGGGGC
Source organism: Chrysanthemum lavandulifolium (assembly GCA_022545495.1). Taxonomy (NCBI): domain Eukaryota; kingdom Viridiplantae; phylum Streptophyta; class Magnoliopsida; order Asterales; family Asteraceae; genus Chrysanthemum; species Chrysanthemum lavandulifolium. The sequence continues at coordinate 182,580,885 of CM040238.1, forward strand.
ATATGTCGGACGATGAAACTGCTTTTGTCTACTCTACTTCATGTTTTTGTGTTGGTTTTTTAACTTGTGTTAATATTTGGGTTGGGTTTTTACTTTTAACATTGGAATAATTTACACTTCAGCTTTTATCATATGATTAACCATACATTAAGAAGCTAGTCACTCTTTTTTGGCCCCTACCAAAAAGTAACTTATAATTTGATAAATCATACAATATCATGATATGTTAACCATTAATACAACTACACTTTTTAAGTATCAAAATCATTATCTTCAAATAACAAAACACAAAATTTAAAAAAAGTGAGACCAATACACTATTTCAATCAACCAAACATAATCTGTGCTCACAAAACTTTCTTCTGATTAGTTGAAATAAATAATGAACAATACTGTTGAGACATTTCAAAATAGAAACGTGGACAATAGCGGAAAGAGTATATAAGATGTCATAAACTAAAGTTTATAGAAGCTGAAGTTTAAGCTGGAACCGACTTTTTTTTAAAAGTATTCGTAGACCTTCGACTTAACAGGCGCTAGTTGTGAAAATAGTAAAGATAGGATGTCCACCATTTTTTTATTTTATTTTTTCTTAATATTTCAAACAATGGATTTAACATATGTTGTTGCTTAATAACGATACTGCAATAATGCATTATTATTGCACTTTTTAGTTAATTAGAGTTCATGGACATTATTTGTTATTTTCAAAATATGTTATCATGTGCTTTAAATGACTTACATTATTCAACATAATGATTTTGATTATTCAACATAAGGAGGCTTATTTAATGTGGTATCGTGCTTTAAAAAGTAACTAAATTATACATTGCCCGAACTATTTTGAATATATTACCGTTATGTTAAATAGTTGCACAATTCAGTTGATATTTTTTTTAACATATAAAACTTTGCATCATTAATATAAAAGTATTTTAAATCGTTACAAGCGTATGTTGTAGAAGAACTAAACAGTTGGTGAACATTATATTCGAAGTCAACCGTGAATCTTAGTTTTTTATTCATTTATATATTTTCGAATAAACATAGACCCGTAAATTAGTCACTAAAACATAAAAAATATAAGGTTAATGCTAACGGTAAGGTTGACTCCCCAACCAACCGAGTCATGGACCGTGTTCTCCCCATCAGCTCAATCGAAGGCAACCGATCACACATCCAACTATTTTATTCTTTCGGTTGGACCTAACCGAATCTTTCAATTGTTTTGTGTGTGTAGTTTTTGTTTTATTTGTTTTGTGAGGTATGTTTTTTGTTGTGGTTGACTTATTAGAAAATTGTAGTTGATGTAGTGTTAGAGAGAGAAAGCAAATGTGACACGAAGAGTGACTACAATATTACGGTTACCATTAGGCTACCCGCAATAAGCTTCCAACCGATTGGGTTGCATGAGGTTGACCTTGTTGTGGAGATAGGGGGTGGTGTCGGTCGAATGTGAAGCGGGTTGAGGTCCCAACCGATTGGGACAATCGGTCACCAAAGCATATTTGTGTTGTGGTGTGTGTTTTAATTAATTAAAAAATTACTTTTGTAAGATATGTATTTAGTGTAAGTTATCTTATTGTGTTTAAAAGATCGATTGTAAATCGAAGAAGAGAGAAAGTTGATGTCAAAAGAAAAAAAAATTTGCTAGACCCACATAAAAGTATTCACAAAAACAATCTAATCGCTGAAGTGTTAGCGGGTGATTGATTTTTTATGGGATCCACATCTCACAAAAATCAATCATCCGCTGACACCTCAGCGAGTGGATTGTTTTTTGGATGCATTTATGTTTGATGTATCATTGCTCAAAGAAAAATGATAATGTTTTTGTTTCCTAGCTAGCTATATAAGGCCAAGAAAAAGATCCATAACCATACACTCACTATATATATAAACCACATTCACCCACACTTGATCCATTTTATGCACCCTCAATTTCCAACACATCTCACAAATGTCTTTCACCACACTCACTCTCTTACTCCTCACTCTCACATTCACACTCCAACTCGGCAACTCACAACTGAGTCTCAACTCAGTGGAACAAGAATCCGTTTACCGAGTTCTCGAATCACTCAACCCCGACATCTCATGGCGCACACTTTTCCCTGAAGATCTTTGCTCCTCTGCCCCACATGGCATCCTTTGTGACTACATTACAACCACAACCTTAAAAAACACAACCACCACCTTAAATATTGTCGGATTAAGTTTCGGATACGTGTCGGACTACAACCCGAACCCGACTTGCAAACCCGACTCAAATGTACCCGACCTGAATATTTTCCAAAACTTCCCGTACTTGAAAAAGCTTTTCTTCTACCAATGTTTCATGACCCGACCCGTTTTGTTGCCGGATCTTTTCCGGGTCGGGTCGGGTTTGGAGGAGGTTGTTTTTATAGATAACCCATCTTTATATGGTTCATTAAGTTATGATATTGGGAAGATGGTGAACTTACGCCGGTTGATCATCACCGGAAGTAATATCTCCGGCGATATTCCGGCAGGGTTTAGTGAGTTGAAAAACCTTGAAGAAGCTACATTATCAAGAAATGGGTTCACCGGAAAGTTGCCGGAAAATTTTGAAAATTTGAAAAATGTGAAGATTTTGGACTTTAGTCAAAATGGGTTTTTCGGAAAAGTGCCCGAGTCGATAGGAAGTTTAGAAAATTTGATAAAACTTGATTTGAGTGAAAATGGGTTTTCCGGTGAGATTCCGGCGAGTATGGAGGGTTTAAGGGTTTTAGAGTTTTTAGATTTAAGTTTTAACAAGTTTTCAAATGGGGTCCCTTTGTTTTTAGGAAATTTGAGTAAACTTAAAGGGGTGTATTTGAGTGGGAATGAATTAGGAGGGGTGATTCCTGACATATGGGAGAATTTGAGGGGTGTTAATGGAATTGGGTTGTCCAATGTTGGGCTTGTTGGTGAGATACCATCTTCAATGGGTGTGTTTTTGGGGAATTTGAGTTATTTGGGCTTGGATAATAACAAGTTACAAGGGAGTGTTCCAATGGAGTTTGAGAAATTGGAGTTTTTGAATGAGTTGAATTTGAGGAATAATAATTTGAGTGGAAGGGTATCATTTTCTGCTAAGTTTGTTGGTAAAGTTGGTAAGAAGTTGAGGTTAGATGGGAACCCTGAATTGTGTGTGGATCAAGGAGTGATTAAGTTATTTGGTACTAAAGCTAGGGGTGGTATTGGTAAGGTGAAGGTTTGTGACAAAGTTGAAGATCCTATATCTGCCCTTGTGTATGGGGCTAGTTCTTCATCAAGAGTTGGTTATCATGTCTATTGTTTATTGCTTTTGTTTATATTCTTATGGTAGAGATTAGTCATGTAGTTAACAAAGGAAACTAACACATTTTGTCATACCACTTGTAAGGACAAGAATGTAATTATATTCATCACAATATAGAGTTGTTTGGTTGTGTTAAAGACTCATCTGTGTTTTGTTGTGTGTATTTGAAATGGTTGATACAACTCTGTGGAACCTGAATTGGTTCTTCAATTGTATAAAAGTTATCCATCTATAGTTAACATATTTCCATCTTTTTTTAGCACTAAAAAGTTATCCATAGTTTAACAATTGGTTACTGTGATTTGAAATGACCCGAATCATGATCAATGTTTGCTAATTGCTACACACACAATTTGCAGGTATTACTTTCAAAATGCACATCCAAACAAAGAAACTCGGCTTTCCTAATAGACGTGCCATGAAGTTAGAAAGCTGAACTGGATGAGATAATTTGGGTCAACTGTAATCACATATAGAAGAATGGTACAAATAGCAACTAAAAAACAAACTCAATTTTGTACAAGACCAGGATACATTTATAGTTGGATTATACAAAGCTTGCATAAAACTTGTTTCCAAGTTATACATAATGCAAAAAAGAGTGACTTTAGCTAAATAGAATACAAATCAACCATATACTTTTCATGTCATTTTTCTGCATCGGAGCATGCAGATGCTTGTGAACTAGCATCATCCTTTGGTTTCTTTTTCCGAGTCCTTTTTGGCACTTCTGGCAGAGATTCGTCCCGAGCACGCCTGTCCTCGGCACCCCTGGTGTGGTGTCTTCTCGGCTGCCTTGATTTGGTTTGGCTATCAGGGTTTGGAGCATTTTCGACTGAACGATGCCGGCGATGTCTGGTTTTTTGCTTTTCTTGACGTTCTCTTCGAGACATCCTTTGGCCTGAATCTGCAGGAAGGATTGATAAACATGATCTTGGTTAGAATTACTAGCTGCTAACTCAACGATTTTGCAATTTATACAGGGTGTAAGTTGAAAACTTGAGTATGCTGACTGGGACAAATTTTTAGGAGGGGAATGATGAATCCTTCCAAAAAAATAGAAGGGAGACACTGATTTTAGAAGTCCAGATACACTTTAACAGAAGAACAAACATGTCGGGTGCAAAGATCGGTGGCACAATAGAAACTAGATATGACAACTACGGCCCAATTACTTACAGGTGGCGCAATAGAAATTAGATGTGACAAACTGACAACTACTGCCCAATTACCTTGCGGAATAGTCAAGTTTTGGTTATTTTCTATCCCTACCGGGTCAAATGTGTCATACGGGTTAAAAGTCCCCAAATTGTAATGTTTTTATCTCAGATTTTAATCACATAAAATTTCGTAATCATAATTACCACATTAATATTCACAAATAACGAACAAAAACTTCTTTGCTGGTCAACCATCCCAAACAAACACAATTTGGGCCGTACTTTATAGTACACATTTCAACCCGAATCTGTGCTACCCATTTTGCTATCTCTATTACATGTTTTGAAAATCGGACGATCAAGGTTGCATACTGTGATCTTCTTTTTCTTCCTTGATTTGAAAAACAAAAATCATTCATGATAAGGGTTTCTTAACTACGCCTGCCACATCTTTTTAATTAATTTTCTTAGACAAGACTCGATGAAAACAAGTAACTAGCATTACTGTAATTTTCATTCATCGACATTAAGAATTTGAATTATTCTAACCTTCAGAAACCCAATCAGGGCCATCATCTGAGGCCTCAGACATGTTTGACGATGCAGCAGGTTGACCTTCTGCGGGTGTACCAAACTTCCTCATCTATAACCCAAAAGAAAAGAGGGATAAAAGATGTCACATTTAATCATAGAACAAACAAATCTTTAAAATCATGTAAACATATTACATACCCAGCTGGGAGATTCTTGGGCTGGTCCGTCACATCCGATATGAGCCACATGCTTCACGTCTGTGGGCGCACCAATCTGTATTTCTTGTTTTTTCTCTTCTTCTGTGCAAAACGAATTCTCAATTGCATTAACATAAACATAAACATGAATGTAATACATTGCAGAAAGGAGAAAGAGAGTCTAACCAAAAACTTGAGAGATATATCTAAGGCCTTTAAGGAGGCCTTTCACCTTAATGGTACCCATTTTCAAAGGAGTTCTGTTTTGGATCAGGACGGGGTCACCTGACCCCATAAAATGTTGAAAACAAATAGATATGACCAAATAGGTTGATACAGAAGAACGCGGGTGGAGAAAGCCAGAAAATAAACGAGCAAATAGAGATAATTATTTAAAAAAATCAACAGAAAGAAAGTGAGAGAGAGAATAGGAAGAAGTTTGGAATCTATGTATGCATGAAGCGTAAAATGAAACCTTTGATAATATTTTCAACAATTTAAACTAATGGACACAAATTATATGTAAAGGAGAGGTGGTTGAGATGGAGAGAAAATACCATTTTCCTCGGCTTGTACTATATGCGTCTATAATTGGCCTTTTCCATTCTATGCAAATATAGTTGTACTCCAAGCGGAATCGGTAAAAGAATCTGATCATCTGCTTACCGAACACAGAATACAAGTCTACCAGAAATATGATAAGTTTCAATCGACATGACAACATTTATATATATGTTTTCACGCGACAACTTCATACATATTTGGGGTATAACGAAGGACATTGAGCAAAATATCAACCAAACAGATTGTATATAGATATTGTTTATAGCTTTTATAAGTTTAACAGATTGTCAAAAGAAAAAGAGTACACATAGGATTTCTTTAAGAGTTTAAATTTTCTTGTTCATAGCACATGTTCCATGAGGTTTAACAAGTAGAGCCGGTATCTTTATTGGCGATTACTTTGCTTTCATCTCATCGAGACCGAGGCTAGCCTGCATAATAGAATAAAATAAAACGATTAAAGGAAGTTAATGGGAGCAAAATCATATCCAATGTGCACCGGACATCAATCAATTAAAAGAGGTAGGTTTCTTATGAGATGAACTCACCAAGAACTTGTGGTTCTCCTGAAGAAGTGGCGTGAAAGTGGCGCAGAATTTTTCAATATCAGACTTGATGTCACCATTCCCACCCACAACAGCCATGAACTTCTTCCTATCCGGAGCAAGCTTCATTGCAACCTGTTAAAACAGTCGTAAGATTGTAAACAAATAGTTATTTTTGGAATCAAGAGAAACAGAGGATAAAGTATTATGTTGGAAGTGTACTAAAGAAGTAGTTGGTGCAGTTAAGCTACATAAACTCTACCTCAGATATTTAATGTAAAGCACTAAATGCTTACCGAGAAAGTTGAACTGGCTAACCAGCCATGGTATTTCTTCAGCGTCTTGGTATATGCTTCGGAGCAAACTTGTGACATGGCCCAATCTTCATGCTCCATCAAGTTACGGAATAATTCTACTATGAAATCCATTGCCCTGAAAGGATAAAACTTATTAGCATAAAGAATTTTTTTGAATTATTATTTGAGTTAACAACTGTGATCTAAATGTGTTTGTTATCCTTACCTAGTTAGCCACAGAAGACCGTTGGTGCAACTCGATGAACCATCTGCTTTCTTAGGTTCAACCTCCACCTTAACCATACTGTATAGGTTGCAAAATTCTGCCGGGTTGGACAAATATTTGTTCTCCAACCTCTGAAAAAAGAGACAAATATTCACAGCTTAGCCAAGTTTAACCAGTAATTTAAGAGCTACAGCAAAAAAATCAATAAAAACCCAACACTTAGTTCTTCCTGTTCCCAAAATCTTATCTTCTCTTTCAGGAAAAATCTTATCTTCTCTTTCAGGAAAAAACTTGAGAAATAACAGGAATATGGTTATTGCAACATAAAATGGAGTCCCAACCAGACGCTTAAAATCCTTGAATTGACTCACTAATTTCATATCTATCTCACTGGGAGGTTGACAGCACATATTCATTTCCACTAATCCATATACAAAGATAACGCAAACTCATGACTGGAAAAAGATCTGCCATCCAAATGAAGCGAAAGATGAGTACTTACTGTTATATTGCCACCAACATCAGTTTTGACAAGCGCCATGGCTGCTCCAAAGTTGTCTAGTATCAGAAAAGAGAATAAGAAAGTTAGTTGTTAGATCCTGAAAGCAACTTTCAGCATGCAAGAGAAAGGCAGGGCAAGCAAACATATAGACACACAATATCTTAATAAAGATACTGGGAGGTGTCAAGCTGATGTTGAGTCGATTTTATTAACATTTCCCTATTCACAAAATAGATGTGCAATGATTCTTTATCTTCTTAATAACATTCCTACAAAAGCTCCCTGGTATGACAAATGTGCTAATAAAACTCTAGTAGTGTACTTTCATCACATTGTCAGATGGCTCGTCTTATGCAATGACCAACTGAAGTAAATCCAACTTTAGTGAACCACTTCTCCTCACATAAATCATGTATGTGTTCATCATGAAAAAAGTATCCATCTGGCAAAGACATGTGGGTTTCTTTATAAACTTGGAGTGCACAGGGTCGTCCATTAAATGCCATGAAACCAAAAAGATCATTGCTTACATCTAATTTATGGCATAATATTTCATACAACAAATATGCTATTCAATTAACACTTCGCACCTACAATTGGAAGTCATCAGATCACAGAGACATAGATACGAGCTTCTTAAAATCATAAGTACTAAAATAACTTACCAATAACGGGTAAGATCTGTTTGCAGACATCTAAGAAAGGCTTGGAAAGCATTTCTCCTTCTTCAGACTTGACATGCTTCATTCCTTCCAAAGCAGGAGCAAACACCGTCCCTTCCATTTTGAGAATTGAGATTACTGCAACCATAAATGTCATTAGATTAGATTCAATGCTTAAACTTGCTTTCGTTTTACTATATACATTCAGAACCAAAACGCAAAAAAACTTACAACTTCATTAACAAAGCATGGTATGATTCTAGGTTTCTATCTAACGCACAAGCTTGAACAAAATAAATCCTGTCATCTTTTTTTGCTAGTAAAAACATAAATCAGGATTGCTGAACCGTATAACAAAAAAGCATGCTAGTACCACTTTTAAGCTTTCGATACCTGGTTAACTTTCAAAGCTTATTCAACAATCTTAAAGCAAATTTTGACCATCTGATTCAAACTTGACAGATTCAAAACAAATCACACAAAATTAACATGCAATGAGCAACAATCTAGCAACATTCGATTCAAATATTCGCCAATAAGAAAACGAACAATTTAATTCTAACTATATATCACCAAAAGAAACAGACAATGCACAGCCAACAGACGCGATATTAGAAGCTACTTGTTTCACAGATAACGCACAATTATTAACTCATCTGATCGGATGATCCAAACATTGAAATCTAACAGTTCATTAAACGAATCAAACACAATTAACAATTAACAATTAGCAAGCGCAATAGCATAAATGCAATAGTATATATATATATATATATATATATATATATATATATATATATATATATATAAACCCTAGGTTAGGTTTATAGTTTAATCATGAGTTTGCATTTTGAAATTACTATAGAAATGTGAAGTAGATCTGAAGGAAATTTGATTGATTTGAAGATTATTTATGAATTTGTGATTGAATTATGGAGATCAGATCTTGACCTTTTTGATTGATTGATTGATTGTTTAGAATTGAAGATGGCCTTGAATGGACGCTGTAGTTGTTGTTTTTCTGTCAAGTCTAGTGACAGTCATGAAAAATTCTTGTTATAGATTTAAGTCATTTAACATGGATTATTTTCACTTAAGCCCCCTCATCTTTTGCGGACTGGACTAGGATTAAACAATAAGAAGTACGATACGATACAGAAAAAAAATATATATATATGAACTAAAATACAATACGCTACGAAATATATAAATATAGCTTAATCTGAATGCTCTCTACATGCATAATCATACTCAGGATACTCTCGAACTTCGAACCTGAACAGCTCACCATGAGCTTCATCTTGCCTCCATAACTCATCCAACTCTTGTTGATGCCTTGCGTTTTCTGCATCAACCCTTACTTGCTCTTCCTCTATTTCCCTTAAAGCCTCTTCATCTCACATCCATTGATGATGCTTTCTCGCAGTAAATCCATGCTCGTCAACTGGTTCCTCTGCTGGTGGACATGAAAAAATGAGAGACATGGGTTGGTACGTTGCATGTTGTGATGACGAACCACCCGTAGTTTTTTCCTTATGTATCCAACGGATTTTGTGACTTATGTTATCTTGCATTTGTGACACACATTTCCCTAACGTTTTATTTATCTCGTAATCTTTCTAACATTCCTCGTGCAAAATTTTCTCAATGACAGCACGTCTTTCAGGAGAAATGGCATTACTTCGCATATAGTTTCCTCACATCGTCTTTAAAGGCACTTGCGTTGCTAAACATCTCGGTTACCTCGAAAAGTTTTTCCATGCGAATGTTATCACCGTCAATCAGTTTCTGAACGCCACCATTGATTTCTTTGACAGTGTGTGGGAGATTACACGCCCTGGTTTTTGGAAACAAAGAGTGTATTAAAATTTTATTTGTGTTAAATGTATGCAATTTGTTTAGTGAAAATGAAGTATTTATAAGTGAAAATGGGTGTTTTAAAATTTATTACCGTTACATATTTTAATAACCGTTACATTTTGTTTGTGTGGTAAAAAATTAAAAAAAAAAAAAGAAAGAGAGAGTAAATACACGGTTCGTCCCTAATCTTGTATATGCGCATCACGTTGAACCAAAACTTGACATTTTCATCGCCAAGAGTCCTTTTTCCAAGTTTTATAGTCTAAACTGGTCATTTGACCATTTTTTTCGTTAGTCAACCACCTCGGTCTACGTTTGCTTTGTCTTTAGTCCAAGGGCACAATTGTCATTTCTTTATTTCAATTAAAAAATTATGTATTATTGCCACATGTAATATAACCCTCTTCCCGCTCCATAAACACATAGACTGTATTATTTTTCGTCTCAGAACTTTTGTTACAAGAATTATCACAATTCACAAACCCTAATTGCATGTCACAAAAACCGTGTTTATTAATCAAAAAACCGAAACATCGACTTTACTCTATGGAAAGTAAGAAGACATCCAGGTTATCCAGTTGATGATACCGTCATGTACGACTACGCTAAGAAGAAATACGATCTGCTTTTTATTTTGATTATAAATATTGGAATTTCTAATTGGGGTATTTATTTTTCGGCAATTAACTTTTGAGAATGTCCTAAACATACATTGACATGTTTTCAGGTTGTAGATCTAATATGTTTAGCATGAGGGTTCATCACAACGGTTTCTTTAAATACTAGCGTGGTAGAATATACGTTGGAGGTATGAAAATTTTTGTTGATTTGGTTGATGTTGATAGTGTGTCAGTTGAAAAGTTGGATGTTCTTATATATGAATTGGGTTACAAGCTTGATTCAAAAAATTACTATTACTTTGTTAAGTATGGTAGTAATTTAGATGATGGTTTGTATAGCTTAAGTGAGGGTGCAAATTTAGAAATATTGAAAGATCTTGTTGATGACCATAAGATGATAGAAGTTTATGTTGAAAATGGTAAGACAACATTGGATGTTGATGAAATGTCACCAAATTGCTAACCATCTGCATAACCATAAGGCATTGAAAGTAAAAAACAAACCAAACTAAATACTTCATTTCAATGTTGACAATTAAAAGTCAACTTTAATCTTAACCATGTGCATAAAGCCATAAACATACGGTAAATCGATCATAATAACAATATTCATAACCTTTTGGGACACAACGTTATTACAATTCAAGATTGAACATTAACCATCTCGCCTCATTACATAAAAGCTAAAAAGTTATCCCAATGCATAAACAATCAAGAACAATATCCAACTGAGCACCAGGTAAATCTTCCACTTCCACACATCACCTTGAGCAGCTTCTATTCTTGCCTCAAGTTCATTTCTCCCCCTCAAAAGGCCTGGTATGATCATTTTGAACGAGCACATATTTTTCAGGATCATACCATCGTATCCACCGACAAGAAGACCCCTATTCATGATTATGGAAAGTGATTAAACAACAACCATTGTTACATTGTAGTTTTCTACTTGAGAAAAAAATGATACGATACATATTAAAAGACACTTACTTCAACAAGACAACCAAAGAATCAACGCCTGGTTGACAGAGGTCCACGAAGTGCGAATTATAGATTGCTTACCACACCAGCAACGTACCATGTTGAAAGGATTATCGTTTTGTAGAAGACAGTTTTTGTAGGATAGTTTAGGGATGATAACGGACGAGCAAGCCGTGTTACACAGACATATAACAACTACAAACATTGTACAACGGTTTGTATAAAGTAAGCTACAGCGAAAGACGGTTTTGCCCTCAACAACAAAACATTGACCTGGGCATTAATTGTCAAAGAACTGATTTATACTATAAAAACCTTGTTTTGGACTCTCTACGATGAAAAAGGCAAGTTTTGTCCCAGCGTGATGTTTATGTACAAGATTAGGGACCAACCGTGTATTTTACTTAATTTTTTTTAAACATTTACATTTTTCATCTTTTAAAATTTTGAATTATACATGAATCACCCTTTTGCTATAATACATCATATAACTTCTCTGCTGTTTGCAGCCAGGATCATTTTCCCTTTTAAAATATCAATCATATTCATACCAATGTCATCATAGAAAATTTTGACTTTCACTCGACTCCAATATTTTACAAGAGGTAAACAAATACATACATAATATTGCAAGTATATCATAAGAAACAAGTTGACAAGACTTGTTTGTTATATGATTAAGAATTTTTGTACTCGAACTTGACTACTTGTGTAGCTCGAATAGATTACACGAGTGTTGGAAAACCCGCGCGATGCAGCGGGATTGCTTTTGTAGACGTGAATTTGGAACTGGTGAATGACCGGAAAATTTGTTTGGACCGGCTTTGCAAATACAATTAAAACCTTAGGGACTATTTTCGCGACTACAAAGGACTTACTTTGTAACGACACTTAAACCTTAGGGACTATTTTTGCCAAATTTCTATAGATAGGTACTAATTCTACAGGACTTACTTTGCAACGACACTTAGACCTTAAGGGCTATTTTTGCCAAATTGCTAAAGATAGCAATTAATCTTGGGACTTACTTTGCAACGACACTGAACTTGAAATTTATTTTTTTAAGTTAGCAAACATTGCATTTAATGCACCTAGCATTTAATGCACCTAGTTTGCAAAACTTGTTTTGTGTTTGCAATATGTACGATAAATAGTATATATAATAATAATAATAATAATTTGGCCAACTATCTGAACTGATGAAGACTTATCAAATAATGTGCCAACAAATCATATAGAGTTGTTTGATAACCTTATAAAGCTAATTGACCAACATTTTTTCTTAAAATCATAGACTAACGAAAAACTCGTTATGCACAAAATAAAAAGTTAACGGTGTGTTTATTTAGTGAGAAATACTTTATTTTCAAAAAAAAGTTTCATAAGAAAATGAAAAAACATATACCCATTTAGCAAGGCCGTCCTTGAATTTTTGAAATTTTAAAGGCTCTGAAAGAAGTTACATAATTAGGCATTCGAGAAAGAATGTTATATATAAAGTGTCATCATTTATAAGATGTAATGCAATTAGTTATTTAAACATTTAACATATTAGTCATTTAAGATATTTTCTCATCAAAATACTTTTTCTTCATTAAAATATATATACACATGCATATAATTGTTAACGTGAAAAATTTTTGAGCTCTTAAAATTTTGGGCGAACAATCAATCAAACCCTCACGATCCTGCTTACTTACAAATTCTAAAGACACCCTAAATTTTCAAAACTCCCATCGATGATGATGCTCTTGTAATAATAATATTACTAGTCGGAGCGATCATGCCGTTTACTTACAAACTTTGTGAAGACACCCTAAATTTTCATTTTCGTATGAAATTTTTCAATGAGAAAAATAAGATGTTTTCATTGGCTAAAGACACCCTAAATTTTCCATGAGTTCTAAAGTTTGTGTTTTAAAACTCCCATCGATGATGTTGCTCTTGTAATAATAATATTATAATAAAACAAAATCAAAAAGGAAAAATAAAATCAAAAAATGTCAGTTAAACAAGATGGGATTGAACTTGGGTCAATAAAATCCTTCACTTTTCACTTTGTTTCAATACCATCTCATCCACGCCTGACAATTGATTGAATTTTACAGCAACAAGTAATTTATTGGTTAATTCAACAACTTATGGATCGTAAATGTTTGTATCATAAATGATGTGGTATGTTGATAACTTATTTATTGGTTAACTGACTCGTGAGTCGTGAGTGCGCACACACCTACAACTTTGTTAGCCAAGATCGGTCAAAGTTTTTTATGTGATTTTTTTTTTCGTACACAAAGAATGACATATAAACACGTCCACCTGATAAAGAATAGAGAAACCAACAAGTGATTCAAACATGGGCATAAAACAAGATAAAAACCAAGAAAGACGTGGGTCTATTAGGGGGGTGGCAATGGGGCTCGGTTTGAGTTAGGCATGAGCAACCCCGATCGGCATGAACATAGTCACCATTTCAGTTTCATTCGGTGTGGCATGCATTTGTGATAAATCGGTAAACAACACCGATTCAGTGTGGAGCAAAACTAGCCGTTGGCTAGTCAAAACTAGCCGTTGCCTTCATTAAAAAGACTAAATCATCGCCATATAGTCCAAACATATCATTAAACGCCAGATTAGTCGGCTGGCCAAGTCAACATCCGATTTTTGTTTTGTAGTCGGGGTATTTTAATTCATACACATTTATACTTTTATAACACATTTATATTTTACCCTTCATCTTTCATCCTCTTCATCATCTACCCAAATCATTCATCTCCCCAACATCATCATCTCCCAACAATCATCCCTGAAAAATCATTGATGAACATCGCATTATTCCCCCGCCTCGTTCTCATTGGCGAAAATGTTGTTGCTTCTTCAATACAATGACGACAACCAGTCAAGAACGTGTTTTCATGAAACATATGGAATTTGAGCACGTGGTCATGCACACCCCTATTTTATATGGGGTTTAACTAAAAAATTGTGACACATATTATTGAAAGAAAGAAAATGTTCAGGTAGGAGGTTGTGACAAATATTATTTAAAAAATAAAATGTTCAGGTGCCGCTATGATCACAAGTGCTCACTTCCTGCACCACCATCGTAAGTGTGATATGTTTGCGTGCTGGGTTTGGCAGTAAACTGGTAATCACTACAGGATTTAGCGGTTAGTTTGATACTGAGAGTAGATGTTGACGTGACACCCGACCACACTTATTATTATATCTATTTTACAGTGAACAAGCTCTAGAGTAGCAAACTCTGTTACATACTCATGTTTCTTAGACGTTTGCGCGTGCATGATCTTTAAATCTAGAGCTGACAAACTAGTGCTCAGTTATGAAATTATACGATCGAGTTGAGACAACTCCACAAGTATAACAGTATGAAAGTCATGTTATATCAAGATCAACACTTTTTCATGCCTGCCGGAATATGATAGTTGAAAAGCAGCCCGTTGGGGCTTCTTTGGAGCTTATTTATAAGCTGAGAAGTGGGCTCCACAGCAAGAAAAAGCTTCAAAAGTCAAGTTAGCATAGCAATGATTCAAAATAAGTTGATTGAGGGCCAAGAAAGAGCATGTACAACTTAAAATTAAGCTAGTATCAGCTGACTATGATCAGCTTTTGCTGATGCAGAAAACAGATATATGGGTAAAACAGGTTTAAAACTTCAAAATTTGAACATGCTAAGGGTTTATTCGATACAATAAGTTGCAACCAACTTGATGTGGGATTACAAGTAGTAAAAAAAACAAAGCTTGCTTATTTAAAAAGCCAACTGAGCTGAGAACTGAGCCCCAGATCAGCAGTGTAGTTGTTGTTTCATGTGCAGTTCTAGAAACTTTTTTTTTTACTTGCCAAGCTCTTACAAAGACTCTTAAAACACTTTCTATCTATAACATCCAACTAACAATCTTGAGAGTACGCTGACTTTTTGGGGTTGTTGGGTAGAAAAGGTTTTGACCCGAAACTTGTTTACATCCAAACACCCCTGATTTCACATGAATTCTTTGAAACTGATTCAGAAAATTTAGAACTTGGAATTTCTTTCAACAAAAGCTAAAATAAAACTCACTACTTTAATTTAATTCAACTCACTAGAAATTTGTAAACTATGATGCTTAGATAACAAAGGGTACTTTCATTGATTAAAAGAAGAAATATTAAACTAAAATTTTAAAACATACAACTGATTTTTTTAAAACTAGAAAAAAAGGGTGCCTTATACTCATGGCTACAAGTCCCTATTTATACTAAGCTTCTAATGTCTTCAAGTCTTCATAATGCTCCTTGGTGTGTTTCTTCTGTGAGAGGCAAACAGGCTGAGGTGAATTTGTGCTTTCTCAAGCATAATCCTGACCATCCAGATGTATTGGGGAAGCACCCTTTTGATCTTAGCCATTAAAACACTTGAGCTCCAATGAGAAGGCAAGGGATTGCCAAGGTGTACTTGGATCATGTGAAGCTCCTTTGGCCTCATTGTGCAGCTTCCAATGGTGAGAGTGATTGGGGGGAGAAAGTGGAGGCTGAGTAGGATGTGATGAGGATTTTGGCGGGCAACATGATTTCTGGGATTGGGTTTTATTGTTTTTCTGGGTTTGGGTGAAAGAAGAAGAGAGGATAATTAAATGGGATGGGTTCAAAAGTGTGGAAGGGTTTTTAAGGTTTAAAGAAGTGTTTACTCACAAAACGATTAATTATCTAAACACAATTGCAAAATCCTACTAATCCTAAATGCAAGACTAGAATAAACATAGGGTTTACTCACAAAACGATTTATGCAACTCATCCTAAAAGACATGCGTGCATTTGAATCGTCTTTCCATCATGATTTTCCTTCCCAACTTCTTTGGTAGGTAATCAAATTTCCGCTTAATATTGATAATGCAAATTATAACTAATATACACATAGAGGTGAACTAATATATTTAGAGCTACAGATGAATATACAAAGAGGAACATAAAACACCTCAGCTGAAGCAACTTGCTTTCTTGGTGAAGCACATGCTTGGTTTAAAAATGTGCGCATCATTGCGCAAATTGCACGCATCATTGCATTGCATTTAGAATTTCGCATCATGACACCTAATGCGAGGCCATTCCAGATTGCATTCGCAATTGACCGCAATTTATCGCATTTGTGTAATGCTAGCAATAGTCGCAATTAGTGTAATTTGGAATTTAGGCTGATTTATGAAGCCTGACTATTTTAATAAGGACCTTAATAAATGACGTCCATAAAAATACACATTGGCAACCATAGTTCTTTCCCTACATCCAAATTACCCCATTTTTATTTCATTAAGCTCCTGGTGGTGCGACAGATTTTACAAAGTGAGTAAATTCTTTGATTTACTTTAATGCATAATCGAATAGTTCTATTCTTTCTGTTTTGTGATTCAAGTTGTAAAAATCATATGTTCTTCTTTGATTATAGTAATCACATATGTTATTTTATTAGGTACAAAGTGAGTTAATTTATTTGATTCAACATTAGAACTCATTTATTGTTCAACTTTGACTAAACTTTATAATACTAACTTTTGCTATTGATTTAATTATAAGTAAATTATGATTCTTTGTTACTGATATAACTTGCATCTTGTAAGTATACTTTTGATATATTTTAACATCGTGTCATCATCTACTTTTGATTATGTTAGTGTTTTATTTATAAGTTTGTTGTATTTACTTGGTACTTGGTAAAAATATAATATTTATAAATATTTTTTCACTTTCTTAATACTAAACGATCGTGTCTAAATTGCGCCGCATTCAAGATCACGACACGCATCGGCCTTTGGGACCTTGAGCGCATCGGATCGCAAAACACAATTTTAAACCAAGAGCACATGTTTCTTTCACCCTCTTGTAGTTACTAACGTTTTCGGCACCTTTTACATGAATCATATCAGAGACAGAAGTAAATCCACCTGCCTTTGCCTTAACAATACCAGTGGGCTGATGACCCCGTTTCTTCCTGTAATTATAATACAACCTCAAATTCCATCCTAACCACAAGATAAGTCAAAAATGATACGTACAGAATAAAGTATGGTTTCATAAACTTACATACAAGTGATGCAATTGCAAACACCTCTACACCTGGGACAATCCCATTGGTCCAACAATGTCACGTCTTCAGCTTTTTAGAAACGATATGTAAATAAGATTAATCTCATTAATAAGCCAGACAACAAAAACAATTTTATGTTCAACATATAATAATATAATAAAACACTCCATCTTAAAACAAATATAATAACCAAACACTATCACTAATCACTAATTACGAGAATAAATAGCATGTCCCGGGTAAAATTAAAAGCAAGAAAAACAATATAATAAAGATAGAAAACGAGAAATATACTTGATGGCAAAAAAGGGACTCCGTCCTTCGAATCGGATTCCATCTCGGGGGGGTTAATTTCGTTTTCACTCGTCTTCTTCTTATTATTCTTCATGTTGTTGTTGTTGTTTATCGATCCTTTTTAGATCTCGGGGAGATGATTACCAGGATGATGTTGGGGAGATGAATGATTTGGGTAGATGATGAAGAGGATGAAAGATGAAGGGTAAAATATAAATGTGTTATAAAAGTATAAATGTGTATGGACTAAAATACCCTCGACTACAAAACAAATTAGGGACCAAAATATTTTAGTCTTAAAAATAATAAAAATAAAAAATAAAATTTTTTTTTTACCTATTTAAACACCACTCATTTAACATTATTTCACACAAAACATCTCTATTTTACTCAAACAAAACATCTCTATTTCACAAACAAAATGGCTTCATCTTCATCTTCATCTTCTGAGGACGAGTTAGTTTTTCCCTCCGACTCTTCCGAACTATTGTTTTCCACAGGTTCTACCATAGAAACCTATTTAGCCGCGTGCGATGCCATTGAAGACACGACAAGCTCAACCCGAGGGTATGTTACCCGTTTTCGTGAAAAAGCTCTAGAAACTCTAATGAATGACTATTTCGTCGAAGAAAACCCAAAGTTTCCCCCATGTTTTTCGTGAAAGATTTCGTATGAATAAAAGCTTGTTTCTAAAAATTGTTGGTGATATTGAAGCGAATTTCGAATGGTTTCAAGAGGGCGTAGACGCTAGGGGAAAAAAAAAGTTTCACGGCGTTGCAAAAATGCACATCGGCCATTCGACAACTCGCAACGGGTGGACCTCCGGATAAATATGATGACTACTTAAACATGGCACGAAGAACGTCAGGTTATTTTTATAATTCGGTATTTTTTAGCTTTTTATAATTCGGTATATTTTATAATGTTTTCGTTTTTATAATTCGGTATTTTTAGTTTTTATAATTCGGTATACTTTGTAGGTGAATGCCTTGATCATTTTTGCGATGCGGTAATCCAATTATATAGGCAAGAGTTCTTACGTAGGCCGACAACCCACGACGTTGCACGCTTATTAGAGGCACATCAAGAACAACATCACATTCCTGGAATGCTTGGTAGCATTGATTGTACACATTTCGTTTGGCGAAATTGTCCTAGGCATTTGAGAGGGCAATATAAAAGAGGTGATCACCAATACCCGACTATTATGCTTGAAGCCGTAGCTTCAAATGATTTGTGGTTTTGGCATTCGTTTTTTGGTCCTCCCGGTGCAAATAACGACATCAATGTTTTGAATCAATCTCCGTTGTATCTTACTCAGCGAAATGGAACGGCGCCAAACAGTTCATTTACTCTAAATGGACAGCTTTACAAACGTGGATATTATCTTAGTGATGGAATCTATCCTACGTATTCAACGTTTGTTAAAGCATATCCTTATCCAACTGACCCGAAAGAAAAGAGATTCAAGAAGCTACAAGAGTCTGCACGAAAGGATGTCGAACGAGCTTTTGGTCGTCTTAAAAGAAAATGGATTATTCTCAGTCATCCTCTCAGGGCTATGTCCGTCGAAAAGATTCGAAAAATCGTTCATACGTGTGTTATATTACACAATATGATTTTAAAAGGCGACGGAGGCAATATCACGGTTGATATAATGGATCGGTAGGTCACGGATTTTGACCGAATGTACTACTAGGAGTTACTCGACGAAAATATCCATCACCGTCTCCGATATGATCTTACGGAGATGTAGACGCTCAAGACTTACCTTACCATTTTTGATGACTAGTAATTTTCTTTTTTTAATAAGTATTATGTAATTTTCTTTTAAGTATTAATAAAATATTATGTTTTATTAAATTGTTTAATATAATTATAAATAAAATAAAAATTAGATGAGGTATGAGTTGTTTTACATGAATTTGTGCTCAGACGTTACTGGTTCACTAAAACCGATCGAAGTCATCCTATACTAGATAATCTTAATGGTTAGATATGAGATAAGATGGAAGAATATTATTGTTGGGTGATTAGGTATGAAAAATTTAATTAGGCATGATTGCCACCCCTCACCCCTTTTTTGGTTCCAAGCCACCACTCCACTGGCCACCTCTCCGAGTGTTGGATCCTCGAAAGATGGTATTAGCTCTTAGACCAATTGATACAGCAAACCTATCAATTTTTATTTTTATTTTTTCTGAAAAAAATATCATAAAGAAACTGATTAATCTGTAGCTGTATTGATACTTTTTTTTTGGTTTGGTTCTCTTTTCCAGCTTTGCTTTTGAATGTCAGAGTTGAATGTAACAACTATGAAGTTGGTCTCTTTGGCTAAAACTTTAGATATTTCTTGAAGTGAAATCTAAGTTTTCTGTTTCACTGCGAATCTCGATTTCTGTTTCTTTACTCACCTTGTAGGTTTGAACGTTTTGTTCGAAATATCCGTTTACATATATAATATTTGTACAACATTTGAGTTTTGCATCCAACCCAAACCTTGAAAGTATGAACCAAATGTAGTGCCAAATCAAACGAGTCAATTATTGTAAACAAGCCTCCTTTTGCTCAAAAGTGTATGATTTAGTTGACCTAAACATAACTATTAGAGGTCTATTTCATTCAAACTGCATCTTAATCATACAATTATACAAACAATACAATCATACAAAGAATTACATTTCTTCCTTTAAAATACACACGCGTTCTACCTATCACTCATTTTCGAGATACTGCAATCTGTATTAAAATCGATACTCACAAACCCATGCAGGTCCACTGATGGGTACCATTTGTGATACCCATGTGGTTCCTACATGTTGATCCGGCTGTAATGTGCTAACTCGGGGAAAACTTAGCACCTAATGAAGATCTTGTGAACAAATACAAAGGTCAATAATCACACAACAATAAAAGAATTTTGAACATAGCTGCTTGGACTCTTCGCGGCATGAAGATAACTTGGTTTTCTCAAGTTCTTGCCTGAAATCAGAGACAAGAGTGGCCCAGCATTAGATTTCTGAATTGGATGACTGTGTCTAGAGATGGAAATTTTAACCCATTTATATGGGTATAACAAAAAGAAAAATAAAAAGGAAACGTCAAATGAGTCGAATAAGTCAAGAGTCTTCCAAAGTTAATTTTCTAATGGATAAAACCTACCAAAATATCCGGTTTGACCCATTACCCAATCCGCTTATGCCCATATTGCCACCTCTAATGTATGAACAGGAATTTGTTAAGATATGATGCTTGCCTTTTTAGGTATCTTTGTGAATTTTTAATGCTTCAGTCAAAGCTTTTTGCATCCAAGTTTCCAGTCATACCACCCATAATCTGAAACAATAAACGATTTTATAATTCCAAGATACAATATGGTTAGAAGGTTAAGTGTAGTAATGATTGGAGAGAACCTCGGCAACGTCATCTAGACCCTTAGCCTCACTCAGAAGTTTCTTGTTCTTGGTCTCCAGAACACCCGCAACCAAAAAAACAGCAAGAAGACTTTTTTGGTCTGTCCTTCCGATCTGCACGTTTTTCCGCTCATATTTACCATACTGTTTTAGTACTTTGCTGCTTAACTTTGCTTCTACAAGCTCATTAGACCCATTTGAAGTATATTCAGCAAACATGTTTGGATTATACTCCATGGCCCACATAACCTGGTTTACCATTATAAAGAAAAACATTATATTTTCAGAAATTCACGGAAAAAAGGATAGAAAAAAAGGAATATTATGTGGAGGGTTTCTTTTACCTCCCATAAATATAAGGCGTCTACAAAAGAAAACTCCCGTCGGAAAAGTACCATTAGCATACGAATTGCAAATAAATATTCTCCACCGTCCAATCCCTCTGATCAAATAAAGAACAATAACAATTAAGTTGAAACTTTTTTCAAGGTGACACAATTTGCAAACAAATATTCTCCACCTTCCAACTTCTAAGCCCTTTGATAGTTTGATCAAGTAAATATAGTAACATTGTCAATACAAATCGATAACATTTTCTTAGATATCTCTTCTCATAATAATCAATTTTACCTTCAAACGAGTGTCAGACAAAAAGTGCTCTAATTTAAATATATACTAGTTCACTGAATTGTAACAGAAGAAAAAAAAAACGACTTAAGATTTTTGGTGACAAAGAAAACTCAACTCATTTTTGAGTAACATACTGCTTTCCACATGAGATGTTGAAACTTGTTCTCAACTTTTACACTTCAAGTAGCTCACTTATGTCAAAGATTATAAACAAAAACCATATTCTTTTAATTAATCAAAATATTAGTACAACGCTTTAGGAGGTTGTATCATGCATGCTTAAAAAATGCACTTTGGACGACTTTCTACCCATATGACCCATTTGATCTTTAGCTAATTATCTTAATTTACCTTTTGATGCTAACATAACCCAACTCAATCTGTCCATATGTAAACGGGTAAAAATTGCCACCTCTAATGAAGATGCTTATAAATAACAGAGTCAACATACCAAGGTGTTGATGAAGAGTCGGATCAACAACTCTCATAACCTGTGACAGTATGCCAAGTTGTGATTGCACTCCCATAGAAGTTGCATTAGACCTGAAATTTTCCCTCTTCTCAGAGGGAACCATAGTTGTACCTTGTATCAATCGTTGACCATTAACAACATTGAAGTTGTATACATCGATATTAATAAACGAACATGGCAGTTCAACTTCACAATATTATATGCTAGTTTTACATAATCAAGCAAACCTATAGAAGTACAAAAGAAGGTGTTAGGGATTGCTTTATTTCCTGCATTGCAGATAAGCAGTTCAGAAATAGTGTTTGGATTTGCTTATATGCTGTAAATAATGCAACCAGACTCGGAAAAAACGATTAGAAAGTGTCAACCGACTCCAGATCAAGGGTTTTAGGTGAAGTGGGAGTAAGAAAGTGCTTAACTGCCTAGAAAAAAGCAACCCAAACACCTTTTAAGTCACAATCTCTACGTAAACAAAGACATTCAGCTCAGATTTTTTTAACTATTGGATTAACTACAGGAACCAAAGACTTATAGATCTATATACGCATATGTTTTTAAAAAAATAGAAACTATAGGCATGCAATTAATGAATCTACTATTTAGTTCAAGATTCCAGTTGTGTTACAAAAGAACAGAAGCGTACCACTTTACGCATTGCATGCTCAAAGCACCAAAAGGCATCTGCTTCATCCCCTAGAAGAATAATCATTGGGGAACATATATCATTCATTCCTGCATAAAAGAAATGAAAAAAAGGTGATTATGTAACCAAAATGCTTTACACCTACAGATTTAAACCAGGAATAGAGTTTGTCACCTTGAACATAACCGATATCGTCATCTACCCAAGTATATATAGCAAGGACATCCCATAGTTTGGCCTGATTAGCTTCGTTCTCATAATAAACAAGAGCACGATCTGTGCGCACAACATCCAAACCTGTATTTCAATCGTGTTAAATGTGCACTACAAGTTATAAATGTTCTATGAGCAAATTAGAAGGCACTGCAAGAAGATAAGGCCAAAAATGAATTACATTTCAGTCAGTTGAGACAAAGAGGATTGGTTAAAGCATTAAGGACCGTCAAGGAGATTATACAGTACATATATGCATAATAACTTATCTTAAGAAAAGTGCACCCTACTTGTAGACATTACGATCCCTGATGATGAGCAGCACATGCACACACAACCATGTGAAAAATATACGTGAACCATGCATTCCCTCACATAACAGACAGCAATTCTAGAATTTATGATCTTAATCTCATAAAGAAGTGCAGTGGCATGAAAGGAGCATATGGACGCACAATAGGTTGAGTTCACAAACCTATCTGATGCAAACTCAGTTTCCACTTGATAACCTTCTTGTCTGAATCAGCATCAGATTTTGGTAGGTCAGTTCCGCTATCTTCTACCGGTTCTCCATCATCCGAAATTAAAGGTGTCATGACAAACTTCCCACTGCCAACAATGGGTACAATCTTTTGCATTGCTCTTTCCATGATTCATACTGTTGCCTAAGAACATAAAATGCACCAGTATATAAGAGTGGTATCATTATATGATGGGTAATGGGTCCTTTGCCTAACATTTTACGACTATAAGCTTTAGCGGAAAGTACTACCTCCTCTTTTTCCTGAGCTTTTCTCGTTCCTCAGAGGTACTGTTGGGATCATAACAACCCAGCAAAAATTCCCAGACTGCCCCTTTAATTGCTGGATGAATGCCCTATGATTGAAAAAAATATATTATTAGGATATTTTGCTCCTAAATGTTACCAAAAAAATGATGGCCCATGTTCTTCATAACTTCTAGATATAAATTGGCTTGTTGCACAGTTTCACCGCAAGGAATTGCAACAGAAAAAAAAAAGTATGACCGTCATTATTAGACAAGTAGAGGGAGTTACAAAATATCTATGGAGAGACTACTTTCCACCTACTTCAAACTTTTGTAATTCCCCTAAAATATTCTTTTTAAAAAGTAAGGGTAGACCTATCTGATGCATAAACATATACGCAATATAGAACCAAAAGAAGTCCAACCGATTTTAATAACAGGGGTAAAAAATGTGTTTTAAAAAACCATGACATTGTGTTTTCAGTTTCTTGTACAAAAAAAATATATGCCATAAACACGGAGAGACAATAAAATGAAATAAAAGAAGAAAGTAGAAGCTATACCCCTCTTTGTATCCTCCTAAGCACACCTGCTATTCCCAAACGACCATCTTTATCAAAAGCAGCATTCCATCTCCTTTCACTTAGAGTTTTCCCAATCTGGAACGGTATATAAAACACCAATTTGTATTCATTTTGACAAAACTACTACCACTCTACCAGCAAGACAATATAATTCTCACCTATATCACGCAATATCTATCTTCTTTTTTAAGGAACATGCATGACAAGTATATTAATCATAGCGTTACTTGCGGTTTGACTAAGCTATAAAATATAAACTTCAAGGAAAGTTAAGGATCCCTGTAAGTGTGTCTTAGGGGGTGTCTGCGATTTGCTTATTATAATTGTGTGTACCTTTAAGTTTACAATATTCAAAAAAGTAGTATGGAATACGTAAGTCACAAATTGATAATTCGTAACTGCTTAAGGGTTATCTCACTCTCAATTAATCACATAACCTACTGGGATAAGCCTAATTCCGACACCTTCAAAACTGCTTATCGAAACACAAAAACGCAGTTCTATTAAGCAATCTCAAACACCCCATGAATTTGTTTGATCCGGATGTAGTCAACTAGAGAAACAAATTAACAAAAAACCGCATGTAACATTAAAGCAAGCCACCATTAACAACTAAAAGATACATGTGAACAGACCTTGGCCTTAAATCGAGTCTTGGGAACATCAGCTTGGCACTCGGGCCTAATCGGAAAATATGATTCCATATCTTCATTTGTAGTACGATTAAGAATCCTCAACATAAGACAGCTGCAACTAAAACCCACAAAAATCACAGCTACTTATACTCCCGAAAGCAATCACCCTGCTTAATTCATAAACCCATACACAAACGTTATAAAGCTTAATTAACAAAGTTTCATTCACAATTTACCATCTATACCAACAGCAAAGAATTTTCAAGTTGGGCAATTTCAATATATTTATCAGTACAACTACCAACAGCTCAAAACTTTCACGATCTGTACAACTACCAACAGCTCAAAACTTTCAAACCGTAAATTTTTAATCCACTACGTAGTTCATGCTTACTTTTTTCTACTTATCAGCAGATAAGCAGTTTGGAGAATCCAAACTGCTTATGCTAATCTCCTAGGGTAATAAGAAGCAGGTAGAGACATGCTTAATTGCTTATAATAGTGAACTCTTTCCGTTTTATCTAACCTAAGAATCCTTAAAAGGATAAATTCAAGTATTCAACCCTCTAAAGTTCTACTCTCGACTTGTCGGAAACTTATTTCAAATAAATATGAAACAAGAAAACCTAAAACTATTTCCTGTAGTACTTATTTATAAGCAGAATCCTAAACGGCAACAGTTCGAAACGTCGAAATAAAGGATTTGAATAATTTTAACGCATGAAATGAGAAGAAAACTATGCAATCAGATTGTGCAATTTCAATAAACCCTAAATAAGCAAATTTTCATTAAAATTTCCACTAACAAAACATCAATTCATGAAATCAAAAGAAAATACAGGATTTTATGTCATACCTTATTTATATAAAGAGAATGTCGGATTTAAATGATAATGAACCAGAAATATGAATTGAATTTTTGATTTTGTTCAAATTTTATATATAAAAAAAGTTGTTTATTATAATGATTTGAATCGGTTTTAATGAAATAAAAATAATCATGTTTTTGTTTTTGTGTTTTTTATGTCTTTAGAAATGAATGGTTGAGTCCCCTAGATGATGAATGTAATCAAGTTGAACCCCTCAAGTTATTTTGTATGAGAAATATTGATAACTAACAATCTCGCAATATTAAAAAATTTCTCACGGTCACGGGTACTGCTAGGCTACGAGCCCAAAATGGCATAACCAAATGATTGTTTAGCCAATAATGGATTACGAGCCACAGAATGAATCAAGGAACTAAGGATGTTTCCAATACCGATAGTTGCTCTCACTGAAGCAATTATAGCAGCTCCCACTGAAGCAATTGTAGTAGCTCCGAACCCTATTAGTTTTGCACCTTCTAAGATCTCGAGTTGATAATTATCCTCACGTTTTTTCTTTTTCATTCACGATTTCAAGTCATTTTTTATCATTTCTTCTCATGATATTAAATGTTTCCATGCGTTGTTTTAGACCGGAAAAACCAACCAAAAATAAAGAAAAAAACAAAGAAAAAAAAAAGAAAAGAAAAATGGTCTCACACCAGTACCAAATGATCCAATTTCTTGTACCGTGGTATAGATCTGGTTCTATGATTGTATCCATAAACCATATCTCGATGATATAAGGGAATGAACAACGGGTTTTGGTCAAGCGTCGAACAGAACCAAAATAATGAGAAAATAGAAAAAATTTAATAGTAAAAAATACAATGACTTTCATGTGTTTCGCATAATTGGAAGTTTGAACTCAAATTTATATATGTTCTTTTGAACAATTGAAAGTACATAAGAGTGGTAGCAGTACTTGAAGATATTACATTTTTTAGTAACATTAAGGTTTTATTTTCTTTCCCAAAATTGGTTCCATAACGAGAAAAAACATAAATCCAGATCGATATTGGCACCAATCGAGCATTGAAACATGCATCTCGGTTAGATTCTCGGTTAAATAAAGTTTCAAGATCGAGCTCAAACCTAAACTTATATCTTACATTTATAAAATCAAATTTTATTTTTATTTGATCAAATCCTTTACAAATAAATCGTGTATTCGTAAAAGACTAAGTAATTTCCTGTGTAATAGCATTGACGATGTATATTTTCAACAAAATATGGTTTCGTTAATTTGTGTGTTCATATTTATTCACTTTTTGTGTATTGTGGATTTCTGTATGTGGTTTATAAGGAATAAACTGTTTTTGTGTGCGTGTGCGATCTTTTATGGTTTTGCAGATAACCTATTAAGACGACGGCCAAATAAATTATCGACGGCTCTAGTTTATCAATTGCATGACTATAGTTTCTTTTCTATAAAAGTTTATAGCAAATAGTCTAATGCTTGTGCGAAGCAGCGAAAACAGACATGTGTACGTATTTTTTGGTTTTTTTCTTCTTTTGGTTTTAGTCGTACACTGATTGTTCGTGATGGTGATGTAAAAGAAGGAGTGTGGAGTAGGAAGAATGAACAAAGTCCGGATAATAAGTTGTAATTAACTATTCAAATAATACTGTAATAAATGATGTTGCCTTTTATTGGTAAAATTATTTTTGTTAAATCTGCTTGTAAAAGAAGTTTACATTTTGGTGATTCAATATGATATTATAATATCATAATTTTTAGTTTCAATGAACAAGGTGTAAGTATACATGATATGAATGATAAGGTTGAATTGATTGATTGTCTTCCATACAAGAGGTAAGGATAAATACAAGGGTAGTAGAATAGTTAGTTTTGGTAAATAGATAATTACCCACTAATGACAACTAATCACAATAAGTATGCTTACTAGGATACAACTAATAATCTAACGCTCCCATGTAGTTTGAGCGGCGAAATCGTGAAAGCTCGGACTGGATATTAAAAACTAATAAACAATACATTAAAGCAAATATATCAAACTGAGATGGAGTTTTTTGTTTTTTTTTGTTTTTTGTTTTTTTTTTGTCTCAAACAATTGTTCGATGACATCGAAATTAGTACCTGAAAATATATGTTAAGAATTGGTTTTTTATGTGAGTTTTATAAGTGCACAAATTGTTTGATGAAATGCTCAAGTAAAAGTTTGAACTAAAAGTTTCTGTGTGTACAAGCTTACACATTGCTTATTATCGTTTAGTTAAGTTGATAATCAGTTTTTAGGAATTGAAAGTATATTGGACTGTTTATCTGAACTTACCCATGTGATTATTTAAGAGTCAATAATTTAGTTTTTTAAGCTTTTGAAATTGCATTTTGAACCATGTAGTCAATTTCGGTGGTATACCAGTGGTATACCGCCGAGATTTCGGTTTTCGGCCCTTCCCTATTATTTCGGTCAGAATTTCGGTTCCGAAATTTTCGGCGAAATTGACCGAAATTTTCGGTTAAAAAACCTGAGATGGAGAAAAGTAAGAAAGAAAGAACCTGAGATGGAAGGAAATAAGAAAGAACGAACCTGAGATGGAAGGAAATAAGACAGAAAGAAAGAACCGTTGTGTTTTTTTTTTTTTTTTTTAGATAATTGTTTTAATGAGGATTTAGGTCTAGGTTAACATATATGGGTTTTTTTATTAATAAAAAGTGATTGGTCTTTTAAAAAGTCACATGGGCTTTAAATAGTTGGGCTTTAAAAACCAACGTAATTTATATAAAATTACAACATTTATTATTTTTATACACATAATTTCAGAAATTATTATATAAAATATTATTAAAATTACCGAAATGCCACTGAAATCCCACCGAAATTTCGTAAATTTCAAATTTCGGTCCTTGACCGAAACACCGAAATTTCGGTCATTAACTACATAGATATTGAAAGAACTTCATCCGACATACAAATAATCTGGCTACATTGTTTGTATCGGTACTGGGATTTTGCCAGTTATTAGATATATGTCGATGGGAAGGAAAAACTACTCTCTTCTTATGTGATAGAACTTCATGAGGTGTTATTAGAAAAGAGGGCTCATTAGGATTTTTGCTTAAATTTGGTCTCCAAACTCAAGTCTGTTATGAATACAATGATTGGGCTTCAAGCGGAGTGTTTGGCTAGCTTATTTGAGGGGCTTATTGGCTTTTTGAGCTGTTAAAATCGATAGTTTTACTAACTTCTTATTGTGTTTATAATCAACCATATCCTTGAAGTTTATTGACTCCGTAGTATCAGTTATTTTCCAATTGCATCAAACATTGAACATATAGTTGACTATTATAAGTCAACTTGCTAAATAGTTGGTTATGTATAAATTTGTTTGTTTGTCCTATGGGTTAAATTTTGTGAGATCATACATTGTTTACCAGTTGACTTTTATAAAGTCATACTTAACATGTCAGGTGTAATGGTATAATTCGCTCAAACAATCACCCTTTTATGTGTTGGTGGAATTGTCTTGGATTAGAATTAACTAAGGTGTGGTATAAATGTGTATGGACTATAATACCTTCGACTAACTAACATAAATCAGACGTTGACATTGGCGTTAATGATCAAGGGACGAGTTTAGCATATAAACTCCTTATTTTGGACACCCGGCGATGAAAAAGGGAAGTTTTGTCCCATCGTGATGCGTATATACAAGATTAGGGACGAACCATGTATTTTGACAACTTTAACTAATGTAATTTCTCAACAAAATAATAATAATAATAATAATAATAATAATAATAATAATAATAATAATAATAATAATAATAATAATAATAATAAGGTACCGTGCTGCTTGCTCTAAGGTTTTTCACGGAGATATTTACGGGGATCACGTTGTCTCGTGTCGTAGTATTGTTGGCATTAAACATCGTCACAACCTTGTGCGCGATGTTACCTTTAAAGGGTGAAATAAGATAAATAAAATGAGTTATGTACAAACAATAGCACAAGAAGAAGGAAAAATTAGGACAACCCCTAAACATTCCCACTCTTGCCTAAAAACAAAAAATGACAACTACTAAGGATAACAAAAGAAGTAGTTGTAATAATATCCAATACATAGATAATCAATAGCCAAACTAAAAGCAATGACCAGCATAAGAATAACCAAGGCCACCCTGAGAATCACCAATCCTAGTAGAAGACAAGCCATTCTATTGCCTCACCATACTACGAATACATGGAAACAAATGCAAAGGGACCAACCAATGCACGACCAAAACATCACCATATGAGTAAGACAAATAGATAGCTAACCTACTAGGACTTGTAGAACCGGGTCGACCCAAACACATTGATAAGCATAGAGCATATAACACCAAGTGATTTTCCAATCAATTCCATGAGAAAGAGTCTTGGATGTAATAAGCATCAAATCAACTGAATAAAAATCTTGAATCAGCAACATCAACTCCCAAAACATCTTCAAAGATGTTATTGTTGACATATGCTCTCGATCTGGGATTTCCGCTCGCAAGGAGGTTGATATTGGGCTTTTTGGAGATGGGGACAGATCATTGCGACCGGCTGACATATTACTCTACTCTTGGGATAGTGGGACGCGATGTATGTGTTGATCTTACGGGTTAAATCGCCTTTAGCGCAATCCGGGTTGATTGATTTTATACCGAGGCGGCGATCGGATGATCTTTTCAGTAAGCGGGTCAAGTACGATACCAAATGTGCGGATATTGGGTATGGGTTTCTCCTTCTTTTTCCTCTTCGGGAACTTGAGAAAGATGCGCCACCTTACTCAGCGTATTCGACGTTTCTCGATGACTCGGGACATTGGGCGCGTGCGGCCAGTTCATATCTTTAATAGGATTGGTTTTACCATCGCTAGAGGTGTGGGGCTCGATTGGTTTGAGGCTCCCACTAATTTTTGTAATCCTATGAGTTTTTAATAAAAGTGTGATTTAATTAAAAAAAAATAATAATAATAATAATAATAATAATAATAATAATAATAATAATAATAATAATAATAATAATAATAATCCCCCAGCCACACCTTTGTTTTTGTTGATCTCACGGGGTCGTCGCCCTTGACACAGTCCGGGATGATTGATTTTATGCCAGGGTGCGGTTATTGATGCCGCACAACGTAAACGTGTCAAGTACGATGCTAAATGTGTGGATATTGGATATGGTCAGTGTTGTAAATATCGGTCTTGGCGGCCGATATATCAGTGATATATCGCTTATCGGCGATCCACCGATACGATATTTCACTTATCGGTCAAATTTATCGGTTGGTCAATATCGGTCAAATATCAGTCAATATCGGTTATATTGGTTAAATATCGGTTAAATATCGGTTAAATATCGGTTAAATATCGGTCAAATATCGGTCAAATATCGGTTAAGAGTGGGAAATACATAACTAAATGCATATACAATGTAAAATTTGTAATATTTATATAAACTATATAATTAAAAATATTAAATATAACAATAAAACTAATAAATATTTATAAATATGTATATAAAATATATAAATACCTATAAAAAATTAATTTCTTTATAATTTAGGGTCTCCGTTATATCACTTATATATCGCCAAGACCGATATGGCGCTTGGCGATGGTCGATCCGTAGAGGACCGCCAAGCGATATTTACAACACCGGATATGGTTTCCTCCCTTCATTTTCTTCTTTTGGAGAGCTGAGAAGGATCGCAAGAACCTTCTAAAGCGCGATTCGACGATTCTTTATGACTCAAGACATTGGGGCACGTGTTGCGGTTCATATTTTTAATAGGATTGGTTTTTTATTCTTCAGGGGTGTGGGGGCAGGTTGGTTTCTGCTTTCCACCAATTTCTCAGTAAACCCTATGAGTTTTTTAATAAAGTGATGTTATAAAAATAAAAATAAATAAAATAATAATAATAATAATAATAAAGTGATGATTTATATAAAATAATAATAATAATAATAATAATAATAATAATAATAATAATAATAATAATAATAATAATAATAATAATAATAATAATAATAATAATAATAATAATAAT
Source organism: Chrysanthemum lavandulifolium (assembly GCA_022545495.1). Lineage (NCBI taxonomy): Eukaryota > Viridiplantae > Streptophyta > Magnoliopsida > Asterales > Asteraceae > Chrysanthemum > Chrysanthemum lavandulifolium. Next base: position 182,612,979 of record CM040238.1, read on the forward strand.
AATAATAATAATAATAATAATAATAATAATAATAATAATATTCCTATGAGTTTCTAATAAAGTGATGTTATTAGTAATAAAAAAAGTAAAAATAATAAATAATAATAATAAAAATAATAACAATTTATTTAATCTTAATACTAATAATTTCTAAAAGTTTATCAACATATTGTATTTTAGTATTTTATAAGACACCATATTACAACTTATTTTTTTATTGTTATGTTAGTTCATAGTGCGTGTATCATATGCAATCTCAGTTATTAAATATTGAAATGTGTGCAATGACCATATGATTTTTAAATATTGTTTTGACATTTATATATAGTTGAAATTGCGGGGATATTATTGTGAATAGCTTGAATGTTTACAATCACAAAACATTGTATAAATTTATTATTTAGTCATGGGGTTCATTTTTTTTCCTTCTTGTTCTTGCGCATTAAATACGTTAAATACAAACCTATTTCCGAATATTGCTATAATGATGGTTGATAGATTGGTGCTTTACTCATTGATTGTTCCGGCGCATTAATTTCAAAGATATTATACAAAGTTTCTTAAAATAATTTGGCCAAAATGCATTATACAACCGGTGTATATATTTTTGTTAAGTTTTTTAGGTTTGACTTTTTTAATTGGTCAAATCCAGCCTTGATAGATGATAACTATAAAGTGAAGCTAATCAAAGAGTTCGGTCAAAGAGGATTCAACACCTCAAATGTCGTGTACTAAAAAAATTTACACGGCGAATAACGTGCATTGTTAGTTATGTCATAATTGATGTAATGTTTTATTTTCAGTTTCACTAAATATTTTTATATGTTTTTTAATACATGTTAACAATTTTTACTTCAGTTGAATTATCGCATGTTACGAAACACTTACCACAATATCATATATTATTAATTGTATGTCGGTAAAAACCGCTGTCGTTAAGCGCGAGTACTCGTGTAGTCATGGATGGAATTATGTAGGGGTAGGAGAGGGCTCTGGCCCCCTCAAAATTTGCAGCGCCTAATGTAAATATTATAGGTTTTAGAGGTTATTTAGTTAAGGTTATAAACAAATCTCCGATTCAGTCTACCCAAAATAAATTAAGCCGCTATAAAAAAATGTTCAAGTTTCGTCTACGCGTGTAGTATTGATATAAGACAACAAGTTCAACAAGTCAATCACATTTCATTTTGCATAATTGTGATCCCATGAATAAATCAAATGACAGTTGTGGTCCATAAAACGAAAACGTCATCATATGATGCTTTGCAGGTTACATACAATGTGCTCAGCGGCTAACACGGAACTGATGTACGGAAAAAGCATTCAACAAGCCAATCACACTTTTACACCTAGCTTATCTATATGTTTAGTTCAAACCCATTTTCTTTTTGAACAAGCCAAGTCTATATTACCAAGTTACCAACCACCAACAAATTCCACAATATTTCTACACTAACGTAGCTCCTTAACCAAGTAACTATCTTAATTAATCGTCTCATTTAAAATTGGTTTAGCTAATAACTTAACACTAAATTCGACGACAAGCGTTAATTCCACATAAACTTTACTAATTGAACGAACGTGGATAAAGTATTTCGTGCTTGTACGTTAAAGTTTAACCGAACGCCTAGGCATGAACATTTACGTATCCGGATTTTTTTTCTTCACATTCGTTCGGTAAAAGAATAAAGTTGTTCATTTATCGTTCATAAACATGATGAACAAACGCAAAACATCAAATGCTCAATAGTTTTGTCGGAAACTTATTTCAAAGGATAAATTCAACACTCTAAAGTTCTTCTCTCGGCTTGTCGGAAACTTATTTCAAATAAACATGAAACAAGAAAACCTAAAACTATTTCCTGTAGTACTTATTTATAAGCAGAATAAATAAGCAATCCTAAACGGAAACAGTTCGAAACATCGAAATTAAGGATTTGAATAAATTTTAACACATGAAATGAGAAGAAAACTATGCAATCAGATTGTGCAATTTCAATAAACCCTAAATAAGCAAATTTTCATTAAAATTTCCACTAACAAATCATCAATTCATGAAATCAAAAGCAAATACAGGGTTTTATGTCATACCTTATTTATATAAAGAGAATGTCGGATTTAAATGATAATGAACCAGAAATATGAATTGAATTTTGATTTTGTTCAAATTTTATATAAATAATGGAAAAAAAAAGTTGTTTATTTTAATGATTTGAATCGGTTTTAATGAAATAAAAATAATCGATGTTTTTGTTTTTGTGTTTTTTATGTCTTTAGAAATGAACGAGACTGGCACTGGTCGCCGCGTTGCGGGCGGGCGAATTTTTTAGCCGAGGTGATTGTGCATTAATAAATAGTAATATAATCATTTTTTTTTCTTTCGGACGGGCGAATTTTTTAGCCGAGGTGATTGTGCATTAATAAATAGTAATATAATATTATTTTTTTTCCCGTACTGTAGCAGCCCGGCCCATTTCGTACTGTAGCAATGTACTGTAGCTACTGTAGCTGTACTATAGCTACAGTACATTGCGTTTTAATATATACTTATAATGGTTGAGTCCCCTAGATGATGAATGTAATCAAGTTGAACCCCTCAAGTTATTTTGTATTAGAAATATTGATAACTAACAATCTCGCAATATTAAAAAATATCTCACGGTCACGAGTACTGCTAGGCTACGAGCCCAAAATGGCATAACCAAATGATTGTTTAGCCAATGATGGATTACGAGTCACGAAATGAATCGATGAACTAAGGACGTTTCCAATACCGATAGCTGCTCCCACTGAAGCAATTATAACAGCTCCCACTGAAGCAATTGTAGCAGCTCCGAACCCTATTAGTTTTGCACCTTCTAACATCTCGAGTTGATAATTATCATCACGTTTTTCTTTTTCATTCACGATTTCAAGTAATTTTGTATCATTTCTTCTCATGATATTAAATGTTTTCATGCGTCGTTTTAGACTGGACAAACCAACCAAGAAAAAAAGAAAAAAAGTCTCACACCAGTACCAAATGACCCAATTTCTTGTACCGTGGTACAGATCTGGTTCTATGACTGTATCCATAAACAAGATCTCGATGATATAAGGGAATGAACAACGGGTTTTGGTCAAGCGTCACAAAACCAAAATAATGAGAAAATAGAAAAAATTTAATAGTAAAAAATACAATGGCTTTCATGTGTTTCGCATAATTGGAAGTTTGAACTCAAATTTATATATGTACTTTTGAACAATTGAAAGTACATAAGAGTGGTAGCAGTACTTGAAGATATTACATTTTTTAGTAGTACTAAGGTTTTTATTTTCTTTCCCAAAAATTGGTTCCATAACGAGAAAAAACATAAATCTGTATCGATATTGGCACCAATCGAGCATTGAAACATGCATCTCAGTTAGATTCTCAGTTAAATAAAGTTTCAAGATCGAGCTCAAACCTAAACTTATATCTTACATTTATAAAATCAATTTTTATTTTTTATTTGATCAAATCCTTTACAAATAAATCGTGTATTCGTAAAAGACTAAGTAATTTCCTATGTAATAGCATTGACGATGTATATTTTTCAACAAAATATGGTTTCGTTAATTTGTGTGTTCATATTTATTCACTTTTTGTGTATTGTGGATTTCTGTATGTGGTTTATAAGGAATAAACCGTTTTTGTATGCGTGTGCGATCTTTTATGGTTTTGCAGATAACCTATTAAGACGACGGCCAAACAGATTATCGATGGTTCTAGTTTATCAATTGCATGACTATAGTTTCTTTTCTATAAAAGTTTATAGCAAATAGTCTAATGCTTGTGCGAAGCAGCGAAAACAAACAGGTGTACGTATTTTTTGGTTTTTTATTTCTTTTTTTTTTTCTTTTGGTTTTAGTCACAATCGATTGTTCGTGATGGTGATGTAAAAGAAGGAGTGTGGAATAAGAAGAATGAACAAAGTCCGGATAATAAGTTGTAATTAACTATTCAAATAATACTGTAATAAATGATGTTGCCTTTTATTGGTAAAATTATTTTTGTTAAATCTACTTGTAAAAGAATTTTACATTTTGGTGATTCAATATGATATTATAATACCATAACTTTTAGTTTCAATGAACAAGGTGTAAGTATACATGATATCTTACTATCTTATAATAGAGGGATGCACTTCCCTCATATTAATTATTTTAAGATTTTCATATATAGAATTTTAAGCAAATACAACTTACAAAGCATTAGTTACAATACTTAAAGCACAAATAAAAATACAAATCAAACTACAATTAATGCACAACTTAAAACACCCCTTCACAAATAATTACAATTCTCTAATCAAGATGTACACATTCATATAGCAGCCCTCTTTATTCTTTGGAGTCTCCTTTTTTCAAACCTATCAAATGACTGTGAGAAGATTGTGCATCTGGTTCACATATTGTCATCCCACTAACGAAAAAGAACACAAACGAAGGAAGAAGAGATCTCAGTTTTGTTCAACTTTTTACAAATCTTTAAGATTCACAAGTTTTTTTTGAACATACAACCATCATAGATCTATTAGAAGATTAGTAGATAACTTATGTTTTAATATTCGAAAACTTAAAGGAAAGAACATAAAGAAATACATCCGAGACATAGATCGATTCATTAACATCCAAAACAAAAAGAAAAGAAACATAACAATTATGTTATTTTCTTTCTTTGGTTAGTTCAAAGACCAAAACAAGACACCAAAACAATTTGTGGAACCTACCTGAGACCCTTCAAAGGATCTTGAAGCCTTGAAAATGCTTTCTTGATTCGAAGTGAGCAGCAAATGATGACATAGTTAGGGTTCGGTTGTGTTTGTGTTTGTGATATTCTATTACTGTGATGTCACACCCTCGCCGGAGGCGGAAACACGAGGTGTAACGGAAGGGAACATAAGCAAAAGATAATAGAACATACCAACGTTAATATTTAAAATAAGGAATACACCATTACAATACCAGTTTAGCCGTCATCGGCAAATATATTACAAAGTTTAGTTCCCAAAATATTGAATTCTATTACATAATGATTTGTAGTGACAAGTGAAAACTTCATTATGCAAGACCAGTGAAAAAGCTTACTAACGATCACCGAAATGCATGAGAGAAAACGGGTCAACTATGAAAATAGTTGGTGAGTAAACACGTTTAGCAAAATAAGAAAACTCGAAAGAAATATCAAAGCTTTGGTCGACGAAAATGGTCCACAAATCAAAGGCATTGTAAATCCACTCGGCCCAAGTTCCGCCCATACAAAACTTGCAACTGTGTGTTCACAACCCACCGCCAAAAGTAGTATGTCTAATAGTCAAGTATAAGCGGTCATAATAGTTCACAATATAGTACTACGAATATAATCATACGGGGATGCTCGAACATGGGAGACTTTGCCTTTGCCCAACAAGTGGAGACTCCTTTGTCACTCGACCACCTAGGCGAGAATTATTGAGACCGCTCCACCAATAAGGCGAGACTTTATAGTGATGCTCGAGCAGGGAGACTTTGTACCGCTCCAACAAGGGAGACTCCTTTGTCACTCGACCACCTAGGCGAGAATTATTGAGACCGCTCCACCAATAAGGCGAGACTTTATAGTGATGCTCGAACAGGGAGACTTTGTACCGCTCCAACAAGGGAGACTCCTTTGTCACTCGACCACCTAGGCGAGAATTATTGAGACCGCTCCACCAATAAGGCGAGACTTTATAGTGATGCTCGAGCAGGGAGACTTTGTACGGTTCAATAAGTTCAAATAAGTAATAGGTTCGTAATTAAGTTCAAGGATTTGATTCGAGTTCACAAGTTCTAGTCAAACTAGTTAATAAAAGTAGTAAACAATTTAGCTCAAGAAAGGTTCATGCATTTCGCCCCAAAATATAGTAAAAACGGAAAAAGGGGGTTTGTGATTACTCACTTGGTGAATAGATGCGATGACAAAAGTGGTTACACCGAAATGTAGCGTGAATCTCGAAACTGACCTATTATGAATGATATGATATGTAATGAGTTGCAATGTAATGTTATGCATGCATTTCGTATGTTATTTATACCATTTGCGGGTTTTGAAAATATTACTTTTCGTCGAAAAATGCTCTTTTGACGTCTTGACCATTCAAAAATCACTTTACAAGTTTTTACGTCAAAATGTCATCCTACAATGGTTTCGTAATGATTTATGGTGAAATTATCACTTTTCGTCGCAAAACAAAGTCGTCGGAATTGTCATGAAATTAACAAAAATGGCTCCGAAAAACTAGTCGTAAAATGGTGTACGTCGATCGTTAGAGAACGAACTCGACGGTTTTGGAAAGTTTGTATCGATATCTAGAAGTTTCAGTTCAGAAGTTTTCGTCCAAAAGGTCTCGATCATAAAGATAATAAGGCTAAAGATAATGGTTTTGGCTAATTGTAGTGCAAAAAGTGAGTTTCGGCCAAGTTTGAGCAATCGTAATTAATTTACTATAATTCCGCTATACAAACGGCTTATCGTTTTGAAAAATATGGCCGGTGAACTTGATTTTACTAGAAGACAATTCGTTCCAAAAGTTTCACAACCTCGTTAAAAAAGCAAGAAACATGGTCGTTACACCTAATGAAACACTTGTAACGCAAAAATAATATTGTTTTCGAAAATAATAGTTACGGCAACTTTAATAAAACGTGCATATCTTTGTCGTTTCAAATCCGTTTTCACGTATAATACGTCCTTAGCTTCGTATCGAAGTAAACTAATATATTTTGACTAGTCGAAATAATTTGTGAAGCTTAAGGCTCGTTTTGACCCGAACAAACTAAAACCGCATCTGAAATTTCGAAAACTATTTATTTCGTCGTCAAACTTTAAAATCCATAACTTCTTCGTTATAACTCCGTTTTATCCGCTCAAGCCGCCACGGATTCGCTTTTAAAGTATATTTTCTAAATATCAAGGCCAAAGTTTCGCATACCAACTGTCGGTTTTTCCGAAAAATGAAATAAGGACAGAACATAAATTATAGTTATCGAAAATAGTTTTCTCGGACAAAACCTATTCTAATCCCTTCAAATCAACTCCAAAGCTAATCTAATCCTACCATACACCTTCTTAGGGTGTCATGGGTTCCTAATCACCATCAAGACCAAGAATACCATGGGGATAATTATAGGATGACCATAAATATATATATAACTTCTTAAAATCATGAAAAATGGTATAAATCACATATCATGCATACTTGCTCCAAAAATGAAAAGATACATAAGAAATGATAAGAAAACATGAAAAATGATAAAAACATGCTTACAAGTGAAAATGATGAAGTGAAAGTAACAAGGATTAGCCTAAATACTCTTGGTTTTTATTTCAAAACCTAATAAAGAGTAATAACTAGATTGTATTGCTTGAACTTGAAAAAAAAAAGATGATGATCCCTTGGCTTCTCTTGAAGGCCGGTTCATAAGCAAAAAGGAAGAGAAAGAAAAAAAAACTTTTACACCTTATGAAATGAATTGTATGAGTTGGTATGAATTATTACTTGTACTAATAAAATGATTTATTTCAAAGACAAGATCCCCAATTTGAGGATAGTTGATGGTTTGTCTAACTTATTTATTTATTTTTTTAAGTAGTAATGTGTAAGTGTTTGATAAAGAGTATAAGTAACATGTGTAGGAAAAAAAATGTATAATTAAAAGTAAATGGTAACTTTTAGGTATAAGCAAATTTTTAATAGATCAAAATAGAGTATGATGATTTTATAAAAATTGTAAAAATGCATTCCTTGTGAAATTTGAGTGATATAAAAATTATCGTATAGTTTTTAAGAAAAGTGTCGTAATAATATAATTTTAACGATTTATATACCAAATAAATTTAAAACACTAGGTAAACTCAAAATATAGTTTTTATAAACTAAATGTAAGTTTAAAAATATGTCGGGATCATTTTTGAAAGTAACGGATTAAATATTCAAAATAATAATTCACGCGATAACGTTTAATTAATATGAAAATAACGTGTACTGAAAAATGCAAAACCATGCACGAACCGTTATGAAATGATGAATATGTAGTATGAGAAATGACCGGAAAATGAGAATTGTGACATTCTTCCCATGTCAGCGGAATCACGTCCCCGTGATTCGATTAACGATACTATGGTCCGAACCTCGACAGAGTTCTAAAAGTTCATGCTCATACGAACAGTCTAAATGATCATATCAATGCCCATGCGTACAGGTTCCCCATTCAACTAAGTACGTGCCCGTGATTAGATTGGATAGGGTAAACTTGCCCAATATCGAACGTAGCTCTCAAAAGACCTTTAGGTAGTCGATTCAAATTTAATCCCACAACTCATCAAACAAGAACTGTCATGAGATTAAACTAAACCGACTTGAGTAAACTTGTCTCTTAGCTTGATTTTCGCAACTCATCAAACAAGAACCGTCACTAGATCAAGCTAGAAACAAGTTGTTAGAAAGATAGGAATCAACATCCTTGAATGAAGTCTTTTGAAAGATTCGCTCGATATTGAATTTGCTTACACAATCAAATCAAATCAACAAAATATATAACAACTAAGGTCGATATCATTAGGTCTCAAATTAATCAAGGTCGTGAACGTGGTAAGAATTGGAAGGAAGTTAAGCACTCAAAATCATGTTGCACAGAAATAAAGTGGTTGTTCAAAGGAATGTACCCGTTACACGTTGCGGGCTTCCTCGGTACCCAAATAGAATGCTCGACTACGTGCGGGAGGAATTTCAATGTTCTGATCTTGTGGGCCTTCTATTGCCAACGCCAGGTTTGGACGATTACCTCCTTGATTGGGAGTTCTTTCACTTTGGGACGGTATTGCGAAGGTGATCTAGACTTCCACACTCGTAACACGCCTTTCTCATCCTTGATTTCCGCCTGCTTGAGCAATTTTTCGCGAAGTGGCCCGTCTGTCCACATTTGCCGCACCTTCGGCGGTCTCTCGAGTGATGATAATTACATCGAGTGCACAAAGGATGTGGACTCGCATATCCTTTGCGCTTCGGGTGGTCGCCCATAGTTCCGAGTTATTCGTTGCCTCTTGTTTTGCCGATTCGGTCTCGGCTTCCCGGTGATCCTCCCGCCGCTTTCGTCCATTGTTTGAAGTACCTTCTCCGTTGTTGGTTCGTCTAGCATCGAGATGTATTATAATTTGGGTGAGTAGGTCCGCTATTCCAGCAGCGTTGTTGTTTGGATTGTCGTTGTTGCTACTTCCTGAGCGTGTGTTTCTTGCAGTCATGATTCTACAGAGGACCAAAACATCGGGTTGAGTAAACGACATTCGAACGAAGTCGATGAGGTGCGAACGGTGGTAATGTGTTATAGTGATCGAAACATGACGAGAAGAGACATGCTATGTCTAACAAGTCGAAAGATGGAAAGAGAAGATATGAACAAGGTACGGTAATGTAGACGTGAACGTAAAACATGCCATGCATACCCACCCGACCAATGCAACTTCAGTGACGGACTCTAAAGACTCGACTAAACATGATTTAAAACTACCACTCTTATCATTGCATGGTTCTTCATAAATTAGACATAGTTGATCGTGCTATGTATAATTTATGAGTAACGATGCAACGATAGGACTAGTTGACTCGAATGGTGTTCAATGTTTTAAAAAATTTTCGGTTATAATGTGATTTTTATTTTGAAAATCGGCATTCTCTATAACCTTTGGCTCGGTACCAATCATCACACCGCCGGAGGCGGAAACACGAGGTGTAACTAAGGAACATAAGCAAAAGATAATAGAACATACCAACGTTAATATTTAAAATAAGGAATACACCATTACAATACCGGTTTAGCCGTCATCGGCAAATATATTACAAAGTTTAGTTCCCAAAATATTGAATTCTATTACATAATGATTTGTAGTGACAAGTGAAAACTTCATTATGCAAGACACAGTAGAAAAAGCTTACTAACGATCACCGAAATGCATGAGAGAAAACGGGTCAACTATGAAAATAGTTGGTGAGTAAACACGTTTAGCAAAATAAGAAAACTCGAAAGAAATATCAAAGCTTTCGATCGTGAAAATGGTCCACAAAGCAAAGGCATTGTAAATCCACTCGGCCCAAGTTCCGCCCATACAAAACTTGCAACCGTGTGTTCACAACCCACCGCCAAAAGTAGTATGTCTAATAGTCAAGTATAAGCGGTCATAATAGTTCACAATATAGTACTACGAATATAATCATACAGGATGCTCCGAACACGGGAGACTTTGCACCGCTCCAACAAGTGGAGACTCCTTTGTCACCGACCACCTAGGCGAGAATTATTGAGACCGCCCACCAATAAGGCGAGACTTTATAGTGATGCTCGAACAGGGAGACTTTGTACCGCCCAACAAGTGGAGACTCCTTTGTCACTCGACCACCTAGGCGAGAATTATTGAGACCGCTCCACCAATAAGGCGAGACTTTATAGTGATGCTCGAGCAGGGAGACTTTGTACTTGCTCCAACAAGGGAGACTCCTTTGTCACTCGACCACCTAGGCGAGAATTATTGAGACCGCTCCACCAATAAGGCGAGACTTTATAGTGATGTTCCGACAGGGGAGACTTTGTACGGTTCAATAAGTTCAAATAAGTAATAGGTTCGTAATTAAGTTCAAGGATTTGATTCGAGTTCACAAGTTCTAGTCAAACTAGTCAATAAAAGTAGTAAACAATTTAGCTCAAGAAAGGTTCATGCATTTCGCCCCAAAATATAGTAAAACGGAAAAAGGGGGGTTTGTGATTACTCACTTGGTGAATAGATGCGATGACAAAAGTGGTTACACCGAAATGTAGCGTGAATCTCGAAACTGACCTATTATGAATGATATGATATGTAATGAGTTGCAATGTAATGTTATGCATGCATTTCAGATGTTATTTATACCATTTCATGGGTTTTGAAAATATTACTTTTTCGAAAATGCTCTTTGACGCCTTGACCATTCAAAATCACTTTACAAGTTTTTACGTCAAAATGTCATCCTACAATGGTTTCGTAATGATTTATGGTGAAATTATCACTTTTCGTCGCAAAACAATGTCGCCGGAATTGTCATGAAATTAACAAAATGGCTCAAAAACTAGTCGTAAAATGGTGTACGCCGATCGTTAGAGAACGAACTCGACGGTTTTGGAAAGTTTGTATCGATTTAGAAGTTTCAGTTCGAAGTTTTCATTCAAAAGGTCTCGATCATAAAGATAATAAGGCTAAAGATAATGGTTTTGGCTAATTGTAGTGCAAAAAGTGAGTTTCGGCCAAGTTTGAGCAATCGTAATTAATTTACTATAATTCCGCTATACAAACGGCTTATCGTTTTGAAAAATATGGCCGATGAACTTGATTTTACTAGAAGACAATTCGTTCCAAAAAGTTTCACAACCTCGTTAAAAACAGCCGCAAACATGGTCGTTACAGCTAATGAAACACTTGTAACGCAAAAATAATATTGTTTTAGAAAATAATAGTTACGGCAACTTTAATAAACGTGCATATCTTTGTCGTTTCAAACCGCTTTCACGATAATACGTCCTTAGCTTCGATCAAGTAAACTAATATATTTTGACTAGTCGAAATAATTTGTGAAGCTTAAGGCTCGTTTTGACCCGAACAAACTAAAACCTGCATCTGAAATTTCGAAAACTATTTATTTCGTCAAACTTTAAAATCCATAACTTCTTCGTTATAACTCCGCTTTTATCCGTTCAAGCTGCCACGGATTCGCTTTTAAAGTATATTTTCTAAATATCAAGGCCAAAGTTTCGCACCAACTGTCGGTTTTTCCAGAAAAATGAAATAAGGACAGAACATAAATTATAGTTATCGAAAATAGTTTTCTCGGACAAAACCTATTCTAATCCTTCAAATCAACTCCAAAGCTAATCTAATCCTACCATACACCTTCTTAGGGTGTCATGGGTTCCTAATCACCATCAAGACCAAGAATACCATGGGGATAATTATAGGATGACCATAATATATATATAACTTCTTAAAATCATGAAAATGGTATAAATCACATATCATGCATACTTGCTCCAAAAATGAAAAGATACATAAGAAATGATAAGAAAACATGAAAATGATAAAACATGCTTACAAGTGAAAATGATGAAGTGAAAGTAACAAGGATTAGCCTAAATACTCTTGGTTTTTATTTCAAAACCTAATAAAGAGTAATAACTAGATTGTATTGCTTGAACTTGAAAAAAAAAAAGATGATGATCCCTTGGCTTCTCTTGAAGGCCGGTTCATAAGCAAAAAGGAAGAGAAAGAAAAAAAAACTTTTACACCTTATGAAATGAATTGTATGAGTTGGTATGAATTATTACTTGTACTAATAAAATGATTTATTTCAAAGACAAGATCCCCAATTTGAGGATAGTTGATGGTTTGTCTAACTTATTTATTTATTTTTTAAGTAGTAATGTGTAAGTGTTTGATAAAGAGTATAAGTAACATGTGTAGAAAAAAAAAATGTATAATTAAAAGTAAATGGTAACTTTTAGGTATAAGCAAATTTTTAATAGATCAAAATAGAGTATGATGATTTTATAAAAATTGTAAAAATGCATTCCTTGTGAAATTTGAGTGATATAAAATTATCGTATAGTTTTAAGAAAAGTGTCGTAATAATATAATTTTAACGATTTATATACCAAATAAATTTAAAACACTAGGTAAACTCAAAATATAGTTTTATAAACTAAATGTAAGTTTAAAAATATGTCGGGATCATTTTGAAAGTAACGGATTAAATATTCAAAATAATAATTCACGCGATAACGTTTAATTAATATGAAAATAACGTGTACTGAAAAATGCAAAACCATGCACGAACCGTTATGAAATGATGAATATGTAGTATGAGAAATGACCGGAAAATGAGAATTGTGACATGTGATGTGTTCATGTGTTCGATTATTGATGGAAGATGATGATGGAGATGAGTTGGTGAGATGTCAAGTCTGATTGATGAGATAGAGTTTAGGTGAAGGGGCAGATTAAAGTAGGTGTGAGTTCTAGGTTATAGTAAAATGAGATAAAGTGAGATTAGGTTTTATCATAAACTAGGTATGTCTTTTGGGTGTGGATCAAATATTTCAGTTGGACTGAACCGATTATCTCATTCATTTGACGGGTCGAATGCTATATTAAACATTTTGGGCGCTGAAACAATTAAATGGACTCATCGCTTGCAAAGTGTTTATGATCACAAAAATTGTGTTGGAAGGGTCATGATTAAATTGGGTTGTGTACTTTAGTTATATTTTGGACTGTCCAAATTTAGGTAAATGTTGGGCTAAACATTTCTTAAGGTCCAAAATTCAAAAGTGAGTGTCAGAAGGAAAGAATCAAGATTTTGTTTGTGGTAGCTTGTTAACAGGAGATGGAATTACACTACTCTCTTAACTAAAGTTATTGTTATTTGTAAAATAATTGTTAAAAAACAGATATGACCATATAACATCATATTGCCATAAAAAATAGTCACAGGGTACCCGCCGCCGCATCGCGCGGGTACCCTGCTATGAATGATAAGGTTGAATTGATTGATTGTCTTCCATACAAGAGGTAAGGATAAATACAGGGGTAGTAGAATAGCTATTTTTGGTAAATAGATAATTACCCACTAATGACAACTAATCACGATAAGTATGCTTACTATGATACAACTAATAATTTAACACTCCCCTGTAGTTTGAGCGGCGAAATCGTGAAAGCTCGGACTGGATATTAAAAGCTAATAAACAATACATTAAAGCAAATAAATAATTGTTGATGAAGACATTTGTCAACAAGCATAAGCACATCTTCAGGCAACAAACCGGATAAACCAAAGTATCCCTACCACACAGGATAAACCAAAGTATCATGAACAAATGGGATAAACCAAAGTATCCCTTACCAAACAAACAAAATAAACCAAAGTATCATGACCAAACGGGATAACCCGAAGTATCCCCTACAACGAAAACAAACAGGATAACCCAAAGTATCCCCTACAACTAAAACAAAGGAAATTACAACTAAAACTCATGAACTTAAAAAAAAAAAAAAAAAAAAAAAAAAAAAAAAAAAAAACGTTGGTTCTAAAACTTCATTTCAAAGGGTCTTCCAAACAAAAGGCGTGTTTTTCCCTTGAAAAACATAAAGATCCATCAATTTTTTCTTTTTTCTAATTATTATAACCATCCATACTCAGGATTAGACCACTACCTGAAAAGAAAACATAATCATAGTATAGATCAAGACCACAAAAGACACCTAGACAAAACAGTCATATGAGATCCTCGTAATAACAAGAAAACACCAATCCGTAACGATTACCAAACCACTCCCTAGTACTTGTAGTCCTTAACGTGAAGGCTCTCAGATGTACCTTCACTTAACCCATAACCACTTACATACTTTCCAAGAGTGGCTTCATAATTAACCTTACACCAAGCAAGGAACGCGACCCTTCCAAATGAGAAAGACAATCGCCATGGTTTCAAGATCTTTAATAAGGGTCTCGAGTAAAGTTTTATTCTATGTTTTTATTCATTAATGATCGATAAGGTATCAAACAGAGATGGAGGTTTTTTTTTTTTTTTTTTTTTTTTTTTTTAATTTTAGTCTCAAACAATTGTTCGATGACATCGAAATTAGTACCTGAAAATATATGTTAAGAATTGGTTTTTTATGTGAGTTTTATAAGTGCACAAATTGTTTGATGAAATGCTCAATTAAAAGTTTGAACTAAAAGTTTCTGTGTGTACAAGCTTACACATTGCTTATTATCGTTTAGTTAAGTTAATAATCAGTTTTTAGGAATTGAAAGTATATTGGACTGTTTATCCGAACTTACCCATGTGATTATTTAAGAGTCAATAATTTAGTTTTATAATGCTTTTGAAATTGCATCTTGAACTATGTAGTCAATTTCGTGGTATACCACCGATATTTGGTTTTAGCCTTCCCTATTATTGATTTACAAAATTTCGGTCAGAATTTCGGTCTCGAAATTTTCGGCGAAATTGACCGAAATTTGACCGAAATTTTTGGTTCAAAAATCTGAGATGGAGAAAAATAAGAAAGAAAGAACCTGAGATGGAAGGAAATAAGAAAGAACGAACCTGAGATAGAAGGAAATAAGACAGAAAGAAAGAACTGTTGTGTAGTTGGTTTTTATTTTATTTTTATTTTTTTATAGATAGTTGTTGTAATGAGGATTTAGGTCTAGGTTAACATATATGGGTTTTTTTATTAATAAAAAGTGATTGGGCTTTTAAAAAGTCACATGTGCTTAAAATAGTTGGGCTTTAAAAACCAACGTAATTTATATAAAATTACAAAATTTATTATTTTTATACACATAATTTCAGAAATTATTATATAAAAGATTATTAAAATTATCGAAATGCCATCGAAATCCCAATCAAATTTGAAAATTTAAAATTTCGTCCTTGACCAAACATCGAAATTTCGGTCATTAACTACATAGATCTCGAAGAACTTCATCCGACATACAAACAACTGCTACATTGTTTGTATGTTGTATTTCACTGCATGGGATTTTGCCGTTATTAGATATATGTCGACGGGAAGGAAAACTACTCTCTTCTTATGTGATAGAACTTCATGAGGTGTTCTTAGAAAAGAGGGCTCATTAGATTTTTGCTTAAATTTGGTCTCCAAACTCAAGTCTATTATAATGCACTCTATGCTATGAATACAATGATTGGGCTTCAAGCGGAGTGTTTGGCAAGCTTATTTGATGGGCTTATTGGCTTTTTGAGCTGTTAAAGTCGATAGTTTTACTAACTTCTTATTGTGTTTATAATCAACCATATCCTTGAAGTTTTTTTTTCACCTAATTTTAGTTATCTTATGTTTGATAACAGAGGTTTGATGAAGAGCTCGACAAAGTATTTGGTGATATTCCTTAGAGAAGCGGCTACTTAAGGTATAAGTGTTTTTTGTTTTATGCTTTCGAATAGTGTTTTAAATGGGGTGTTTTAATTAGAAAGGAATCAGTAATTTTCCTTTTTGTTTAGAAGTTTGATGAAATCCATATAGCCTTTTCTAATTTATGATGTTCCCAGTATGCACCAAAATTTGAAGGGTTTGAGGAAGCCTTACAAAAACTGAGTTCGGTTGAAGTACATAGATTTTATTTTCTTTTCTAATATTTGTATGTATTATTTTATTTGTAAAATGGTTAATATATTATAAGAAGGTTTTGTATGAGGTCATTTTTAAGGTCCTCCAGATACATTTTTTAAAAAAGGCAACATAAATCCAATATCCAATAATAAATTACTTACTTTGATAAATCCATGAATAAATTACTTACTTTGATTGGTGTTTTGTTTCTTGCAAATGTTGTTATTGCTAGAGTCTCAATTGAGAAGAAAGATGCACTAATAAGAGCATGGGAAGAAAGTGCTAACTCTAAAGCAAAGAACAAGTAAGAACACCAACTTTAGTATACTTTACATCAAAAATTAAACTTCGGTCTTAGTTAGACTTATACAAATTTAGTATCTTTATATTATGTCTAATCGATTAGTTTTTCAAAAAGTACCTATATATGTTTTTGATAGAATAGCGTTTATGATTATCTTAAATGGAGATGTAGCATATGAAGGGTACCCACAAGTACAAAGTTCGTACATACAACATGGGTTTGCAGAATTGCAGCCACCTTTCCTTTACCTAAAACAAAATTTTGGGAGTTAGATATGCCATTATAATGTCTGTAAAGCTTATCTTACAAAGACATGGTATTGGATCAAACAAGTACTCAATGTAAACTTTGGTTCACATTTGGGAAACATTTGAGGTTGAGTTATAGTAACACCTGGAAAACATTTGGAGAAATGATATATGACCAACTTGGCCAAACTTAACCTAAAATACTTTGCAACATCCCGATGGGTTGTAAAATAAGTGGGTCTCGTCTGCAACCATCGTGACGACGCCAAGTGTTTTGCGTCTAAGTTTAAGCGTAAGTTTAGGCCCATTTATCATTTCCCTAACATTTGAGTTGATAGTGAAAGGAAAGAAGTTGCTTGTGTTATTTTTATCTTTGGATACAACTTGATACTTCTAAGTTTCCTCCTTTTATTTTGAGCAATATATACATGATTTCTCGGAGAACTTTTATTTTCCAAAAGGCAATTTTATATTAAATCACAACCAAAAATAGACAATAAAGTAGATGTTTTAAGAACTACCAGAAATGGCTAAAGCTATGAAACAATAATACTTAGCCATGTTGATTCTTTTTCAATAAAATGTTTGGTAAATTAATTGTTAAATATAATTATAAAACGAAACGACATAAAAGAACAAATCTATAATTGTAAATAAACGTTTGGAGGGATATCAATAATTTAAAGTTTTAATACCCAAGACATTTAAAAGTTTCATGAATCGGTTTTCATTTTGGAATTATTTGTTTGAAATAAAACATGTAGTTATTCAGATCCAAACAAAGTTTACTTACTTTATAGGAGATTATTTCAGAATAAAAAGTTCACCTCCTCCAAAAGTTCGGTACAAACAGCCCAAAGTCAAGATCTCATGCTACAACCATAGGACCAACCACCACGTACGTCTTCACGACTTCGATTTTTCTTGACATCAGCCAAGCAAAATTCCCAAATCAGCAACTATTTATCTAATTGCAAGACAAAAGAGCTTGCACCATTGTTTGGACTTGGGAGTTTATATTAATTGAATTAATGCGTAAAGACTTGCACGGAGTAGTCACGAGCTTATCGTATTTCTACTAAGATACATTTATGAACGTGGCTATGGGCAGCTTGAAATGTGCTGCTGCCACACCCAATAAGAAGATGATGAACAGTAGAACGCACAGTAACTAACGGTCGTTAGTTAACGGCCGTTATCTACTAACGGTCGTTAACTTCTTTTTTTTTTTTTTTTTCTTTTTTAAGAAATGAAATTTGCAACAGTCCCCGAGGTTTAACTTGCGTTTCAAAATAGGTCCTCTAAGGACCAACTTAAAAGTGACTAACGGTCGTTAGTTAACGCCCGTTATCTACTAACGGCCGTTACTTTTTTTTTTTTTTTTTTTTTTTTTTTAAAATACTTTTATAAAAACCAAAAATGCGCAATGATCCCCGAGGTTTAACTTGCGTTGCAAAATAGGTCCTCTAATGACTAAAGATGTACTTTTTTACATAATTGGTCCTTCATGTTAAACGCTCGTTACACAAATAGTCCCGCTAACCGTCAGACCTAACGGTTGTTAAATAACGCCATTCTATCATTTTAATTAAGAAGCTTTATAAAACGCAACGCAACCAAGGCCGATAACATACTTTTGTAAATTCGCAACCGCTTAATTATATTGCTTCACGCTAATACTAAACATATCTAATAGGAACATACTTAGCTCGAACGTTAAATAATACTTACAGATGAAAAACCCACAAGCTGGCTAAAACCTTGTATAATACATACATACATTTAACACAGTTAATTTTCTAGATGGGTGTTACTTTTGTTTAGTGGCAATTACAAGATTTCATAGCTAGCAATTAAGCCTAAACCATGTCATATTAAACAAGAGGTTTTGTTAACAACAACCCAATATGTGTTGTTTAATGTTACTTAATTAACAATGTGTTCAAATATTAACTCACTGTATATTAATCCATATCTTATTAGAACTCATTTTCCTTAATTGTATATATTAAAATCACGTATTTATAGAAATTATGAGTTCATATTTAATATTTACGGTAACCTTAAACAACACTCATTAGGTTGTTAACAAAACCCTTAAACAAGTGTGTAAACTTAATTTTTTAAGACTTCTAAAGATAGAATGTACCAAAAGCGTTATAAGGAGAAGAGATATTTCATGTTTTTATCATGAGAAAAGTTGAAATAAGATAAATTTAAACAACTCGTGTATTACACGGGTTTTAAACTAGTAGTCTAACACAATGATGCATTAGATTTAGATGACTGTGGCAAATAAATTTTTGTAACATGGCACCAACCAGATGTGACTTAACTGGGGACAAGCAATTCATTAATGTTGTCGGTTACATCCATGGTGGGATTTACCGCATATCGCGAAGGAAAATCGTTTTTTCGATATCATAAATGAAAAATAAAAATAAATAAATAAATGAGTTAGTAAAGCAGTAATCACTTTTATCTAATTGTGCACATATTTTGTTTATGATGAACTTTTACTACTACAAAGAGGCTCGTATGTGACATAATGGCGATATTTCGGAAAAGGCTATGCTTACGAAAAAAAAGAAAAAGAAAAAAAAAAGGCATTATGCACGTAACAAATATGATGATATGAACTAGTAGACATGGTGATTCACGATCACTTTGCGGTTGTCACTATTTAGTTGTTTTGTTGACTCGTGTTTTCTAGCTATTTTTATTTCGTATCTAACTAATGAATTATTGTAAATTGGTGCAAGAATGTTAGTTACTCCGTATTAATGTTTTGATTGATGCAAAACCACCTGTGCTTTTATGAGAATGATATTTTAAACAAAAAGAATATGCTAGATTTTATATACTTTCATTGCAATGCTCATTCTTGTAGGATTGAGATAATTCAAAGCATTTTGAGTCAACACTAACCAATATTTTTGGGTATTCATTCAAACCAAAGTTAAATTTTGTAACTAAATGGTAGATAATACCCAAATAAACGATTCAAGTAGTCTCGTTGTCATCGAACTATGGTGAGTAGTGCCTTACCCAGGATATGCAAAATGATGGGGGTGCATGACGTGTCTGCTACACATTTTAACTAACTTACTATACATACTCAAAATAAACGCATTCAATTACGTATTGGATGGGGTACAAAGTGATTAGAATCTCGGATTGTGATTTGAATTCACAGGTTGGTGAACTACTCCACGCACAGTATGAGTTGTTTCTTGATCGCGCAAGAAACAAGTCTGTAGTTTACTTCATGAATAAATTCGAGATTATCGCCTGTAATGTGGCTATTGAGGTGTTTAAATGGATTAGAGATCCAATGCCTCAAATTCCATTGTGATGGAATGTCTAGACAAATTAATGAGAATGGTACCATTATCGACATGTTCATCAAGTGATCTAGAAACTTGATTTTGACACTACTAAGCCTGTGACAAGATACTTAGTGAGTGTTTTCTGGTGTGACCAACAAACGATTAAGAGACTTGTCGAATATCTCCAGTAAGTCTCTGACGAGAGACTTACTGAGAGTTGCTAGAGGCATGGGTTTGAAACCATTGAGAATCGGTTAGTGATGGAAACACAACTTGATTGTGGTGTTCCTACATTTGAGTTTAATGAGTACTAACGAAGTCATTAATTGGTAAAAGGTGCTATCGACAAATTAACCCATGTATAGCTTAGATAGCACGGCGTTGCTGGGAAATGATGAGATTCTTCTCTTAACAAAGCTTTTGAGGTGTCTGATCAATCATGATAAACTGATAGATGTGGTATACGAAAAAAATGCAATCTTTTTTGGGTTATTATTGGATTAATATCTTGATTTTTGATGAAAAAAGGATCAGGATTCTATATACATTCAAGAAAATCGAGTTTTAAGATTTGGATTTTGATTTATATCTTGATTTTTCATGAAAAGAATGTGGGTTTTTTTTATTACAAGTTAAAAGGTTATGCGTTTGGAAAAAGAACTAGAAAAAGAATAAAGGTAGTGGTGGACTCGCATAAAAAATTTTCTAAAGATGTTTCAATATAGTCACTGAGGTATATCATATTGAAGTGATAAATTTGCCCCTTGTGTTAAAGTCCAATTGGATGGAAAATCGGCCAAAAAAACCGGTCAACTCCATTTGACAACCACATGGATCATTGATGTAATTATATATTATATATATACTAATTATGGGGGAAGAAAACAGTACCAAGCCCCCCATTAAATGCAATCTTTGGCAATTGGCGAAACAAAATGCGAGGCTCAAGTGGCGTTGCAAAACAAGTCCTTTAGCAATGCAATCTTTCGCAACTTGGCAAAACAAGCCCGAGGTTCAAGTGTCGCTGCAAAGTAAGTCCAAACATTAAATGCAAAGTTTCACAACTTGGCAAAAACAACCCCTGAGGTTTAAATGTCGTTACAAAATAAGTCTTTGAAGTCAATCACATTGCATACGTGTTTCAACACTGCTATATACTATTTGTCTGGGAGGCGATCAGAGCAAACACAAGCATTAATTGCAATCTTTCCCAACTTGGCGTAAAACAAATTTCGAGGTTCAAGTGGCTGCAGAAAGTAAGTCCAAACATTAAATGCAAAGTTTCACAACTTGGCAAAAGCAATCCCCGAGGTTTAAGTGTCGTTGCAAAGTAAGTCCAAACATTAAATGCAAAGTTTCACAACTTGGCAAAATAAATTTCGAGGTTTAAGTGTCACTACAAAATAAGTCCTTTGAGGCCAATCCCGCTGCATCGCGCGAGTTTTCGACACTCGTATATACTAAAAGGCAGGAGCCATTTTAGCATAACATTCTAGCATTATTTGCTATCTTTAACAATTTGACAAAAATAGTCCCTAAAGTTTAGTTATCATTGCAAACTCAGTCCTTTGTAGCATTAATTTGGCAAAAATAGTCCCTAAGGTTTAATTATCATTGCAAACTCAGTCCTTTGTAGCATTAATTAGTATATTACTATCTATAGCAATTTGACAAAAATAGTCCCTAAGGTTTAGTTGTCCTTGCAAACTAAGTCCTTTGTAGCATTAATTAGTATGTATTGCCATTTAACGAAAACAAATTCCTAAGGTTTAATCGTCTTTGCAAACTAGGTCCTTCGAGGACTAACGATGTAACATAATTAAACTTTAAAGGACCGCCACGTAAAAATATAACGGACCACAACACTTCCAAAGAACGAACGGATCAACCATTCAGATATACTAAAGATGGGAGTACAAATCCCAAAGTAGGTGCATTAAATGCTATCTTTGTCAAAATGGCAAGAATAGTCCTTGAGGTTTAAGTGGCGTTGCAAGCTAAGTCCTTTGTAAGTTTGGCAAAATGGCAAAATAGTCCTTGAGGTTTAAGTATGGCAACAATAGTCCCCGAGGTTCAATTGTCGTTGCAAGCTAAGTCCTTTGTAAGTTTGGCAAATGGCAAAATAGTCCTCGAGGTTTAAGTGTCGCCGCAGTTAAGTCCTTCAGACGTTTCACAACACTTCTGCATGAACGCGATCATCCCGCCGTTAACTCTATATGATAATTACATTCATTTAATGTTTATGTGCTTTTTTGTCATTTTGCTTTATTAATATTGATATGCTAAGTCAAACATTTAGCAATGACTTATTAGCTCATGATATATAAGTCATAAGCCGCTTATATAACATAAGCATAAGCCCATTTAATGAGCTTAGCCGAACACCCACTAAATCTACAAACAGAATTGACAAGCCACAGTTAAAGGTTGCTAATGGAAAACGCAAAACAAGCAATGTTTGAATTTGTATTTTTTTTCTAAATAATAATAACTAAAAAAAAAAATTGGGAAACAAAATTAATAAAAATAGATATGCAACTTAAAAGCAAGTAAATTCTGGTACAAAAGCAAGAATATCATTGCTACACATTTTAAAGTGAGACATGATACCTATTTAGTCAATACAATAAACTGCTAAGTACTCGATCTCTTGTCTCAACAACCCTAAGATTAGGCAACCGCAAAAAAAATTAGATGCATCGAGAACTGTTTGAAATACCCATATCACGGGCCGCATATTTAACAAATTACTCCTCTCTTTTATGTCTGCTACTGTAAGATAATCTGTCTAGAAATAATATTGAAACAAGCATATCTGCATTTTATAGACTGATAACAATGAACCAAAATGCCATAGATGATCATATTATGGGTCACTGGCTCAATAGTAGGTACTGTAGTCGGACGAGGAGCAGCAGCTGCAGTAGGTTTAATGAGCTGGTGGCACTGCTGCCACACCAGGCTTCACATAAGCTTGTTGTTGGACAGCCTGCTGAGATTATAAATGAGCTGTGAGGAGCCAAAACACTGAGTTATCCATGGTGGCAAAATGGGCAAGTTGGGTAATGACTACATAATTACATGGGTAATTTAATTATGCCCCCATAAGGTTGATCTGTAATTTTAACATATTTTTAGATAAATATGTGTGTACAGTATTACTACAGATGTTATTTTAATTTGGAGGTTTTCCCTCATATAATTAATTTGGTCAACTGCTAACCCATTTGACCAATCTGAAACGCTTCCTTAAATGGGTCGAAATAGTCATCTCTACTTTTGACTGTTAAGCAAATATTTATTTTTTACACAGAAAGACAACAATAACTATAGTCTTGATATGCAGCAATAACATACCGCATACATTCTACTATTTTCAAAAGAAAAATGCTACATGATTCTCTTCGGGGTGGTGTTCCATCAAATTTGCTACTTGATAAAATTATGTAGATAAAAGATTCCTAAGATATTTTGCTGGAAGGAAAATTTTGATGAATCATAGATAAAAACAACTTTGTTAAACATTTTGTATATGCGAATGCAAGAATACCTGAACTGGGTATGAAGAGGTATAGGCACCATAAGCAGCTGCAGGAGCAGCTAGTGGAACAGATGTTGAGGTTTGTGGTTGGACATAGCCGCCTCCAGAAGCATTGTATGTGCCATAAGCAACCTACAAGTACACAAGAAAGTCCACACTTTAGTGATGTCAAAACGGAAGGCATTAAATCGGCTAACCATTATGAAGTCACTAGAAAAGTTAAATTGATCCTTGAGGGGACAATATAAGCAGGGTCAGGCAAGTTGGGTAATGGGAGAAAAGAGGTATGCAAGTCAGTATGGTTGACCCAAAACGCCATTGTGAAAAAAAAATGTTTTAGGTGCTAGAGGTGGAAATTTTGACCCGTTCGTAAATGAACAGCTCGAGTTCGGGCAATGTTTTACAAGTGAAAGTATAAATTGAACACCGTAAAAAGAATGGTCAAACAGGTCAAAAATAGCCGATAAAGTATTTTTATAAATTGACTCCTAAAACCATTTTTAATAAAAAATTTGATTACTAATGACATCATATCATATTTGTAATCATTGACTAAAGAGCCGTCTTGAACCGCCTGGAACCGGTCCAAACCGCCAAAGTGAAGCTTTTTTATGCTGATGTTTTTCTTAATACAGATGATAGATAGAGAAACAAAATAAAAATCATATACTATGGTTAGTAAACCCTTTCACACGACATGAAAAAGAAACAGTAAAAGAGAACCACATGCACACAATGTCTGAATAAAATTGCAGACCCACACAGACTTCAAGTCATCAATTAGAAATGACATCTGACAAGTCTCTAGAAAATAGAGGTGGCAATTTTGACCCATATACAAAGCATACAAATGTGCCATTTCGAGTTATATTACATCTTTGTGGAGCCAAATCAGGATAAAAGTCGCCAAAGGTGTAACTTATTCTCTTAAACCTTTTTTTTTCAATCAGATATTGATTTTCGATTCGTATGTCCCGCTCATTTTCCCAAGTATGTGATTTGGGACTCCCACTCACACCAAAGACATTCTGGCAGATTCAATGACATACATGCACAAGTTCTGCCACTTCTTAAGATTTTAACTTTTATAGTAATTTAGTCGATGATTTGTAAATGCATAAGCATATGCTAGTAATAAATCTAGAACTCAAAAGTTGAGGATAACAAAAGGTTAATTAAATGGACATACCAAGTACAAAAACCGAGAATACTGTGCAAACAAAAGAGGCAACATCGTTGTATGTTCTTTTCCTTTCTTAATTGCAATTGTCTGTTCATACAAAGAACAACCATCTTCCACATTCCCCTAATAATACAAGGAGCAAAACAATTATGAGTAACGACGAGCAAAATGAGATCTTACGCACTAAAATGCTTGACTAAGTACTCATTGGCTTACCAGCCAATGTTCCATGTTAGCATGCTTGATATTGCTTCAAGAAGACCTAGAGAAATTTCAGAATGAACAAGCTGATAAGATGCACGAGCACCTGCAATATCTCCACCATGCTCTCTAAATCTGGCAGCAAAAAGGTGAATCTCAGGTTGTCTCTGTAAACAATATCAACAAATCACGGATCAAAGCAATAAAAAAGACTTCAATAGATGTGTGCATGTACACAGAGTATAAATGGTCATATGTCTAATGACAATGGATATATGAAACACACTGCTCTAAGAAGTGTAACACTAAAGAAAAGTCCATAAAAGATACAGCCATATAAATTTCTACTACGACATCAAAGAATCAATGTTCAAACAGTTTCATTTCCGATGATGCAATAATGGCTAAAACAAGATGCAGAGGTGGCTATTTCTACACATCTACCGTAAAGGACGATCGATTTGCGTTATTTAGTAGCATGGAACCTCATAAATCATTAAATTTGCAGACTTAGATTTGACCCTAACCTGTTGACATGATACCCAACCCGCCTGACTCGCCTATTTGCCATCAACAAATTCCTTCCCATTAGTAAACACCATTGACAAGATAGTGACATAAAAGCATGCAACTGAAAAAGGTACTAATAGCAAATGACCGCCACATACAAATGATGATCATGTACCTTTACAAACACCTGGGTAGCACGAGCAAGAGCATTTTCAGCAAGATCCATACTCCCACTGATTTTAAAGATACATGTTAACCAATTGCTTTTAAAGGCGTGTAGTCAAAAGAAAATTGAACATACATATCCATTGCTTAAATTTATCGTTTGCAATTTGCATTTAACATTTGAACTCTTGCTCAAACGCTTCCAGTTCCATTATATTATAATTAGTTCTAGGTCAGATTTAATTTGAGAGCACTCTAAAGCATATAAAAGAGAATATTAACCATGAAGCATTGCTCTCAGCGACCCAGATACATATAATATCAAACTTCAGTCGGATCTTAAAGCCTTACCTACAAAGTAGTGCATGTGGTATTGTTAGACGGCCACGTGCAGGCTTGAGATTAGCACAAGGATTTTAAAAGCATGAGGCCATATTTTAACTTTACAGCGCAAGGTAACTCAGCTGCAGCACTAGCAGTCAATGAAGCAGAAAGTTGCGGGTGTATTTGACTAAGGGATCGGGAACGAATAACCCCCAACATTTGGCTCATTGACCATAGCATTTTCACTGTACTGCGATGCAGAAGTTGAAGCACCATTTGAAGAAAGATCGTAGAAACTTGTGCTTCTGGCATAAGCAATGAACCCTTTGAAGCTCCCTATTAGAGGCACTTGACGATGTGGCAACGTGGTTAAAACCCACCTCTATTACTAGATGAAGTGCCAGCTTGGCTTTGACCCATCAGCCATCCTTGTATGAAGGTTAACTCCCAACACACTCTTCTAAAAGTTCTTGCCTAATCTCGTCTGTAGGCTGGCCTATCGGGTTAGGCTTTGGTTTAAGGATATTCGAAGTATCCAAATTAGAAGCATCATTTATTTCATACCCTTCAAGAAGTTGTACTGCAGTAATTCCAGTGACATCAATTGGTTCAGATGAACTATCAACAGCTGTATCATGAGGGGTAGATGGAAGAACAGAAGAAGCCATCATCAGCTCATACAGTTGTATACAGCTTTTTCAAACATTGAATTACGGACATGGGAAAATATTGAGTTACTGATATGGGAAAATACTGAATTACTGATTATGGGAATATAGTTATCCCATCTGCACTAAACGCTGCTGCAATTGTTGGCCTAGGAGAAGGCACCGATGGACAATATTTGGCTGTTAAAAACCACAAGGACTCAGTCTCCACCCTGTAATTCGTAAAACAACATTGCCTGACCTCATTTTCTTTTCAATAGCATCAAAATATCTTACAAAAACAGCATACCATGATAAAAGTTCTCGTCTTGTGTTCCTCACTCTTTCACTTTCACGGTTAAAAGATGACCGATGATCAAACTTCTCCCCACTGCCTTTTCCGAGAACACATTTGCCAGTAAAATATAAGCAAAAGCTACGCTAGTCACCAATAACTACAGCTCAATTATTCTCATTTTACTCAACCAGAACGTTCAAAACCCTCAGCCAATAGCGAATCAATAACTTCAAAATTCAGCTGCGAAAAAATAATCCAAACTAATTCGGAAACCAAACACATCAAACCGTACAATCAACCGGAACACGAAACACAAAATGCTCAGGTGTGCTTATCCACAAGACCAGCTCTCGCAAATAACAGAAAATATGAGGGTGTAGCATAACATTAAGGGTGCGTTTAGTTGGGGGAAAACACCATTGTTTTTCACAAAATGTTTTGTGGAAAACAAGGAAAATAGAGATCGCGTTCAAATTATTATTTTCCAACAAAATGTTTTGCAAAACACAAAATTCCTTATTCCTAATCTAACAAGGAAAATTAGAAAACAAATTTTAGTTGTTTTCCTTGTTTTCCTTTTTAACCCCCAACCCTCCTCCTCTTCTTCAAAATAGAAAATACAAATATCAACTAAACGCATTTTCTATATTTTCAAGTGTTTTGTGGAGATAAATTTCCCATCCAATTTTTTACAAAACTAGAGATAGAAAACAAAGGAATTTTTTCTCCAACTAAACGCACCCTAAATATTTCTAATGCTCCATACTATTCATTTGCTTCAGCAAAGCAACAACATTCAAAATCTTCAACTGTAGCCAATCAATAACTTCAAACTTAAGCTGCAAAATAAACTACTTCCCAAAACAAATCGTACAATTGAGCAGGCGTTCTGATCCAAGTTACTAAGACAATAATACATGTCTTAGGCGTGTAGTGAACATCAAACGATTCAAAATCCCTAACAGAAGTGATGATAAACACAACCGCCAAAACTAATCAACCAAAGTACGAAACACAAACACATTCTAATTCACATTACTGAAACAGTATAACATACCACAACTAATCTAACCTAATTTCAATAACTAACACATCCACCACAAGTTTAATCCAAATCATCACCATAAATACATAATTCAACTCAATTAACACAACAATTCAGAATAATGTAATCCAAAACATAAAAAATGAATCATACTTTTGATGAATCTGTGATGGTGTATTCAGACCATCTAAAATTGAAGAGGAGCTTGTTGTGGTATCCATCCATTAGTTTATAAAATTTTATAAAAGTAAGGTTTAAATAAGGGTTAGGGTTTGTGAATATTGATGCTGATTTATTTAATTTAATTGAAAGAGATGGGTTTTGAGACCCACAACTTTAGAATAGACACATATAACCTTAAACAAAAGTGACATATATAACCTTTACATTATTCCTTAAAAAGTGAATTTCTAACTTGCGTCACGGTGGTAGAGGTTAAAGGGTATTAAATGAACTCAAATTACCATATTCACATGTTCTTTGATATTAATAAGTTTCCAAATTTATGATCTCTACTAAATTTACCTATGTTTTACTTATTTAAAGAAACATTTATCTTCATTAAACACTTATAAACTTGTGCCACCATGGTACAAATTAGAAAAACCATCTTTTAAAACTACATAACAATGTTTCAACAATCTATCTACTAAATAAAAAATTGACTATTGGACAGATGGAACAAATGAATCATAAAATATCAATTCATTAAATGTGACTTGATTTCGTACAAAAGCCTAACCCCATGAATCATAAATCCTCCAATTAAGTATACCATGATATATAGTGTAATACTACTACTACTAATTAAAAACTACTGTATTTAAACCTCATAACGAATCATTTTTCTAACTAAACCAAAGTCAAATTTAATCATTAACCTTTGACCCCTTGTTTTGTGTCTTCAGGTAATCGATCTAACCTCAACGCAATCCCATGCATAGATTGGAGTAGTTTGTAGTGCTGTAACATCTTGGACCTCAATGGGACTGCTTCTCCAAATCGGCCCAGAGTTTACCATTTCCAGTCGACTAATCCCGCTCATTTGACCCCAACCAAGCATAACATCCCCCTCACAACCTGAGACCTTTCGCGTGGCATAATCCACTTCAGTTAGCAACCGACCTAAGTCATAATCGACCCAAAGTGATCTACATGACTCTAGAGTCATCACGATAAGAGAAGCTAAGCCCCTTCCAAGTAACTCATTCCAATGATTAGAGTTTCTGTTTCTTTCTTCAGTCGCATTTAGACCTCCAGAATCAAATCTAGCTACGACGTCCCAAACAGCAGCCTCAAACCTAGGAAAACCCACCACTACATCTCCTACTCCGTCTCCCCTAGTCAAATCCCTATACATATGTCCTATACCTAAATATCCGTTTCGCAAAGCTCCCGGTCCCGTATCTACACTCCAGATTGGGCCATCGTCTATGTGAAAGCGCGTATTGTACACATCATTTCTTTGTACGTGGAGATACAATCGCCTGAGTTCTATGTCATCATCTACTTCATACTTTACGAAGACGTCTTTCCCAACACGAGAAGATAATAGTTCTTCTCGAAGATTTGTGACACTTTTTAGACACGATTCTGGGGTAGTAATATCGAAAGGTAGAACCACATGATCATCAATATTATAACGCCTATCCATTTGTTACCGTGAGGGTTTGTTAGGGTTTAGTTTGGTGAGGTTTTTGGTGGTGACTCATGGTTTTTTTAGGGAATGTGCATGTGTAATTGGGTGAAAGGATTCGGACAAGGATGAGCCAAGTAAGCAGTATTGCAATAATAAATACCAAAATTCTTAACATTAGAAGGATCTAGAATCCCAAGCTAGATTTCGCTGAGTTTTTTAACATTTGTACTTCTAAATTTATTTAGGGGATGTTTGTTTCGGCTTTTATGGCTTATTTGGTTTTGGGCTTATGTTTCATAAGCTCACTTTTTATGACTTATTTTTTGATAATATATGCTTATTATGACATAATAAATGTATATAAGCCGAAAAGTTTTAAAATAAGCCATAAAAAGTGAACTTATGAAACATAAGCCCAAAACAAAATAAGTTTATGTTCTACTATATGTTAGAAACAAACACCCACTTACAATATAAAACATTTTGGTCTCTTTCCTCGCTTGCACATAGAAAACTCAACGTAACACTTGTTCTTTTCCTTTCCCGATTAAACCAAATAAATACAATTATCAAACCAAATAATATTGGGTATGTTTCATGAGATCCCCCACATGTTCTATGAATATGGTTTCAAACATGATTCATCTTTTAACTTTAGCAACAAAAAAAATTGTTCTCAAACCGTCCAAATTAAACTAACTTTTGCGAATTCAATTCGTAAAATAATTCACCTGATATGATTCGAGAATAGGTGCAACCGAAGTTACTAGATTGACCGAGATGTTACACCCAAATCGACCTTTGCGGCCTCTCAATTCACTACTTGTTTGGCTGTTAACATATAGTGCTCGTTCAAGTTTTTTAGTTCGTATAATTGTGATAGTCTCTAATCATGAAATCATAAAACAAGTTTTATCTCCTACTTAAAAACCTCATGAATAACACCAAGCCTCGAGATATCATCTTCCTCGAATAATCATCAAATCGCAAACTTGTGCCACTAATCTTTTAACAACTGGGAGGAAAGATTTCAAATATTTTTGCATGCAAAACACAAGGAATGGATAAAATCTTTGTATCTAGGAATCTAGATGTTGAATATCTTTTATATAATAAAAGAATTACATCATTTCGGAGTGATTTTGTCGATTTATTCTTATTGGAAAAAAAATCCGGCCAATAGAAGAGCTTGATTTTGCCACGTAAGAAAAATTGTGTGATATGATTGGTTAATAAAAGTCAAAATTAAATTGATTTTGGTAAACCTTTAATTAATTTGATGGAGAAATTTGGTTAAGAAGAAAAACACATAAAAACATAAGTGTCAAATTTGTGAAAACAAAACTTAAAAAAGATGGGGTAATTAATAAAACTTTAGTGTGTAAGATATTAGTTTTCACATACACATCAAACCATAACACAAAGTGGCGTATGAATGAAGTTCTAGAGAGAAAGTTAGAGGTTTAGGGAACTTAGTGAGAGAAAGTGAAAGATATTATTATGAGCTCCAACTCTACCTTGGGAGGTAGAGAGTATTTATAGTCTTACATAAATCGCCACACATCGGGTCGTGGATCGTGCATACAATGGGTAAAGACCCGTCCGTCCTCCACGGTGTTACTTAACTAAATACTACTTAACTTAAAAGAACTACGACTACGAGCTTAACGATTACATATACTGAGGTGACCGACTTTAATACCGGAATTTCTAATTCCTAACAATCTCCCTAATGGAGGTCACCTCAATCATGTACCAAAATTACATTGAATACAAATAGATATTACATTAACAATTGTTCTTGCATTCTTGATGTAGTACTTTGCTCCTAAGCTCGTAGTCATTGATTCTTCACATTGCATGTTTGGTTACTCCAAGTGGAGGTCTTTACCGATCCACGTGATAATAAATTTGAGCCACTTTTGAGATCATCTTATCAAAAATCTCCGAGACATCCATTGTGGTGTTGGTATTATGTGATGTTGTGACATTAGGACCGACATGCTCACATTCGGATCATGATATCTTCTCATCGAGTAGCGGAAGCTTTAGTTGATTCATGATATTGGCAGCAGCAGAAAGCGTAAGCATGGAGTGAAAATATCGAGTCATTGATGCACTAATCATGATTTCTTTTGAGATGAATGTGTTAAGTGAGCATGCGGCTATGGATTGACCGCTTCATTTCGATCACCGCAAACGCCGGGTGTACCGCATACAAGCTTAGTTAATAAATCGCACGAAAGTGTCTTTGATCACTTTCGTTGAATCGAGGTACACGCCCACGGTTCCCCGCTGATCAAGACATGTACCGCCTGTGATCGTGTATAATTCAAGAATTTCCTTGACAGGTTTCGCAATGCTTCTAGTCGTTCTCAAACCGAACATCTCAAAGAAGACAACACGGAGTGAGTGAACCAAATAATTTAAGTCCACCGATTGATGAAAAGAGATTTGAAAACAATCGTGTATTGCTCAATAGAAATTGTTTTTGCAATACAACGAAGGTTTTATTGAAAATCAATTATCAATCATAAAACACCTTTTGGTTTGAAAATGAGTACACGGTCGATGTGCTAAAGAAAAGAGTTGTTAAGCACAAAGACCGGTTTTTCAAAGGTATCCGTCAATCCATAACTCGAACTGTGATTGATTCAAGAGATTGAATCGCCCCATTGTTTCTGCTCGCTTGTCACATGGTTGATCTATATAATAGATCTCACATGCCACCTACCAGAGCTTGTTTGATGTTGGCTCCGAAGGCTTTCCATCTTCATTGTGAATATGTAAACACATCACTCGGATGTTCCGCAATACCACAAGGATAATGCGAGGACTCAAGATATAATCTCTTTCCACATTGTGTGAAAAGAGAGTCTTCATTGAAAGTGTCCTAATGAGATTTATTGATGATCTCGTGGCTCTAGACTCAATTTGTGCATATTTGGATCCCGTGTCGGAGACTAGGAGAGGGTCTCCTTCTTCAATATCAACAATCTCTAAGAGAAAGTCGATAGATAATGTCGGTTCCCGTGAGAATGAAACAAGTCCTTTAAGAGGAACTTGAGTGGTTTGGAAAGTTGAAGTGCAGCAAGGCCACCGGGTCCATGACGCCTTGTCTTCAATACCGATGTTACCATCAAGAGCATATGAATTGAACCCGTTTCGCCCCTAAGGTTGAATAAATGGAGGGCTATTTGTTTTCACCCTTTCTCATTCAATTCTTTTTAATTCTTCAACCCTTCAAGCTTACCGAGACTTCATAGCAAGAACCTTGTTGGGTTTGTTCCAAGACTAGCTCTATCTCATCCGCACTCTTCCCATATCTCATTTTTCTCCTTTTATCATCATACCTAAGGACTTCTACACTAACTAGTGGATTGTCCTCGGTAGATCCCTCCGGCTCGGCGGATCATGGGAACCAATACCTAACCTTATCATCCTTATATCACCGTACATAAAGTAAAGTTGGTCGGTCTATTTGGTATTGTTCATCCGCCATTGGAACCAATTGAAAACCATTTGAAAATCAATCCGATACTTGTGATATATTATCAAAACATTTTGTACCGAATTGTTTTTGATATTTTTAGAACGAGAACTCCCTCAACATGTGCATCAAATGTTTGAAATCGTTTTGCACACGGAGGCAAGAGGAAGAATTAACTTCTTTGATTACCATTTTCTAAAAGATATCAACATCACTTCCCCGATCAAATCAAGTAGATAAAGCATTTTGGGAAGGATGAGGTTTTCATAAGTTTGCTCCCCTCAATATGTGCCTCGAGATTTGAAAAGAGTTTTGCACATACTAGAGGAACCCGCACATTGAGATAAGTTGATCACGCTTTCAAATCATAGGTTTAAGATAGATGCTCCCCTCAACATGTGCATGGAAAATTTGAAATCGTTTGTCACATGTGTGAAGGATAGCATGTACATCCTTATAAAACCATTTACCAATTATCGCTTAAACCAATTTAAATCACACATTCTCCCCGATCACAATTATCAAATCATTTGAGATTTGTGATCTCTTATTGATTTAAATTGATTTTGAAAGCTTTTAAGGGAATTGTGACTTGATTATGAAAGCGTTTTAATCGATAAGGATCGGATTTTAAGACTTTAAACTCCATTGATAAAACATGCATGTACATCTTTTGAAAACAATTTAATGCCAAATAACTTTTTAATTTAATTGAAATCATTCTCCCTCAATCAATGACATAGGTTGTTGATTGAGAGATAGAGATTTTGACAAATAAGTCCCGATGATTATCAAAAATAGAGACCGAGTTATTTTTCAAAGCATTTAGTTTTCAAGCAGATAAATGTTTATAGAATCGAGCATGGAATTTGAAAACATGGTAAAACATGGCTCGTTTTTCTTTTAAAACCGGTTATTGCTCGAAAATGACAATAAACCATTGTTTCTCTTTCTCCCAAAAATTTTTATTTTTGATTTTTGATTTTTTTTTTTTTTTTTTTTTTAAAAAATTCGAACAATATCTAAAGTCCCGTGTCATTCTTTGAATGACAACAACAAGACCGTAGATATAATCGAATCGAGAGAAACATGACAAAATGACAATATTTTTGAAGATTTTTCAATTTTTCAAATTTTTATGGATTTTGAAAGTTTTATATTTTTCTATTTGATTTTGAAGGTTTTATAATTTTGTATTTTGTTTTTCGAATAGATATATACAAGAGACAGATGAAGATAGACCTTTACTCCTCGCCTTCCTCCTCAAGACGTTTGAGTGTTTCGTTGAAGGCTTTTTAAGCCAAGACGTGGAAGAATAAACTCAAAACGTTCTCTTGGAAGAGCTTTGGTGAAGATGTCTCGCTAACCGATATTCGACCTCACAAAATAGAGTTCCACCACACCTTTTTCCACTTGTTCCTCGATGAAATGATGTCGAATGTCGATATGCTTTGCTCTTGAGTGTTGAACGTTGTTGCATGAGAGAGCAATAGCACTTTATTATCACAAGACAGAGGGATTTTGTTGAATTCAAAGCCATAGTCGATAATTGAGATCTCATCCATAAGATTTGAGCACAACAGATGACATGGCTATGTATTCACCTCTGTAGAGGAAATAGAAGTACTCATTTGCTTCTTTGAAGACCACCACAAGCTTATCACCCAAAACCGAGCACCTCCGCACGTATTTCGACGAGTATCTTGACAACTCGCATGATCAAGATCTCGTGATAGGCCGTTAGTGACATACCGGTGTCCTTCGGTACCAAAGACCCATATTGATGGTTCCTTGAGATACCGAAGACCCTTTAACCGCTTCAAGGTGCTTTTTAGTAGGCTTAGCCCGGTATCTAGCACACATGCAAACAATGAACAAGATGTCTCGGTCTACTAGCAAGTGAGGTACATCGTGGATCCAATCATACTACGATATTTCGCTTGGTCAATCATGATCCCCGAGTGGTCCTCATCTAGTTTGGTTCGATCAATCATGGGGTGTCAACAGGTCACTTGAATCAAATCCAAATTTCTTTAAGATCTCATTGCATATTTAGATTGATTTATGAAAATGCCTCCGGACTTTGTGAAATTTGTAATCCCAAGAAAATGACATTTGTCCCATCATTGACATTTGAAATTTTGAACTCATTTCATTAGAAAACGATCACATTCCATTGGGTCGCCGAGGCAAAAATAATATCATCAACATAAATTTGAACATGAATTAAATGTTTGC
The DNA here is from genome assembly GCA_022545495.1 of Chrysanthemum lavandulifolium. Lineage (NCBI taxonomy): Eukaryota > Viridiplantae > Streptophyta > Magnoliopsida > Asterales > Asteraceae > Chrysanthemum > Chrysanthemum lavandulifolium. The sequence goes on from CM040238.1 coordinate 182,648,345, forward strand.
TCGACTTCCGGTGAACAATGTAGGATCAATCGCGCCTTTGATAAATCCGTAGATAGAAGAAACTTTGACAAAGGTATCATACCATGCCCTGGAGCTTGCTTTAAACCGTAAAGAGCCTTCTTCAAACGATAAACGTGAGTAGGATGCTCTTGATTCACAAATCCTTCAGTTGGTCGACGAGACGACTTCTTTAAGATCTCCGCTCGTAAATGCCGCCTTCACATCCATCCGATAGACAACCATGTTCTTACTAGCAAGATTAGCTAAAAGATTTCGATTGCCTCGATTCGAGCAACCGGAGCAAAGATTCTTCAAAGTCAATACCTCCTCTTGACGGTATCCTTTAGCAACTAATCGAGCCTTGTTCTTCAACACATCACCATGCTCATCAAGTTTCACTTTGAAGATCCATTTAAGAGCAATAATCATAGCACGCCTGAGAGTGTACTAACTCCCATACATCAAGTCGATCAAACTCATGAATTTCATCTTGCATGGCATTGAACCGCCTATCTTCATTCATGGCGGTTTTAACATCTTTTGGTTCGATCTTAGATAGTACGGAGTTGAAGAAGCACCATAAGGCATCGGTTGCAAGTTGTTTCCGTGTTGATACAGACGAGAGGGATTTCCAATGATGTTGTCTAGTGGATGATCGTGAGTCCATTTTCTAAGGTGTTCATGTGGTAGTTGTTGAGGGACCGAGGTAGCAGAGTCGATGTCTCTCAAGAAGATGGTTCGATGATGATTCGTGAGCAAATATGTTTTCAAATGGAGCATCTTCGTGAGTAGCAAAGGGATTAACTTCATCATTGATGCCGTAAACAGCTCCATGATGTACATTTGAAGAATGATGATTTGTTGATGAGACGGAAGGATCAGCAGAGGCGCTTCTTGACTTAACGATATTGAGACCGAGGATTGACTTCATTCACGTGAATATGAGCATCCTCTGTTGTAGGGATCAACACCTCATTAGTACTTGAATCATAAAGTTCATCAAACATAGGATCAAACAATTTCTTTAAATCATCTTCGATGGAGGTACATATGGAGTTTCTTGAGAGGAGTTTGGAACAAGGGATGAACCAATGGGACTGCTTTTGAAGTGCGGGTCCCGAATGGAGTGTCCAGAGCCATTTGACCGGTCACTCATCAAACGTAACGTGAATTGTTTCCATGATATTTCGGGTTCTTTTGTTGTAGATTCAGATCCCTTTTGTTTGGTGCATATCCTACAAATACTCCAATGTCGCCTTTAGCCCTAAGTTTGCCTAAGTCTTGACCTCATTAGTTGGATAACACAATGCACCAAACACACGAAGGAAAGAGAGATTAGGTTTTCGTTGTGGACAAGTTCATATGGAGTTTTTCCATGAACAAAGGTGAATCGTGGAACGATTTTGTGTGTAGCATGCAGTGGCAATTGCTTCACCCAGAGAAACATTGGAACCTTTGAGTAAATCAAGATTGTTCTAGCGGCTTCAACAAGAGTTCGATTTCGCCTTTCAACTACACCGCTCGTTGAGGAGTTCGTGGAACACTTCTTTGATGGTCGATTCCAACGCTTTCATAGAATTCACTAAGTTGTTTGTTGACAAACCCGCCCATTGTCTGCTCGATAATTCGACGGTTTTGTTAAGTCGAACTCGCAACTGCTTGATGAGTTTGATGATGATATCGAGTTTCATCCTTTGTTCTTAAGAACTTGACCCTGTGAATCTAGAGTAATCATCAACCACAACTAACACATATTTCTTCCCAAAGATATTCTCGCACCTCATTGGTCCACATAAATCCATATGAATCATATGAAGAACTTCGTGATGAGTTAGTAGGTTTGGGTTTATGGGCATACTTGCTTTTTCCCAATTGACATGTCGAACAAAGATGATCCTTTTCATACTTGAGTCTAGGTAAACCTACAACTAAGTCCTTTCTCGTGAGATCATTGATGGTGCCAAGTTCGTGTGATTGAGACGACGATGCCATAACCATGACTTTGTTTTAGAAGCCTTTGATAACAAGTGATGGAGATGACCTCATCATGTCATCGATAGAGATGGTGTAGAGATTTGAGCCACGAGTTCCTTTTAACAGTTCCTTACCATTAAGATCTCTAACAAAGGTGTATGTTTTTCAAGGCTACTTTAGATCGTAATCACGTAATTGACCAACAGAGAATGATTATGACCCGCACCTTCCACATAGTATACTCTAGAGATGACACTATCACCAACAACGTAATCTCCATAACCCATGATTGCACCGAAATGATCATTACCGAATCTAATAGCCCCGATGAATTTGCTCACGGTTCATGAGCCGCGACCGTCTCCAAATATATGCTTGGAACAACTGAGTCCGTGTACCACGTAACGATTTGAACGATCCGCAGCTGAACACGCATAAGAATGGATAATCGATAATTGGGATCCCCATGCAAGAATGGGTTCCATTTGGTTAGTAACAATGGTTGGAACACCCACATCGTAGAAAGGAGCATTCATATCGTAAATTAAGGCAATGGATTCATTGTGAATAGATGCAAGACTAGTGTCCAGATAGCCCTGCTCACAAGTGTGCTCACTTCTTATGGGAATAGTTCTACCAAGAGGCATCCATTTTCTAGTGGGCATTGTCTCGATTATTCTTATGACCAACGTGTATCCAATAATAGCCTATCTTACTAAATGTTCTTCCCGTGGTTTCCACCGCTTTCTAACTCTCTTCGCTTTTGCCTTTTTGCCTTTTTAGCATGAACATAAGCAACATTAATCGGACCATTATCATCATTAGGCAAAACATTAACACCACATTCATGATTAGAAATGTAATTCAAGCGACATCAAGACAAGGTTTGCAAATAGTATCGAATTCAATTAATTACAAGACGCCTATGGCTAATACTAGAATCAACACGATTCGCTTTATTCGATTCAAGCTTAAAGTTCCTAGATTGTTCTTCTACTCTTTTCCAAAGGCACATTCTTAGCTCATGAGGTCCTATCATTCCTTGTATTGTCTTGAGACTTTGACCGCTCCCTTTAATGTCACCGACACTCTCGTAGAGGAATGGGAACATTAGTGGTTTTACAACTCTTTGCATCACCTGCTTAGATGTGCCGATCCGAACTACATGCAGCACACTAAGGTTCACTTTCTTAAAACTAGAAGTGCTGGGATTTGTACTCCTAGAAGGCACACTTGAGTTCTCTTTCATAGCATTGATGATCCGAATCGAACTACTTACAGCACACTAGGGTTCATATTCAAGACATTGGGCATCGAATGAATATCGACTTGGCAATAGGCATCGAACATGGAATCAAAGGATTAACTCTCTCACCTAATGACTTTGGGCATATTGTGATCAAGCATTCTAAGATTTCTTGAGATCGTTTGGCATATAAGCATGCATGTCCAATTGCATTATCATGAGGTTTCTCTAACTTATCCTCTTCAACAATCTCACGCAGACATTCTAGGCAATCCTTAAGGGATGAGAAGTATGTTTGAACAAAGAAGTTTGTTGTTCCCGAGATGAGGAGGACATATTTCATGCACAAAGCATATTTATTACAAGAGTGAACCTTTGATACACCATTCTCCCATTGGTCATTGGCATTTTCCTTTTACCGACTCTTCGATTCTCAATTTCCTTTTGCAATGAAGCTATTTGTTCGTTATTTTTGTTACGAGTGACCTTTATTGATTCAAATAACTCATTGAAATGACGTTTAACCTTTTCATTTTCTTCTAGAAAACTTTCGCTTTCCTTTTGTAATGCATTTACTAGGTTTTGAAGATGAAACGCTTGAGAATTTCGAGAATCTAAAGGAGGAGGCATTTGGGAGCCCGTCATATTGTTCGCTTGACCCTTTAATTGAGAGATTTGGGCTTTCAACTTTCTCGATCGTGTTGCATCGAGCTTGAATTTGTTCATCACGCTTGTTAATTTGAAAAACGCATCAAACTCGAGCATCCGAGGATGTCTTGATATTTGAAGTTTTGACATTTTCTTTAAGATGTTGATATTTTAGTTGTAAATTAAAATGCTCAACTTCTAGTTTAGAAAAATGTTTAACCAAATTGTCGTGATCATCCGCTCAATTTTCTCGCTTAGTTTAGAATTAGTTTTGTCAAGCTCAATGACACGATCATGGGAGACTTTCGTGGCAACAGATAGTTCATGAAATTTGGAAGCATTAATAGAGCAATTTGAAGCGTTGAAAAAATATCTTGAGCAACACATTCAAGAATAAGAGTCTCATTTAATGTATGCAAGTTCTTCCTCTCAATCTCATTATATTTTAGTGCACGCTCATAGTCACTAACTTCAACTATCATTGCATCAAATTCCTTTTCCATTCCCTTGATATCGCTTTCTATCCCTTTTAAGACTCTCAAAGTGATCTTTTAGAAGTTTAAAGAAAGGCATGACCTCGCTTAAATAACATTCTTTCATTTGCTCAAAACCCTTTCTCCTTCCGTTATACCAATGGGTGTGATCCTTTTCTTGCAAGTTTTCTCAAAATCAACAAATAGTTGAAATATAACATATTGGCTAATTAAGGTCTTGCTTTTAGTGGCAATTGTTCTAGGAACAAGATGCATTGGTGTATTAGGAGGATACACAATGCTTCTAGGCATTTTCCATAGGGAGGGTTTGTTTCAACAATATTTTCATTTTTCGCTTATCTAAATCCATTTTCCAAAACTTGTTCTGGAGTCAACAATGTCTCGAGGCTTAAACATGTTCAAGGAAATCCAGCTTTTCCTTCTTGTAGTCATGGGGAGTGATAATTACTTTTTCTCTTTGCATTTAGGATCATCTAATTTTTGTTCATCTTTCCCTAGTGACTTCATCTCGATTTCTTATCTTCCTCAAAGGCACTCAACGCAACTAGGTTTCGCCTAGGTTTAAGGATTTCATTGCCATCATAAAGAACCTTATGAGCATTTCTAGCCCTTTTAATGACCTCTCGGATTTGGTTCCTTAACAAGGGAATGCTATGCTTATCGCTAAGACCCTATGCTTAGTGATCATGTGAGCAATCGAATGGTGTTCCTTGTATGTACAACTTGTTTTCAAGTTTGTTTTTCAAAGTTTTCGATTAGAAAAATCTTTCAAGAGTTTTGATTCCTTTGCATTAAATTCTTGCTTAAGCATTTTCACATTTTCTTGAAGTTCTTGTTTTGCTTAGCGCTTTAGAAAGCTTTTCTTGTAAGGAATTTAATTCTTGTTTCAATACTTCTTCTAAAATTACTTTTTCTAATGACCTGACGCACTTGGTCATCCATTTCCGCTCACGAGTGGTCAACTCAAATTTTGCACGTTGTTCATAAATAGCAACACGCTCTTTATAGGCATTTAGTTCGTAAATTACGTAATCATCGTAGGCACATGCAAGTGTATTCATCAAAACATAGTCATTGTTGATCGCAGAAGATGCATCACTTGGTACAACTTCACTTTCACTTTGTTTCACGTATTGATCATATGGGACAATATCGATATTACCCATATTTTCAACATTTGATTCAATAGTTTCAGCTTGATTGTACTTTGTCATGCATCCGCTGCACATCAAGATCATCGATAGTTTTAATACCTCCGAGATGAGTTTGTCTTTGGATGGGCCACCTTGTGGTGAAGAAGAGACCTTGGGAGAAACCATTGGAGAAATGCTAGCCATAAAATTGTGTGTGCCGAGGTCCATCATCCACATCGAGTCGATGCATCACAATCAACGACTTGAAAGGCATTCGATGATTGTGACCTATCTCCCGAATAGGCCGCTCATCCACATCTCGCATCATAGGTCTTGGCATTGCCTCGCCTAGAAACAAAGAATTCCTCTTCATCCAAAGCAAAGACCATTGTCCCGAGCTTGTACAAGCAAGATCTTATCTCTCAAGTAATCAAGATTCGTGGACGCTTTGGAGATGTGCGCTTGCAATGTGTCCTCACCACCACGCTTATAACATTTGATCGGCTTAGCTTGACCTTGGTTACCATTCCTTCCTCGATTCGTTACCAACATAACCTCTACCACCCACCTCTTCCCCGATCATACTGTCTTTCCCGAATCGGTTGCACCACGATCCTTCCATCTTTCACAAGAGCTTGATTGTGTGGGTTAGATGTCGCTCGAGGTTGTTGTTGGTTTGTGGGAGAGAATTCATGTTTTGACTAATCGTAAGAGCTAGTTGATTAATGAAGTTACCCACGTGTGCATCAAAGATCGCCTTGTTTGAACATAGGATCGTGAATGAGTTTGTGATTACCATTACCCAAGGGTATGACTTGTGAGGCTTTGGTTGTGATTCCGATGTTTGAGTAGAAGGCGTTGAGTCATTAGACGAGCTTGTCTCTCCCTCGGTTGGTTTTGAACCGATTGAGAACCAATTTTTCAAACATAGCATGTCTCTCATTCAAGGAGGAAGGCATAGAGTTGCTCATAGTTTGTATTCTTCAATCCTTTAGTGAGCTTCACAGAGGTGACAAACTTGTGCCATTCGGGATTCATGTTGTTCACAAATTTTGAGTTCAAATGAATGTTAGGCATAGTCATTCGATGTTCCTCATGTCATTCACCAACTTATGAAATCTCACATAGTACTCATAGACACTCTCATCCGGTTTCATCTTGAAGTGTTCAAATTCGCCATAGAGTTGTGATTCTCTGCCTTCCATAGTTAATTTCGAACCCGAGAGAAGCATCTTGACATTATCCCATAACGCTTTGCATCGGTGTTGTGATTGATCGCCTTGTAGATGTCTTTAGGAAGACCTTGAAGAACAATGTTAAGCCCCGATATCTCGCATCGAATCTCTTTTCTCCTTATCATCAAGCTCATCATACATTTTAGGTCCGTCCATTCCGTAAATAGGAGTTCCATCTTCATTAGTATCAAGTATATCTCTAGTCGCCTCAACTCGACACGGTCCTTCATCAATGGATTTGAGAATGTTGACACCATTTTCCTTTCCAAGGCAAGATAACTGATTCGCTGAGCCCAAGAATCGTAGTCGGCCTGGCAAGCATGGGTGATTTAGTATCCGAGCCACCGCTTGAACATCCCGGCAACAAATGGAGATGATAGTAGGAACGTTGGTAGACATGTTACATGATTATACGGGATTTTATAACTCTATGATTAAACCGGAAATAGATTCTTTCACGGATTTTACTAAATCAAGAGAAAACCGTAAACAATCACCCAAGTCGCTAGAAGAAAATGCACCAAGTCGCTAACACCTAATTCGCTACACTCCCAAGTCGCTAAAGTCCCAAGTCGCTAGACAAATGCAAGTCGCTAAGTAGTAACTCGCTAAGCCTCAAGTCGCTAGCAAAATTTTGGCAAGAATTGCCACTCAAGTCGCTAAAGATACAAGTCGCTAAATAGCAACTCACATGCACCAAGTCGCTACCTCCAAGTCGCCACCGTGGTGGAAAGTCCACTACTTGTATCAGAAGTCGCTAGTTCTAAGTCGCTAGGTCCAAAATCAGAACTCGCTACAAATTTGTAAAGCAAGTCGCTACGAAGAAAGAATTCCGTGTTAAGTCGCTAGCAAGAAAAACTCATAAACATCACTTTTCAATCCAAAACAACCCAACCAAGATGATTCAAGCTACCAAATGAAAACCTAAACACTTGTTATGATTCTAAACATAAAAGTACTAACAAAATCCAAGCTTTAACACAAGAAATCAACCAAATGATGCACAAACCACTAAACTTTTCAAACTCAAAACCACCTAAAACCACTAAAATCCAAAGATGTGCGAGATATGATCTAACCATGGCTCTTGATACCAATTGTAAGATATTAGTTTTCACATACACATCAAACCATAACACAAAGTGGCGATGAATGAAGTTCTAGAGAGAAAGTTAGAGGTTTAGGGAACTTAGTGAGAGAAAGTGAAAGATATTATTATGAGCTCCAACTCTACCTTGGGAGGTAGAGAGTATTTATAGTCTTACATAAATCGCCACACATCGGTCGTGGATCGTGCATACAGTGGGTAAAGACCCGTCTGTCCTCCACGGTGTTACTTAACTAAATACTACTTAACTTAAAATAACTACGACTACGAGCTTTTAACGATTACATATACTGAGGTGACCGACTCTTTAATACCGGAATTTCTAATTCCTAACAATTACAATCATATGTTAGTACGATTGATTAGGTAACTTTAGCTTAACATTGTTTTGTACATTTTTATACAGTGGGTGAACTGGATCGTTTAGCATGATGTTCCATTATGAAGGTACATTCAAATACTTTTCGGTAGGATATATCAAGGAGGCAAGAAATGCCTTGTTGATCTTGTGGAAATAAAGAGGTATCCGTTGATGAAATGGATGCTCTCATGACCCAAATCGGTTATGACTGGACAAACCAATTATTTCTACTTTCTTAAGCCTAGTTGTACATTAGGCTACGGTTTGTTTTCTTTGCTTGAAGTCGCTAATGTAGACTTGTTGAAAGATGTTGTCATAGAGCATAAGGCGATGAGGCGTCTATGTTGAAATAGGAAGACTAGATTAGAACTTTTCGAAATGTCCCCACAATCAATTAAGACCGTGTTTTGGGAGATGGATGAAGATAGGAGAAAATTTGCTACTGCGGCTATTCAATCTTGTTGTAGACGGTTGGTGTTGGATGATATAGATAATGAACCTGCCCTAGATCCGTTTATCCAACTTACACAATTGCCTGTGGACGTCAATGATATTGGTGAATTTAGCAATTTGCCAAACATTGAGCCAATATTTTCCACCTTAGACTACTCATTTGCTAGCCAACCTGTTCATAACAGTGAGCGTGCTTTAGTAGTTATTGATGAGGACAATGCTATAAAGGAGCCTGATAATATTGAGATTCATCTGTTTTGAGTGAGTCAGGGGAAGCACTTAGACAACGTTGGAACAACACTAGTTGATGTCAATAACAGCTTTGAGGAGCCTAAAATTTTTGAGGTTAATCTATTTCAATTGACTCAGGAGAAGCATTTAGACAAAGCAGGAAGAGCACTAGTTGATGTCAATAATGGGTTTGAGGAGCCCGATGTGGATATAAATCTGTTTCAATTGACTCGGATAACATGGAAGAGGATCACATTGTTGATGTTACTCTGTTACAAGCGAGTGACACTAGTGACTTAGGCAATGCGATTGATGATTCAATTCAACCAAATGAAGAGAACACTTGTCGAGAATGATGCACAACTTGGTATGGTACAAGTAGGTCGAGTAATGATTTAGGTGAAGCGGGAACAACCGATAATATAAGTGATGAGCGGTTGGTAAATGATTTACCCGTGATGGTTGATGATGTATTTTGCGGTGACAATGTTAGTTTCCAACAGGAGACTTTGCTAATGGCGTCTATACCACTTTTTCTATCTTTGGTCGGGAGTTTGATGCTAGGGAAGTAAAAAACCTTGTAAGAGATCATTCAATAGAAACTAGGAGGAGTTGTTTTTGTGAAGAATGACAAAACAAGAATAAAGGGTCAGTGTAGGGGTTGTGTTCCACTTTCGAGGCCCAAGTGAATGTCTGGATCGGATATAGCCCATCTAGAATTCCATTAAGCGAAGGGGTATAAATGCATTGCTTTACGGCAAAAGGACCCTTCACAAATACTCTTCCCATGGCTATTGTTTGTCGGCGGGAATGATGAGGCAGTATCTGGTCGATTAGAACATATAATGAGCAACACACTTGTTTGCAATCAAGGAAGTCGAGCTTTTGATCTTCGCTATATCTCACGAGAAAATTACAAGACAAGTTGAAACAAATCCACGACTTCATGTCAAGTCCATGCATAATCAACTTACCAACCAATACGACCTTCAAGTGTCCTCGAGAAGGTTTTAATGGCCAAAAACCTAGCAACAACAAACCATCAAGGGTTAATTCAAGCTACAATTTACCATGTTGAGAGATTATGTTCTAGAGTTGCGGAAGACAAACCCTAATACAATAGTGGTGATGAATGTGGAACAACCTCCAGATGATTCTCTTCCAACCAGAGAATTCAAGAGAGTGTATGTTTGTTTAGGTGCACTGAAGCAAGGATTTAAAGATTGTGGGAGATCTTTGTTGAAATTTGGTGCTTTTCCAATTCGTGGTCCTTTCAATGGTCAACTTATGACAATTTGTGGAATTGATAGCAACAATGGTATATACCCTTTCGCATATGCTTTTGTTGATTCAGAAAACATAGGATCATGGACTTGGTTTCTTCATTGTTTATCCGATGATATAGCACTTGGGCCAATTTCAAGCATCACTTTTATTACTGACATGAATAAGGTACTCTATTACTCTGTTGATGAATTTATGTGTCTCTGTTTTGAAATAGATAGTAAACGTATTTGATTTTGTGCAGGATACAAGTAGAGCTTTAGCAGATGTTTTTCAACATGCAGAACACAGATTCTGTATTAGAAGCATTCATGAGAAAATGAAACTACAATGGAAAGGTAGGGCCTACAAAGACCATACGTGGAAATGTGCAATGACCTCAAGCTGTTGTACAGCCAAAGCTATGGTCGATCTCGTGAAACTTAATCAACCAGCCCATGATTGGTTAAGTAGGATACCACCAACCATTGATCAAGGTCATATTTTTCATGTAAGTGATCTATCTGTTTGATTACTTTGTATTTGTATTTGCGGTATAAACAATTATAATTAATACATGTTTATTACTTTTAATCTTTATGGAGAGCTACTTGATGTGTTACTTAATAACATGTGTCAAGTGTTTCATGAGAAAATAGATGAGGGTTTAAGCAAACCAATTATTCTGACCTTAGAATACATCGTGAATCTTGTATGAAGAGGATAATGCATGTTCTTATGGTGATTGAGAAGAGTGATGGGCCACTAACACCAACCGCACAACACATGCTAGAGGTATTAAGAAAGTGGTCATAAGTATAATGTTTTATGGAATGGGGATCTAAGTTTCGTGTTAGTGGACCATGGGGTGACCAATGTGTAGTTAATGTTGTACACAAGTTTTGTACTTGCGGAAGGTGGGAGATAACGGGTTTACCATGTAAACATGTTGTTGCTACCAATTGGAATATGGATTTAAATGGCCAACAAGTAGGAGCTGTTGAAACATGGGCTCATCCTTGTTACTATTTTCTCACTTGGGAGGCTACCTACAAACACCATGTACAGCCTATAACTAGCTGTGTACATTGGGAAAAATCAACTATGCCAACAACAATTGTTCCACCAAAATCCGAAACAAACCCGCCTACCGCGAGAGGTAGAAAAAGAGTTAGGATAGCTCCTAAAAGTGAAGAGATTGTGAAGGATGGTAAGCTGTTGAGAGCTTGGAAGAGTGTTAAGTGTGGTATTTGTGGCATTGCTGGACACAACCGGGTAACATGCCTAGGGTATGGTAGAGCTGAACGTAGTGGAACTGCCAATAAGGGAAATGTCAAAAAGGTGCCTACTAAAGTCATGGAAAAAGAGACATCCTAAAGGTAAAAAGGTAGCGGCGGATAAAGAAGTCAAGGTACGTGTATTGTTGTTGAAAATCAAGTTAGTACAGTTCAAGGAAGTGGTGTTCAATCGAAAATCAAGATCCAAAGAATGAAGATCCCATCATACATGATGCATCGATCACAATCCAGAAGATCAAGATGAAGCAAATGCCGATCCCGGCATGCATGACCAAGACCGGTGTGAATCCCGGCAACATGATCAATCCCGATCGATTCTTAGCTGCGGTCAGTGATGTTCAAGCGGTTTTGCTTCAACCCACTGCTACACGTAGAATGACTAGGCAACAGGATGCACTGGAAAGAATGATGGACTCACCATAGGTCAATTCTGTTATGCTAATTATCTAGACAATGTTTCATCTAGTTTATTTCCTATGGACAAGTTATTTACTCTAAAAACATATGTGTGTGTGTCTAACTGTACTTCTCATGCTTTGAAATGTATGCAATTTTATGGTTGGAATTATATCCATTTGCATTAAGTATGGAACCATGTCATTATTGTGTATTTTTTTTAGATTGACTAAGCTTGATGAGTGAATAATTTGCATCAAAAGTAACCCAAAGCTAAACAGGACCTCATAAGAATGTTGACATTTAAAAGTTAACCCTAAACAAATTGCTAACCATCTGGATACCCATAACGCATTGAAAATTAGAAACAAGCCAAACTGAATACTTCATAACAAGGTTACTACAATTCAATATATAGAACATTAACCTTCTCGCCTCATTACATAAAAGGTAAAAAAGTTATCCCAATGCATAAACAATGAAGAACAACATCCAACTTAGCACCGGTAAATCTTCCACTTCCACACATCACCTTGAGCAACTACTAATCTTGCCTCAAGCTCATTTCTCCCTCAAAAGGCTGGTATGATCATTCTTGAGCGAGCACGATTTCGGGATCATACCATCTTATCCACCGACAAGAAGACCCCTATTGATGATTATGACAAGTCATTAAACAACCATCATTGTTACAAACTTACACAAAAAAAATTAAGACGCACTTAATTCAACAAGACAACCAAAGAATCGGCATACAGGTTGGCGGAGGTCCACAGTGCGAATAATAGCTTGCTTACCACACCAACAACGTACCATCTTGAAAGCGATTATCGTTTTGTAGAAGACCGGTTTTAAGGATAATTTAGGGATGGATGATAAATGTCGACCAAACCTGTTACACACATATACTAGATACAAAAAGCGTACAACGGTTCTTATTTAATACCTTCTGGTGAAAGACGGTTTTGCCCTCACCAACATAACGTTGACAACGGCATTATTGGTCAAGGGACGAATCTGGCATTTAATGGCCACTGTTTGGACCTATGGCGATGAAAAGGCCGAGTTTTGTCCCATCGCAAAGCGTCCTACCAAGTTTAGGGACCAACCGTGTATTTTAGTCTAAAAGAAAAGAAAGGGGAAGATACATTATATTGTATTTATTTTAGAAAGTACCACCTTCGTGTATATATTTTTTTAAATTACAATTATCTAACAAAAACTCGATTTCGCTCCCTCATCTATACTACCTTATAAAGGGTTTGGGACTTTATAAATAAATAAGTCTTAAAAATTTTAAGAAAAAAAACATTTCTTTAATAGGAAATTAAAATTAACAACCCAACATTGAAATGTAAATTAAATGTCTTTAAATGTGACAACTTTAATATTCATAAAACACATTGACTTGTGAGTTGTAACAACCCATTTAATCCATCATCATCAAGCAGTAATTGTTTTGATGGATTAGTAATTGGACTATCCAAAAATCTGGACCACTAATGGGCTTATTCAAATATACAGGGCCTGTAGTTTTATCCTTAAGAGTTATGGTAAATGGGTTGATGGATTAGTAGTTTAGTCATTTTATTTGAAGTTTTATTTGTAATGTTCTTAAATGTATTTGAATTATTATGTAATGGTTGAAAAAAAAAGTTGAAAAAAAGTCGGTCGCCTTGTTGTGCTTAAAAGGTCACATGAAAAACATTTGTTCGCCGTAAAAATGGTCACCGAGTACCCGCCGCCGCATTGCGCAGGTACCCTTCTAGTATAAAATAAAGGAGAATTGCATTTACATTTTTGCAAATTTAATAATTACATATACGAGGTAGCATGACCCGTGTAATGCACGGGCTTCGGTTATCATGAAGTAATATCACTATGGCAAGTGTTAATTATGTGTGTCAACATTAGTTGCGAAACTTAAAGTATTAAACTAAGAAATTCGTTTTATTAAGCTTTTATAAATATAAATGGCTCATATTAAATATATTTAAAGGTTCGTTTGACAATTATTACATGTGTTTTTAAGTAGCAAGTGTACATGTGATTTGCTTCCTAGCGGTACTAAGCTTTGATGTTCCTCGATTTGATCGTCGTTTCATGCTGATACTCTGTAAAAGGAATTTTAAATACAAATTTAGGAATGTGATATATGTAAATTGAATATCAAGTACTTATTATACAAACATATTAATATTTTAGAAACGTATTTTATGAGTTATTCTTCTTTTCTAATTTTTGTAGTTAGAACAAGTAAATAAATAAAAATTAAAGTTTTAGAAACTAAATTTGAGAACCCTACTTTTAAAAAAATGTAGCTTGGTTACTTTCCATTTCATTTCAATTGAATGTATCTATGAGAACTATCAAATTCCAGTGAGCATCTTTACGCCACCTACAATGGGGCGTGGCTGCACAACCACCACCAAACCAAAGTGAACTACTGGTCAAAGTTGAAATCCTTAATTATTGGTCCATTTCAATTAGCAATTCAAGGTATCCTTTTTAGGTTTGCACTATTTTTAAATTATATGTGTTTGATTGTAATTGAGACTGATAGTAGTTTACATGTTATATAATTCTTTTTTCGACAGACCAATGATTGGCCATGATTTTCTTGAGAACAAACGTAATATGTTTTGATTATAGGGTTATTAGGCATACCTTGTTGTGCTAGTGTAGGTTGTTAAAAACCTCTTTATAGACAATGTTTGGCGTGTGATATTTTAAGTTGTTGTTGGGGTCTTCTATCATTAGAATTTTCAGTCCTTCTGGGCTGGTGACTCTAGATATCGCCACATATAGTTGGTCATGGCTGAATATTGGTGTTGGTAGATACAGGCCGACAAAATCAAGTGATTGACCTTGACTCTTGTTGATCTTCATTGCATAACATGGTTTAATGGGGAACTGTCTTCTTTTTACAATGAATAGCCACTGATTTCTGTTTGATGTGAGTGTAATTCTTGGTATCAATACCACACCTCCAACGTTAGAGCTGGTGATGATTTTCGCCTTTATGAAAAATTCACCCAGATGTGTGATCATAAGCCTTATTCCATTGCACATACCTTGGCTTGGATTGACGTTCCGTAACAGCATTACCGATAACTCCTTTTTTAAGTTTAGTCCATGCGGTGGAAGCCCTTGGAACTTCAAAGAGTTTAAAAACTCCGGTGAGAATGAGTATTCCTGATCGAGTGAATCAGTCGTTGCTTTACATTTTTCATCTGCACTTTTGTAGGTAACAACTTGTCCTCCTAGATTTTTAAACATATGCTCATTGATGTCATCTGCATCATCATTCTTCGATGTCAATATTGCCATTTCTCTTAAATAGCCTCGTTTGTTTGTCTTATAATAAAGTCTGGAAATGTTACTTTAACAATCTCTGTTATGGGGCACTCCCATTTTCTTATGAGGAAACTCCCGGGAATTTGTATCCAAGTTGGTTCATCCTCTCTGTCTTTCATTTTCGCTAGCACTTTTCCGTCACCAACATCTAAAACCCACTGATTAAACTTCTACTTATGAGTGTCAATTCGTCCTTGCGAGTCGTATTCATTTACCCGCATCCTACGTGTGAGCTGAAACACGTGACAGTTTGACCACAATTTGGACCACTTTATGCAAGACTTGACCACTTCCTGTCTTTTTGCTTTTGGGATAACCGGTAAATTTTTTCTAAAATCTCCTCCAAGTAAGACAGTCATGCCTCCGAACATGCGTTCTATGTTTGTCACATTTGGGTAGCCTAGTATGTCCCTAAGTGTTTTATCCAATGCTTCAAAGGCGTACTTTTGAGTCATTTGTGCTTCGTCCCATATTATTAAACTGACTTGTTCCATTAGCTCTGCTAGATGTGTGTTCTGTTTTATATCGCATGTACTATTCTCCATTAACTCAAGTGTTATAACAAATCTGTTGTGGGTCGTTCTCCCGCCGGGAAGAAGCAATGAAGCTATTCACGAGGCATTGTGTACATGCAAAGTAAAGATGTTATTTAGTACCAGCATATTAGCTTATTAAATAAATATAATGGTTTCTTGCTGGTGTTTACTGATGACTAATGGCAAGAACAATCATTTTTTCTGATCTTAATGGTGAGATGATGGTCTTGTATAAAAATGTTTTTCCAGTGCCTCCAGGACCATATACAAAGATAAAATCTCCCATTTTTTGCTGCACAAAGTTGATGACTTTGTCGTAGATAATCTATTGTTTTGGGTTCAGCGATGCATGGAGCGTTTCATGCTCCATTTTAAGTTGCTTCATGTTGTAGCTCAACTCTTCTTTGATCATACGGTTATCCAAGTTTGTTAACAGTGATGGTTCAGGTTGTGGAAGATCAGGGTAATCTGATAAAGACTTTTCATTCCTGTGCAAGAGCTCCTGTAATTCCACCAAGCAGTAGTTCTGCATCTGCTCCTCTGTCAGTTCCAACCCTGGATACATAAATTGTTTCCACTTTTTATACAAAATATCATCAGAGATGGCTTCCCAAGTTTGGTCCCATAGTCGACGTGGGCTATTCAGTTCACAAAATAACAATATTGTTACAAACATATCCCTTAGTTGTGATCCGAAAGCCCAGAAGCTTGCTTCGGATATAGCCTGGGTCCATTCCTTATCATCACTGATCAAGCCCCTAGCTGAGCAAGCTTCTTTAAATGTTTCATATATTGTGTCATTATGAGTTATAATCTTTTTGAATGACTCAACACCTTTATCAACGTTTAACAACATCCTTATATAGTAGCGTTCGCCTGCTGTAGGGTGGCAATAAATGATGCGACCGATGCATTCTCTATCTTTTCGTGGTTTTCACATTTTGCTATCATCATGCTAGACAAACTTCGTTGGTATTTGGGCATACGTTAGTTCACGCGCATTTGCATCTCTTTTGTTTTACCACTCTGTAAACATAGTATCTCTAAGAGTTTCTTGCCCAAGTAATTCAGGGAGATTTCCCGAATAATGCAGTGTAATTTTTGCTGGTCTAGGTGATGGAAAATGAGCTTCACATGGGGCCAAACATCGACAATCCAAGTAATTCTTTATTTCACCTGCTTCTACGACCCTTTCCGCCCCTGCTACGACAATCCAAGTACCATCTTTTCGCAGTTCCTGTAAGAGTCATAGGAAAAATTCTTGCGGTAACCGAATAGCTCGGGATGCTCCGGACGCTAAAAAGAGATGATAAGTAGAGTACTTCTTCCACATGATTCTGAACATCCTCATTTTCATCTCCTGAAAACTTAAGCTCGTGTAACTCTCGAGTAAATTGGTCCGGAATAGAGTATTTTCCATACTAGAATCACGTGTGAAGGTTCGTTGGCGGTTCTCATTTGGTCGCTCCAAATCTTGCTCCATGGTTAATTCTTGATATTATTCTCATCAATGACTTAGGTTCGCATCAGTTGGTCGATTCAGAAAGCGAAAAGATGTTATGAATAGTAACCGGAGAGTAAACTTTTTTATCCGAAATTGTTTCTCCGGATCATCGAATGGGGTGGCCAAAATGGCCTTGAGCTTCTAGTCTTGTATCCCCGACATTTAAGGAAGAGAAAATTAAAATAGACTTAAAAATCCTAAAATAACTCCCGGCGGTGGCGCCAAAAACTTGATGCGGGTTTCTTGACTGGTTCTAATATTTATAAGTCTCGTTATACCTATGGTCACCCTAATGCACTAACGGGAGTGTACCGGTCGTGTGTAGTGTAGTATTCGGTAAAACCGAGGTCGTCCCAAAAGCTATGTGTGTGGATTAATACTAAGTCTAGGTGTCACATATTTTAATATGATTTCAATAAGGATTTAATTAACTACTAAAGCAAATAAAGGCAAAGGGTGTGATCAATAGAGGAGAGTGGTGCTAACCTAGTTACTCATCCTAACTAGTAATATTTATGTCTAATTACTTCCAATTAATTTAAGTGGGGTCAAAGTCGAGAGGACAACATTTGGTCGGTTTGTCCTAACCTATCAGCAAAGGGTACCCTTTGGAGAAGTCGGTGTCCCTCATAAGTCCAGTTGTTCTGGTCCCTAAGCCAAGTCATTAAGTTCCGCTACATGCTAGATTTATAATAGTGAGTGCCAGAGGCTAGCAACTTAAACACTCACCCGTAATTCTTAAGTTCATCCGAGCGGTGGGTGATCGATTGGTCAAATCGCACAAGTAGAAAGGGTGGTCGGTTGGTCATATCTTACCCTTCCCGTCTCGGTCTACTCACTTAGGGTGAATTGGTCATATCTCTAAGCAACTAGCCTCTATCACCATTCAAAACTACCGAAACAAAGGTAGCTACCAATAAACTATGCATGCATACACTTAAAAATAATTATATGGAAGCAATGTAAACGTAAACAAAACAATTAAGGAATCATAACTAGGCCAGCACCAAGAGGTGCTTAGCCGCTCATATTAACCATACAAATCAATTCAATGTTTAATGTTACGAAATACATTAATCGAAAGTAAAGAAAATATAAAAAGCTAATGCTTATCATAGGGGAGTGATTTCTCCCTTGAAGATAGCTCTGTATGCTCCTCTAGATCTGTCTTCGACTTCTTCTTACGTTCTCTGATTGTTTTGTGTGAAATGGGATACTTTGAAATCTTGGAAATCATGGGGTATTTATAGGCGGATCGGTTCTGGCGTAACTATTAAAGAGTTACGCCATAACATATAATTCTTATAAAATTGCACTAATAATCTTGGTTCTGGTAACCTCGGGAAGGAGTTCTGCCAGTATCTTCAATAAATATTGGTTCTGTTGTAGTTGATGCATGGGTTGCGGCGTAATTATTAGCGCTAAAGCTCATTTGACCTAATATGGTTCTGTTGTAATCTTTGGGAGGATTCGCCGTAATCTTCGATAAGTTGGTTTTCGAGCCACGCTTTAGTTACTGGCGTAATGTGAGAGAGGAGTTCGCCGTAACTTCTTCAAAGTGAGCATACTATGATAAATCTTCAATAAACTCTCCAATTTCGCGTCTCTTTAGCTCCAATGCTCGTAATTTACCTTAAAGTGAAATATAATGGAAAACAAGCGTAAATCAATATAAATGATATAAATTACAAGCATTATCGAGGGTAAATGACACTTAATATTCAGGATAATTTGATGTTATCAGCATCCACCAGGAATTGCTGATATAAACGTCCACCTCTGAGCAAAGTAGTTCCTTCAATATCTCTATACTGAATTACATAACAATAGTAATCTCGCATAGTCAGAAAACCATGGTTAGTCTTCCGTTTTCCTGAGTTGGATTGGTAAGGTATTTTATCATGAAAATCATCCTCTCCATATGGAAATAACAAAGGATATTGCAATGCCATGTATGATGAATGCAATTATGATATTCTTTGCAAGCCAGAGCTCTTTTTGTTTACAATAATATCTCTCACTTCATTAGTGTCCCCAAAATCATTTTTTATTAGAACCGCCACCTCAGATACATTTGGCGCGTTATATTGTCTTGAATTTTCTCTATTCCCAAGTAGCCGCAACTGGAAATCATATGCATTATTTTGGGCGCACCAATCTCTAGCCATCCGAAATGCCTTGGCAACAGAGCTGAATTCATTCATCATATCAATCAAGCTTCTGACTATCGATTCTTCTGGCCCTTCTGTTGCCTGATCGCCATTGAAAGCCGACATGCGGTTTAATGTCTCATTGTATGTATCAAAGAAATAATGTTGAGAAAACTTAGGCTCAACCCCGTCTTTCGAAAGTAGAGACCCCATCTGGTGATAATTTTAGCCATTAATTCGAAATGTATATGGCCCTCAACCTTCATTTATTGAGTGATCTATCTTTCCTCAAAAAAAAGTGAAGCAAAACATGCCATTTATATCCTGATCTGATCTGATCTCTAAATTTTGATGTTTTAGGATCATTAAAGTTCAGTAACCGGTCGAGCGGTGAAGGGGGATCTTTAAAATTGGGAAATCGTACTTTACCATCTTAACAACATATGGAAAATGAAAACGGTCGAGTTGCAACTCTGGTTGCTTTCTTGCTTCTTTCTTCACGCCACATGTAGGCTCCACAATTTTGACAATTTGTTGATGGAGGCCCAAGGTTATGGTAAGCAACTTGTACACCTTGTTGATTTAAATATTTACAATATATGTTTAGGCTTGATAGTCAATGAATTTTAGTAATAACACATATTAATTAAATTAATAGTTTGTAAAAAAGTACTCCATAACCTGACACTGGATTTTTATAGGACGCTGGCTACTTGTATCTAGAATAATGAGAGCTGCTCTTTTTGGGTTTTTATAGGACGCTGGCTACTTGTATCTAGAATAAATTAATAGTCAATGAATTTTAGCTTGCTTGTTGAAAGGAGAGCTGCTCTTTTTGGGTTTTTATAGGACGCTGGCTACTTGTATCTAGAATAATGATAAAACGCCATACTTAAGGTCTAAGGTATAAATCAAAATGGTTTAGACTTTGTAATTGAAAATGGTCAATATATCAGACAATTGAGAAAAACACATGAATCAATTACCTGCTCGTGTCCGTTTATGATTTATTTCCTAGTTAGATTTAGGGCTGTAGGTTGTTGCATGTGATGTTCCAATTCCTGAATCGTATGCAGCCGATGTTTCACCTAAATAGTTTACACAAATTATAAGCATAAATATACAAATGATGTCTTTAATATTTGTTCATAACTTTGTAATTATAAAGTAATGCATGAACATTTTATATCACCTTGTGCTTGTGTGGCCAAGGCTGTCAACATGAGGCCACAAAAAGCACTGACTCTACGGTCTAGTCTTATAGTAGTCTCCAAAAAGCTTAGTGAGTTGTATATCATGTTGGAGCTCAATGTAATGTTTCTGACACTGGTATTTGAATCTGCAAATACTTATGGGAATTTAGGTCTTAACATATAAATTTAGCATGGTACCAAAAATTATTTATTGATTTGAATACGAACCCTGATTCTTATTCAAACCATTTTTTTTTTAAATATCTTATATGGTTATATTTATTCAAAACATTCATCCTATGAAGATTTGTGTTAGGAATAGACCATTAGCTCTAGGCACTCGTTTAACTATTTTTTTTTTTTTTTTTTTTTTTAGTAAAAAATGTTTTAGCTTTAAATAAATCTCCCCTTTTGTTTAAATTTTCTACATTATGATATTTGTTAGATTTGTTTTAATAATGGATTTAGATTTAGTTAAAATTCCGAACTAAAATATCTATACTACTATATAAAGTGTTTAAGACATTTTAAATATAGAAGTCTTAAAATTTTAAAGACCAAAAAAATTTCTAATAAAAGTAACCCACTAAACTTGTAACCAAAAGTACAATTAATATAGCACTTGATACAAAATAATAATGCATAAATCATCTAACTTGTAACATTCATGTATATTAATGTCATAATTAATGAAATCATTAAAATATTCTCACTCAAAAGTACAATTAATATAGCACTTGGTACAAAACAATAATACATAAATCATCTAATTTTTCTTTTTCATTAAAACACTCACTAATGAAATTTACAAATCATTAATAATATAATTAAAATACCCCATCACTAAAAGGTACAACTAATATATCAATGGTACAAAACAATAATTCATAATCATTTTATCATTTATATCTTTCAAACACTCACTAAATAATGATAGTATTTAAATACTCTTCACTCAAAAGTACACTTAATATATCACATGGTATAAAATAATAACGCATAAATCATCTTATCTTATATTTCTTTTTCGAAGCACTTGCTAAATAAAATTTACAAATCATTAAGCGAATCATAGAAACCAATCTTTTATGTAGTCAGAATTTCTGACATCACCTTTTTCGACCACGCAACGGACCACCATTTACCACCACAACTTAGCAAATATAGACACCACTATATGGTGCTAAAACCGCAATTTGAAAATTCCCTGTATGTTTAAACGATATATAATATTACACGTCCTAAACGAATAGCTATATCGTTGACCAGCATTTTCGTATCGTCGTTGGATCGTGATGCAAGTCTGCCATTTTCTAAAGCAACATTGCGTGGTAAAGTTGTTCCATTAAATTATCGTCATGTTTTAAGTTAGCATCAGGAAAAACATATAATCGCGTAGACACCGAGCTATAAAAGCTTTTTATTATGTTACTAAATGCGTAAGTAAGAAAACAAACTAATTTCCAATTAATAACCTCTGTTGGAGATTTTTTTTTCCCTTTTTAAAAGTAATGCATCGGAAAAACCTTGCTATCGCCAAAAGTATAATCCTGCGGTACTTGCCGCCGCCTTGTGGTACCGACTAGTTATTATTTATGGAGGCATGGTAATGATATATTAAGTACAATTCTTGAGCCATACCTGTAATAAAATTCCAAGAGAGTATAGTGTTTGATTAGTCTGTGTAACACCCTTTTTGTAATTCTAGAGCCAAAAGCTGATGATCTTTTTGTATATAAATAACCGAAGCTGTGAAATTTGAAAAGTTATTTTAATAATTCATTATTTAGGCAGGAATTTTAATAGATGATGGAACTTAATTATTATCATTATTTAGTCTTCCTCATTTATCAATAAATAGTTTTCTTTGGTATTATATGAGAATAATCTAGGGTATGCGGTAATAATGACTTTCAAGCTACCCAAGTAATTATATATAAATTAAGTTAACTATTTTTCACTTGTAGTACGACCACTCATAAACGGATCTTAAGTATTATCTAAGTGCGTTAACATGACATAATTCCAAAACCTAAATCACTAATGGAACTTGTTGGGTGCCTTAAAGCGCATGATGGGATGCGTGTATGGTGTTTGTAGTAGGATACCGAGGACTCGGCATTTACAAGCTTATTGTTTGCTTGTTGTGAGCATCTTAGGAGAGTCATGACAAAGAATCGAGTTATGATGGTGGAACTAGAAACATTAGTTTATGGTGTAGCTAGTCCATGTTGTTCAGATGCTTTGATGCAAACTCAAGAAAGGCATCGAGCCATACTTGAAGTGTTAACTAATTTACTGATTCAAGCGCAAGCTGGTGTCCGTCAGGAAGAAAGCAATGCTGCTAAAATGAACCAAAATAATTAGGTTTTTATGTAGGCGGTAATGTTATCATTTAGGATACATACAATCATTAGCCAAGAATAAGATATGGTCTTTATTTAGTTGCAGTTGGCTTGCTATTATTGCATTTTCCATGAACCTCACATGAAATGAATGACAAATTTGTCACCTTTTGTTTTGTTTGTTTTAATATTTTGATATGTAGACACTTTATACAGATCACACCTTTGATCAATTCAATGCTTACTGACAATTATGAAACTATATGCCTAGAGTTACTATTCATGAACTTGTAAATAGTGAAAAGTATATCATCAGGGTCATTTTTGTTAATTTTGTTAAACTGGTGTGTATGATTAATTAATGGAAGGGGTTATTATTTATGATGCCTTTCCAGCTTTCCTGTGCAAACTTCTACATGCCGGTGATAAGGTTTTAAAATGTACCTTTTTGAGGGGTCGTTTAAGCCCTTATTTGATCACTTTTGTATCCGTTATTAATTAATATCGTTCCTTTTCACTTTTAGGTCTCTTGAAGGCAAATTCTTTGGAATGGCACTTATTTGGACGAAAAGACGCGGATATCTGAAGAAAATGGCCAAAGTCAAGAATCGAGACACTCAAGTCTTTGAAATACAAGGGACGGCGTCGGTGTTAATGCGGCGCCGTCGGAGCACTTTTGTGACTCAAGAGCAAATTGGTTATTTTCAAGTGGCGGTGTCGAGCTATAAAAGAGTAGGTCGTCGCAACTCGACGGCCTAGATTTGATCGAGACAGCGTCGAAGGTCGAAGAGACGGCGTCACAAGCACAAGGTGAAGCCGTCGCAAGACTAACGTGGCCAAGGCGAAACCCTAATGACGGTGACCGAAGGCGTCACAATTCATAAGGTGGCGCCGTCGCGATTGTAATCTTATATATAGAATCCGAATTTTTAGTTTTCGTGTAGTCTTTTGGAGTAAAACCTAAACCGAACCAAGGCTGTCTTATACGGTATTTTAGGGTTCAAACCACATCTTACATCAAGATAAGTGTTTTACTTCATTAATTCAATCATGTCTTCAATTACTTGTGTGTATGCTTGCATTTTCTCCATGTCCGGCTAATTTACTTGTGTGTTTGCTTAGGGAATATGAAACTTAACTATTGAATATTGATTTGTTGTCTCTTATCTTAATTGTTAATGATCTAGTAATGCGATAGGTCATTCGTTGTGTAGTTAATGCTTGATTAATCTTTGTGAACCTTAGACTATAACACCTAGAGTAGTTGTAGGCTAAACCATCCAAAAAGTACCTTAGAGTTAGAGTTTATAATTCCTAGAGATTTTGTAGACGAGACCCTTTAGTAGTTTCAAAGAGTTAGGGACAAACGCATACCCTACGACTTTAGACACACAGCGCGATTAAGAATAAGGACGTGACAATTCAACCACCAATTGGAGATAGTTAAGGAGTAATAAAACCTAAGTAAACACATCTTTAAATCATCATACGAGCACACAATAATTAGACATAGACTTCCCTCACCTTAGTTAATTAGATAATTAGACAAGTAGAGTAATCGGTGAAATACCAACCCCAATCCAAACCTCGAGATTCATACCTTTCCATTTTCTAAAACATAAAAAGATAAAAATAATCTTCCTCAACCCCAACCTTAGCGTAGTAACTTCTCACTAGCATTCCTATTCCCTAGAGAATGATATCAATTCCGTGGCTTACCTAATACTACACTACAACAATTAGGTTCCTTTGCCTGGGTGTTATAAAACTTGCTCAAGAAAAGGAAGTTCCTTTGACCCCGAGCGACGCGTGTAGCGTTATCAAGTTTTAGGCGCGCTGCGAGGAATAGAATAGCTAGTTAGTAGTCCACCTCGTTTAGGTTTCTTTGCTTGATTCCTATCAAGTAAAAATTTTCTCAATTTTAGCTTCTCATAGTCTATCCCCTTCTTCGTGACCCTTGTTCAGTAACCCCATCACTTTTCATCATGGAAGGTGATAACCAACCTCCATTCATAAACCTACCACCAAATGACCCGCCAAGAGCCCGTACTCTTGGTGAATACTCGAGACCAAGCCACCTAGGCTATAGGAACACCATTGAGCTTCCGATCAAGCCCAAACTACGACCTGCGATCCGACACCACCGGTTGGTGCAAAGCGGATATGCATTCCATGGACTTCGTTCGAAGATCCTAATCGACATCTTAAGATTTCCTTAAAATTGTCGATTCCATCGACCTCGATGCTACTACTCGGGAGACCACGCGTCTGCGTCTCTTCCAATTCTCTACGGGACCAAGCTAGTAATTGGCTGAGCGACTTCCCGCGACTCCATCTCAAGTTGGGATGATCTCACCTCTTGCTTCCTTGCTCAATTTTTCCCACCGGGGAGAACCACTAAGCTTAGGAATGATATCTTGATGTTCCAACAACGTCAAGGTGAATCTCTCTACGAAGCATGGACTCGATTCAAGGACTTACTCCATAAAGTCCCTCATCACGGCATTGATCTTTGGCTCCAAGTCCAACTTTTCTATGATCATTTCAACTTCCCCACCAAGCGATCCATTGACCAAGCGGCCGGTGGAAAACTTAGTGATCTCACCGCGGAAGAATCATGGGGTATAATAGAGGACCTTGCTCTCTATGACAACGAAAGTTGGAATGACCCCCGTGAGCTGCCCAAAACCGTTAAGGCAATTTCCTTGCCCCCCATTGACTCACAACCTTCCAACCGTAGGATGCTCGAGCAAGATAAAGTAAAATTCCTAATGAGCTCCTACGAAAATCCTAAGTCTTCACATCAAGTGAATAAAATCACTCTACCTTGTGAGTTATGTAGTGGTCCCCATGACACTCGTGATTGCACAAGACTCCCGAAAAAGCTTTGCGGACTACGCCTCCAGCGTGCGAGCGGAGGCGGGAGAAGTGGTACACTTTCAAGCCGAACAAAAACTTAGGAAACTCTTACATTCCCTCATGGAGAAATCACCCTAACCTTAAGTGGAACCAAAACTCAAGCACACCCCAAAGCTCATCTAGTCCACCTAATAGGTGCAATTCTTTAAATACCGGGAACCCCACTAATCTTGAGGCAATTGCATCTAGATTCATGTCATCTCAAGAGACTCGATTGACTAAGCTTGAAGCCGATTTTAAGCGAAGACAAGGCGAGATGACAAACAAGCTTGATGCCCTCTTAAAAGCCTTTAACGACCAGGAAATTGGAGCACTCCCAAGTGATACTATAAAGAACCCAAAAGTGAATTCGATTTCGTCGACTTTATGTTCTTGTTCACCATGGGAGAGTGCACACCCATGTCCCTCACACCCAACGGTTCACTCGGTAAATGCTATCAACAAGGGTTCTAAGCAATCCAAAATGAGATACTAAGGCCCTGCACCATTAGTAGAACCTACTCTTGAGAAACCCGTTAACCAAGAACCCAACCCTAATCTAGAGGAGGAGTACAAGGAACTCCATCAAGAAAAACCGGTTCTTGAAGTCTTAGCTCATGCACCTTATTATAATGCTTTAAAAGAAAAATATGAGTTAGAACTTAAACTTGGAAAACATATGTCCGCCTTTGTGCGAAATAATCTACCTAATAAGTTAGACGATCCCGGGCTATTTACTCTTCCTTGTAGGCTTGGAACTTCCAAACCTCTCGATGCTCTAGCCGACTTAGGATCATGCATCAATCTTGTTCGTTGTCCTCCATGAAGCCTTAACTTAGGTAAGATAGAACCAACGGAAACCATCTTAGGTCTAGCGGACGGTAGTGTTGCATATCCGGTAGGGATAATAAAGACATGGTAGTACACGTGGGAGAGTTGACTCTTTTGGCCGACTTCCATGTGCTAGACATGAATAAGGACCCGACATGCCCATTACTAGTAGGAAGAGGATTCTTAGCTACCGCTAGTGCCATCATCGATTGTAAGATGTCCAAGATAGTGGTAGGAGAGGAGTGCTAGGTGGGTTCACGATGTCAAAAGCATCGTACTACAAAGAAGAGAAATCCCACATGAGATTAGGTTGGATAGAACGCCTTCTAGATATGGACCTTGGATAGATAAGAACCTCATAGGTCCCCAACGACCTTTTACCTAGATGAAGCTTTTGCTAGTAAAGCAACTTTCCATGAAGAGAAATGGCTAGGGACATGGAAGTGAACCCGTTCGAGGGGCCTTAGTATTTAGGAAGATGACCGAGTTCTAGGAAGCTTGCCGTCAACCTTGTCATGAATAAGTGGAAAGTTGAGAAGCCTAAACATAAATGGGATTGGGATAGACCGCCTAGTGATGGTAATGAAGAGTGGCACATTAGGATAACAATCTATGATCCCGATGGAGAGAAGTTTGAAAAGGCATATCGAACCGAACGTACTACTAGGAACTTAAATGATAAGTTTGATCCTTATGACATTGTTAAGGATAGGCTTACTTATATCGGTACGTAGGGGCACGACTTCGAGTCTAGCTACAAGACTCATAAATAAAGAAAAGCGCTTCGTGGGAGGCAACCCATGCTTAATTGTTTGCTTGTTTGTGTCGTATATCTTTTATTGATTGGCTAGTCTAATGTTTAAATTTGTAAAAATGCTTTATTTTGTTTTTAACCTCGTCTTAATTGCATATAAAGGTATTTTACATAAAGGATAAGTGTATGGAGGATTACACACGTTTTCAAAAGAAACGTAAACATGAGAATTGCAATCAATTAAAAGATATATGTGTGTTTGTTCGAGTCAAATGCTTGTATCGAGTCATAATGGATGTTTTAGAAATTTTCCGATTCTAAAGATGTAAATTTTTGAATTTTTCCGGAAAATCGAGACCAATTTTTGTCGGGATAACTGTGGCGTCGAAGGAGTAAAATAACAGTTACTTTTTCTCATTTTACGAGCTACTTATAAATTTTGGAATTTTCGGGTCTTAATTTTCCGTAAATTGCGTAAACATCAATTCCACAAGCATTATATCCTAGTTTAATAGAGTCTTATATATATTATTACCACGATTTTATGCGAAGGTTTCGTTTGTTTTCTTCAAGTGTGCGGGTTTAATTTATTAAGAAGAAGATACATAAGATTGGAAGGAGCTTTTCACGCATACATTCTTCTTGGAAAGGATTTAACCACCACTTTACGGATCCTACCGAGCTAATCGGGAGTATTAGTTTCTTTCATTTTAATTACCTTCCATTATCATAACTTTGATACTTTCGGGGAACATTGGGGACAATGTTCGGTTTAAGTGTAGGGAGGGAAAATAAAGCAGGAACTTTGAAACTATGCTTATCTTTGATTATTTGCTTTGTCAATTGTATTTGTGTAATAAACCATGAGAAAATGTCGGTTAGGGTAATTTTGGCACCAAATTTAAAATTTTTATGACATATAGGGTGGGCCATTAGTCTTAACAAAAGCGTCTCACGGATAGGAAGTTATATGACTAGCACAAAAACCCTTTGCCACTTAAATTCCACCTAAAATGTGAGGATCGCCCTTAGATTAGTAGGAATTAAAGCATTCATCTTTAATACTTAGTGTGTGAACCGGTATTATATTAGATTCTAGAACTTGTTTTGTGATGCATCCCGAGATCGCTAGTAAGACTACACTTGTGTAGTTAGGAATAACTAAATGATAAGAGGCATTAGGATAACCCTTGTTTGATACCCGTAATATAATTACTTCTTCCACATCGGTTGAGTAATTCCTCACACCCTTGCATTGTACTCATCTTTAGTACATGATACCCTAGTTAACCCTCGAGCCTATCCTTTTCGCGGTTCTCGTGATGTTTGGTTTTCGGAATATCAATGAAAACATTGTTTACCACCCCAAATGTACACCCAAACCGCCTTAGCCTACCCCAGATGCACTCACTTTTAGTGCATTATTGTTATCACCCTAAAACCCTTAGTTCAATTATCTAGTTGCTTGCATGAGTTGCTAAGTCGAGTCATATCCTTTGTATCTGATTTTGAGGCGATTGGGACTCATGGGAAAAGTTAAAGTTTATGAAATGACGGAAGAGAGCGTTAAATTCAAATTCCTTTATTTGCGTAATAATGTACTCCAAGTGTTTTGATCTTTTCAATTCGGGTCAAATTAGTGTTAGAGTAATAAAAACTCAAGTGTAGGGATGTGCCTATAAATCCATATTATTTTGATGTTACCGTAGAGGATGGTAGAGTAAAAGTGTATGAGAAAAAAAAAATAGAAAATGAGAAAAAGAAAAAAAAATAGAGTGTTAAAAAAAATAATAAAAAAAATAAAAATTACGGGCTACCATCCTACATCTATCATTTAAATTTATGTTTGTTTGTTTCAGTTATCTAGAGTTTAGAGTGTCGAGTCTTGACTTAGCATCGCCATTCTTCGTATGCTTGTAACATAAAGATTTTTGACTTGCCACCACTAAATAACCTATCCCACCAAACCCTTTGTTTCCCTACCGTAAGCCTAACATTACAACCCTTTAAAAGACCTCTTTGATAGTCTTTTCTAGGTGCTTACGCCAAAGCGATGGAGGTTTGATCTAGTCTCAAGCCTATGGTAATCTACGTACTAGGACCGGTTAATGAGTGTTTATCTTCCATTTCCAACTTGTTATATTTCATATACACCCGAGAGATGTGAGTACCCAAACACCCCATGTGAGGTGTTAGTATGTAATTTCCGTGCTTGTTATGACTTTTGCGGGGCTTATATGTGTTGTGGATTGTTCTAAACCAATGCTTCATGACCCCAACTTATAAATTAATTGGCTAAAAGCACATTTGCTTGAGGACAAGCAAATACCAAGTGTAAGGATATTTGACAAGGTTTTAAAATGTATCTTTTGAGGGTCGTTTAAGCCCTTATTTGATCACTTTTGTATCCGTTATTACTTAATATCGTTCCTTTTCACTTTTAGGTCTCTTGAAGGCAAATTCTTGGAATGGCACTTATTTGGACGAAAAGGTGCGGATATCTGAAGAAAATGGCCAAAGTCAAGAATCGAGACACTCAAGTCTTTGAAATACAAGGGACGGCGTCGGTGTTAGTGCGGCGCCGTCGGAGCACTTTGTGACTACAGAGCCAAATTTGTTATTTTCAAGTGACGGTGTCGAGGCTTTAAAAGAGTAGGTCATCGCAACTCGGGCGGCCTAGATTTGATCGAGACGGCATCGAGCGAAGGACGGCGTCACAAGCACAAGGTGGCCGTCGCAAGACTAACGTGGCCAAGACAAAACCCAATGACGGCGACCCGGCGTCACAATTCATAAGATAGCGCCGTCGCGATTGTAATCTTATATATAGAATCCGAATTTTTTAGTTTTCGGTGTGTAGTCTTTTAGAGTAAAAAACTAAACCAAACCAAGGCTGTCTTGTACAGTATTTTAGGGTCCCAAACCCTATCTTACATCAAGATAAGTGTTTTACTTCATTAATTCAATTATATCTTCAATTACTTGTGTGTATGCTTGCATGTTCTCCATGTCCGGCTAATTTACTTGTGTGTTTGCTTAGGGAATATGAAACTTAACTATTGAATATTGATTGGTTGTCTCTTATCTTAATTTTTAATGATCTAGTAATGCGATAGGTAATTCGTTGTGTAGTTAATGCTTGATTAATCTTTGTGAACCTTAGACTATAACACCTAGAGTAGTTGTAGGCTAAACCATCCAAAGAGTACCTTAGAGTTAGAGTTTATAATTCCTAGAGATTTTGTAGACGAGACACTTTGGTAGTTTCAAAGAGTTAGGGACAAACGCATACCCTACGACTTTAGACACACAACGCGATTAAGAATAAGGACGTGACAATTCAACAACCAATAGGAGATAGTTAAGGAGTAATAAAACCTAAGTAAACACATCTTTAAATCATCATACGAGCACACAATAATTAGACATAGACTACCCTCACCTTAGTTAATTAGATAATTAGACAAGTAGAGTAATTGGTAGAAATACCAACCCCCAAATCCAAACCCCAAGATTCATACCTTTCCATTTTCTAAAAACATAAAAAAGATAAAAAATAATCTTCCTCAACCACAACCTTAGCGTAGTAACTTCTCACTAGCATTCCTATTCCCTAGAGAAGCGATATCAATTCCGTGGCTTACCCTAATACTACACTACAACGATTAGGTTCCTTTGCCTAGGGTGTTATAAAACTTGCTCAAGAAAAGAACGTTCCTTTGACCCCGAACGACGCGTGTGGCGTTATCACGGTCGATTTATTTGGAACTTTTATTATATTCGAGCATACAACCATTTATAGTTTGTTGTTTATTTTCAATGGCTCAATATCTTGTTGGTTCTTCTAAAGCGCATGATTGTATGTGTTTGTGGTTTGTGCAACAAGCAAATGAGGACCGGCCTTTTCAAAACTGCTATTTTCCTGTTGTGAGCATCTGAAGAGGGTAATGGCTAAAAACCAAGTCATGATGGTGGACATGGAAGCGTTAGGTCCTCGTGGCGTCGCTTTGGACTCACTCGATGCTTTGAAGATAACTCAACATAGGCATCATGTATTGCTTGATCTGCTGGGAGATTTGTTTTTCAAAGCCAAAGATGGTGTGCACAAAGAGCAAGCTAATGCTATTAAGATGAATGAATTTAATTAGTTTTTTCGTTTCTTTTCTGTTTACAATCATTATGCCGATCAGTGTCATATCTATGAGTGCTTTTTTGTTTAGGTATTTATCATAACGAATTAATGGGGCATCATGTTCATGTATTGAACATTGAATTTAAATAAAGTCTATGTCTAAGTAATTGTACATGTATTGGTTGTTTGTTTTGGTTTGGAACTAAAGATTTGTAAAAATGATCAGTTGCACATAAGAGAACTTTCAGTTGAGTACCAAACCATCTAAGTTCTACTACCTTTGCAAAGGTAATAGAACTAAAGATTTGGTTGTTTGTTTTGCATGAAAACTTTCAGTCGAGTACCAAACCATCTAAGTTCTACTACCATTGCAAATTTTATCTCAAATTAGTTCCTTACGAAATGGTGCAAGAATACGTGTTTGTGTGTTCACATACCTGCATAAGAATAACATCGATATAGTAGACCTTTATGTATTTATTTTAACTTTTTTCATACACTTAATTTGTCTACCTCAAATTATTCAAATATTTTTTGTGCTATCAAGCACGAGTATATTAGCCCAAAATAGTTATAAAATACCCGTCCATGATTTCGTTGGTCTATAAGTTTATAAGTTGTGACAGCACCACAACTTTATTAGCATGGCATGAAAATTATTGTGGTTGAGTCAATGACTCCTAAACATTGTATATACACGATTTATTTGTAATAAAAGGTGTAGTACCCTTTTTATATGCAAGTGATGTTAATTTATTTTTTAACATATATTGTTTATGTTTTATCTATAAATGTTAGTCTTATAAATTTATATATTTGTTTTACACAAACAAAAAAATAAGAATAAAATAAGGGTCACCATTATCATGTATACTATCGTTTAGGTAAGATAAGTTACTAACTGGCGCACCATTAATACTTGTGTGATATGCAGCATGCGTACATTATTCCAAAATAGTTATACAATATCCTTACATTATTTCATTAGTCAATTGAGTTTATAAGTTGTGATGTTACTCAATATTTTTTTAGCATGACATGAAAATTATTAGGTATGAGTCAAGAAGTCATAAACATTGTATATACACGATTTATTTGTATCTAAATCTTTAGATTCAAGGGAAATATATTTACGTTTTATCAAATTTATTCACTTATTATTATTATTATTTTGATGTTTTATGATGGTAATGTTATGCATTGCATAGTTGATGGGTTTATTATGTAAAATGCAAAGTGTGAGGCTTTTTTTTGGCATATCTGACAATATACTCTTAAATACTGATAGGATAGTTCTGCATGGGAAGATTAAGAAGTGGCGGCTTAAGTTGTACTTGAGTTCAGTAATATTTTGCAATCATTCTTTCTAATTACCTTTTTGTATTCTAACAACCACATAGTTTTACTTATTTATATGAGTGTATTATTTCAATTTAGGGCATCTCATTTGATAACCCTATCTCCTAATTTCCAAACATCAACTCTTTCAACAATGGTAACCACACCCAACCTCGATGAGCTGAAAGAAGCATGTGGGTCAAACGGTCTAGCCCATGCTTTGAAGTTCTTATTCTCCCAAGATTTAACAGAAAGGAGGGATTTCTAATCCGGATGGGTGAGAATGCAACCAGCTCAGGGCAAAGGTAGAAAAACTTGACTAGACTATGACTGAGGCTGATTCTTTTGGCCCTTTTTATGTGGTTGCTACAAAAGGCCATGATTCCCTGTTTGAAACTCAGATGAAGGACCGTCGAAAACTTGAGCTGCTGACTGAAATCCTAGTGTTGACTCGTGAAGGAATCAAGGAGAATGAAGTTCATGTGGAGATGATGAGTATGATGAAGACTCTGGAGATGATTAAGCCGTGTTGATGGTTTTCTTTTGTTTTTTGATGTTATCATGTGTTTGGTTTATGTGCTTTGTTGTGGATCTTTTAAATGGTTGGGTAATGTAAATGATATAGTGCTACTGAATGAATGGAAGTGACTGATCAATGATCAATCTGTTTAGTTTTAATAAATCTTTTATTGTGTTTATAATTTACATTTTTTTTTACTTTAAGATAAAAGGGTAACATATATATTATTTGGTGTATGTTTGACCTTTCCTCTCTCACACACGCTTAAAACACACAGATAAGCGGATCTTTGGCAAATAGATCCATATAGTGGTTTTAGGGCTTTCAATTTCAGGCAAAATGAATCAAATTAAATATCAAACAATCAAATCCTAGTGAGGGTTATGTTAAAGGATTTGATGGTTTGATCATTGACCTAAATATTCCAGGTATTGTTTATTGATTTGTGTGATCATTGTATTTTTAATGTAAGATTTTGATTTGAACTTATAAGATTTATGGGTGTTTGTTCAAATGTTTTAATGTCCTTAAAGTTACTTAGTTTATGATGTTTCGTGATTTTGAGGGATTATCGGATTATGGTTGATAAATTTGTATTGCAATTTGGAAGTGATTATGTGATTAGTGTATAGGCGCAGTCAAGTTTGATTATATTACGTTTGGATGCAATGGTTGAGACTCTTTATTTTTAATCGATATGGACTTTGCATGATCAAATGGTTGTTTCAGAAATTTTAGCCATCTATTAATCCGTGACAATCGCTTTCTTATACTATTTTTATACAGTTTGATAGATGTGTTTGCGAGGAGAGTTATATGTGATTGCATATGCAGGCATGAGTGGGTTCTAGATTAGAAAGCACTACTTATTGTTTTGCAGACAAGGTAGCAATAGCATCATCACTTTAAGGTTCATGTTTTGTGGGTTCATCGGTTTATGGATATCGATCGAGAGATGTGTAGATCACTTGAAGGTTCAATGATGAGAACGTTTTGAAGTGGAAGCGCATCATCTTTTATATTTTGTGAAATGTCGGAGAACCATGTATCGGACAATGACTCCGTAGTATCGGTTATTTTCGGTTGCATCAAACATTGAACATATAGTTGGTATTATAAGTCAACTTGCTAAATAGTTGGTTATGTATAATTTTGTTTGTTTGTCCTATGGGTTAAATTCGTGAGATCATACATTGTTTACGGTTGACTTTTATAAAGTCATACTTAACATGTCGGTGTAATGGTATAATTCGCTCAAACAATCACCCATTTATGTGTTGGTGGAATTGTCTTGGATTAGAATTAACTAAGGTGTGGTATAAATGTGTATGGACTATAATACCCTCGACTAACTAACATAAATCAGACGTTGACATTGGCGTTAATGATCAAGGGACGAGTTTAGCATATAAACTTCTTATTTTGGACACCCAGCGATGAAAAAGGGAAGTTTTGTCCCATCGTGATGCGTATGTACAAGATTAGGGACGAACCATGTATTTTTGACAACTTTAACTAATGTAATTTCTCAAAATAATAATAATAATAATAATAATAATAATAATCCTATGAGTTTCTAATAAAGTGATGTTATTAATAATAATAAAAATTAAATAATAATAATAATAATAATAATAATAATAATAATAATAAAAATTTATTTAATCTTAATACTAATAATTTCTAAAAGTTTGTCAACATATTGTATTTTAGTATTTTATAAGACACCATATTACAACTTATTTTTTATTGTTATGTTAGTTCATAGTGCGTGTATCATATGCAATCTCAGTTATTAAATATTGAAATGTGTGCAATGACCATATGATTTTTAAATATTGTTTTGACATTAATATATAGTTGAAATTGCAGGGATATTATTGTGAATAACTTGAATGTTTACAATCACAAAACATTGTATAGATTTATTATTTAGTCATGAGGTTCATTTTTTTTCCTTCTTGTTCTTGCGCATTAAATACGTTAAATACAAACCTATTTCCTAATGTTGCTATAATGATGGTTGATAGATTGGTGCTTTACTCATTGATTGTTCCGGCGCATTAATTTCAAAGATATTATACAAAGTTTCTTAAAATAATTTGGTCAACATGCATTATACAACCGGTGTATATATTTTTGTTAAGTTTTTTAGGTTTGACTTTTTTAATTGGTCAAATCCAGCCTTGATAGATGATAACTACAAAGTGAAGCTAATCAAAGAGTTTGGTCAAAGAGGATTCAACACCTCAAATGTCATGTACTAAAAAAATTTACACGGCGAATAACGTGTGTTGTTAGTTATATCATAATTGATGTAATGTTTTATTTTCAGTTTCACTAAATATTTTTATATGTTTTTTAATACATGTTAACAATTTTTACTTCAGTTGAATTATCGCATGTTACGAAACACTTACCACAATATCGTATATTATTAATTGTATGTCGGTAAAAACCGATGTCGTTAAGCGCGAGTACTCGTGTAGTCATGGATGGAATTATGTAGGGGCAGGAAAGGGCTCTGGCCCCCTCAAAATTTGCAGCACCTAATGTAAATATTATAGGTTTTTTTTTATTTGAAAAATTCTTTTAATGGAAAAGAGCACAGAACTATATTGAAACGACAGGCAAGCGGGCAACAAGCTGCGCCGCTAGCCCTTTTTGAATAGCAAAACTTAGGTGGTGTTTGAATGCAACTTAATTGACTTAATATGAAAAAACTTAATTCATTAAGTCATATAAAAAGTTGTTTGTTTTTCACTTAATCAAAATAAATGACTTAAAATAATAAGTGATAAAAGTGAGGTGCTCCACATTAAGTCATTTGTTAATTAACATGACTTAATGAAAAAATTAAACAAACAAGCCCTTAGTCTTTTAAAACTACATTCGAGAGACCTTGGGGTCGTAACATTGCCATGCATAACCCGTTGGACTCTTTTGAGCGACTCCACGACCTCGGTGCAAGGAAACCAAATGTATCAAATGCAAAAGGTATAAGCGTGTTGGTTATCAAGGCACGCTTTCTCGTGTTTGGTTACTTTGCAGCGGCTTTCAAGCGACGACTGCCGTAAAGCATGATTCCCCAATCCCACAAGTGGAGAAACCCCGTTAGATCTACACAAGCATGTTTCCTCCTATCCATCCAAAGACCAAAATGTCATTTGGTCTAAGTGTCGATCTTCCTTCCATCGAATCGGTCAAGAAATTCACATGTGCTTCTTTCTTAAGCGAGATCCCACCCTTTGAATATG
Organism: Chrysanthemum lavandulifolium; assembly: GCA_022545495.1. Lineage (NCBI taxonomy): Eukaryota > Viridiplantae > Streptophyta > Magnoliopsida > Asterales > Asteraceae > Chrysanthemum > Chrysanthemum lavandulifolium. The sequence continues at coordinate 182,685,000 of CM040238.1, forward strand.
TCAAAAAGAACATCCCTAACCAAATCATGTCGGTATTTGAACCCCGAAAGCTCTTTACAATGAAATGCATGCTCTCCGATTCGTAACATTGCAAATCACATTTCATGTAAGTTTTAGAGGTTATTTAGTTAAGGTTATAAACAAATCTCCGATTCGATCTTTCTAAAATAAATTCAGCCCCTCTAAAAAAATGTTCAAGTTTCGTCTACGCGTGTAGTATTGATATAAGACAACAAGTTCAACAAGTCAATCACATTTCATTTTGCATAATTGTAATCCCATGAATAAATCAAATGACAGTTGTGGTCCATAAAACGAAAACGTCATCATATGATGCTTTGCAGGTTACATACAATGTGCTCAACGGCTAACACGGAACTGATGTACGGAAAAAGCATTCAACAAGCCAATCACACTTTTACACCTAGCTTATCTATATGTTTAGTTCAAACCCATTTTCTTTTTGAACAAGCCAAGTCTATATTACCAAGTTACCAACCACCAACAAATTACACAATATTTCTACACTAACGTAGCTCCTTAACCAAGTAACTATCTTAATTAATCGTCTCATTTAAAATTGGTTTAGCTAATAACTTAACACTAAATTCGACGACAAGCGTTAATTCCACATAAACTTTACGAATTGAACGAACGTGGATAAAGTATTTCGTGCTTGTACGTTAAAGTTTAATCGAACGCCTAGGCATGAACATTTACGTATCCGGATTTTTTTTCTTCACATTCGTTCGGTAAAAGAATAAAGTTGTTCTTTTATCGTTCATAAACATGATGAACAAACGCAAAACATCAAATGCTCAATAGTTTTGACGGAAACTTATTTCGAAGGATAAATTCAACACTCTAAAGTTCTTCTCTCGACTTGTCGGAAACTTATTTCAAATAAACATGAAACAAGAAAACCTAAAACTATTTCCTGTAGTACTTATTTATAAGCAGAATAAATAAGCAATCCTAAACGGCAACAGTTCGAAACATCGAAATTAAGGATTTGAATAAATTTTAACACATGAAATGAGAAGAAAACTATGCAATCAGATTGTGCAATTTCAATAAACCCTAAATAAGCAAATTTTCATTAAAATTTCCACTAACAAATCATCAATTCATGAAATCAAAAGCAAATACAGGGGTTTATGTCATACCTTATTTATATAAAGAGAATGTCGGATTTAAATGATAATGAACCAGAAATATGAATTGAATTTTGATTTTGTTCAAATTTTATATATAAAAAAAGTTGTTTATTATAATGATTTGAATCGGTTTTAATGAAATAAAAATAATCATGTTTTGTTTTTGTGTTTTTATGTCTTTAGAAATGAATGGTTGAGTCCCTAGATGATGAATGTAATCAAGTTGAACCCTCAAGTTATTTTGTATGAGAAATATTGATAACTAACAATCTCGCAATATTAAAAATTTCTCACGGTCACGGTATTGCTAGGCTCTGAGCCCAAAATGGCATAACCAAATAATTGTTTAGCCAATAATGGATTACGAGCCACATAATGAATCAAGGAACTAATGATGTTTCCAATACCGATATTGCTCTCTTGAAGCAATTATAGCGACTCCCATGAAGCAATTGTAGTAGCTCCGAACCCTATTAGTTTTGCACCTTCTAAGATCTCGAGTTGATAATTATCCTCACGTTTTTTCTTTTTTATTCACGATTTCAAATCATTTTGTATCATTTCTTCTCATGATATTAAATGTTTCCATGCGTTGTTTTAGACTGGAAAAACCAACCAAAAAAAAAGAAAAGAAAATGGTCTCACACCGCATGCCAAATGATCCAATTTCTTGTACTGTAGTGCAGATCAGTTCTATGATTGTATCCATAAACCATATCTCGATGATATAAGGGAATGAACAACGGGTTTTGGTCAAGCGTCGAATGAACCAAAATAATGAGAAAATAGAAAAAATTTAATAGTAAAAAATACAATGGCTTTCATGTGTTTCGCATAATTGGAAGTTTGAACTCAAATTTATATATGTTCTTTTGAACAATTGAAAGTACATAAGAGTGGTAGCAGTACTTGAAGATATTACATTTTTTAGTAATACTAAGGTTTTTATTTTCTTTCCCAAAAATTGGTTCCATAATGAGAAAAAACATAAATCCGTATCGATATTGGCACCAATCGAGCATTGAAACATGCATCTCAGTTAGATTCTCAGTTAAATAAAGTTTCAAGATCGAGCTCAAACCTAAACTTATATCTTACATTTATAAAATCAATTTTTATTTTTTATTTGATCAAATCCTTTACAAATAAATCGTGTATTCGTAAAAGACTAAGTAATTTCCTGTGTAATAGCATTGGCGATGTATATTTTTCAACAAAATATGGTTTCGTTAATTTGTGTGTTCATATTTATTCACTTTTTGTCTATTGTGGATTTATGTATGTGGTTTATAAGGAATAAACTGTTTTTGTGTGCGTGTGCGATCTTTTATGGTTTTGCAGATAACCTATTAAGACGACGGCCAAATAGATTATCGATGGCTCTAGTTTATCAATTGCATGACTATAGTTTCTTTTTGTTAGGTCACTAGTTTTACAACACAAGCTTCAATGAAAGAAATAGAGAAGAGAAGAGATTGGTTGAACACGTTAAACACACACACACACGTAAACAATAAGACGGTTATGCGTAGAGGTGAAAGAGAGTGAATCAAATGAACAACCAACCCTCAAGTGAGGGTTATACAAGAGTATTTATAAGAGGGAAGCTAGGGCAACACTCCTAGTTCCCATCCTTTTCCTTAGTGGACATGGGCCTAAGCTTATGGGCCTTCTACATAAGCTTAAGCTAAAACAAACATAAAAGCCATATTAAGCTACCTATTACATATGAATAACTAACACTTGAATTAAGGTTTAGGGTGATTCCAACAATCTCCCCTCAAGTGTTGGTGATGAAAACAGTGAAGGCGTTGATGTAATAGTAGCTTTGACGTCTTCTCGACATTCTTCTTTCTTGTGAGAAGAATTGCCTTGATTCGAACAATCTCCCGGTGTAGAAATTGTCTTCTTTGAGCAGTTTTGCTTTGACGTCATCATTAACTTTGTTCTTTGATCATTGTTCTTTGTGATGGAAGTGATAGTATGTTGTAGTTATCCGCATCAAATCGCTTCAGTGCCTTGTTTGCTCCGGTGTCTCACGTCATTCTTCAACATGCTCACACGCTCTTTGGCGTTGGAATTGATATGATGAAGTTCTTTAAGTCTTTAAACTTTGTAGATTCTTTGGTTTGATGAAGAATCATTATGACTTTGTGTTGCTTTAAGATAGAACTTCCATTAGTGATGATGTTGGCGTGAGCATGTGAAGAATCTGACGATCATTCCGCCCGAGCTTCCATAAGTAAACATAAAAAGCGGTTAGTAATAAGCGGATTCCGCACTTACAAGTTTGAACTTGAGAGTGTTATGACATAGTGTGAAAACACAACTCTAATTCTCACAAAGGCCGTTCTGAGCTGAGTCCCACAAGTGAGATAACACGATGTATCAAGTACACCTCTGATTCGGATGAGTCGAGGTACATCAAGCATCATCTCACGATAGACCATTTGAGACACACTAAGCGTAATCCACGGGAGTTACCAAGTGATCTGCCGTCGGTCATTGGATGTTGACCACGGCATGAGTTTCCATTTAATCACTGAGGATCACAGATGTGAACCTCTCATAAATGTTCTCGACAGATTGCTAAGATCTGTAAAGGACTCGATATGAACGACTGTGTTCTTATTTGTTGAACAACAAGTGATGAAATGTCAAGTGTATCTAAGAGATCTTTTGATGAATCTCGTGGCTCTAGACTCAATAGTGCGTTTTGGTTTTCCTGAGCGGAGACTAGGGAGAGGGTCTCCTTCTTCAATATCAGCAATCTCTAAGACAAAGCCGATAGATTATGTAGGGTTCCTGTGAGAATGAAACAAGCACATTGAGAGAAACTTGAGTGGCTAAGAAGGTTTAGTGCATGCGTCACTTTGGGTCCATGACGACTTTTAATCTTCAATACCGGCGTCATCAAGTGACAACCAGTAGCATATGAATTGAACCCGGTGTCTGCCCTAAGTTAAATAATCTGGAGGGCTATTTCTTTTCACCCTTTACTTTACGTTTCTTTTTGATTCTTCAACTCATTCTTTATCCGATTCTCATTTTCTCCTTTTTACAATCATACCTAAGGACTTGTAATACTAACTATTGGTAGTGTCCTTGGGTAGATCCCTCCGGCTCTGGCGGATCATAGGACGGTTATTCCTAACCTTAGTCACCTTATAACTCCATGACTAACCTATGTTGCCATAAAACCATTTTCATGAAAATCTCTCACAGTGTTTGATTCGCTCCGAACGGTCTATCTTTTATTAGTCAACCACTTGTGAATGGTCAATCATAAAAGTCAAACAGCTCAGAACGCAATGCAATTATCCAGGAGAGTTTAGTGTTTCCCCGGGTCGTTAAGTCCCAACGAGGTGTGAACATTGTAATACAACGAATCTGTGATCGGGTGAATATTGAACAGGAAAGGGGTTATGATTGATTAAACTAAGGAAATGAATCTATTTAAGGACTTTGAAGTCCTTCTAATTCTATTCACAAAAAAAAGATTAACGTTTAAAACCTAAAACGTACGTTTACTGAATTTTACGTAAATGTAAAATATAAAACGTAAATTTAAAAGAATAAAACACCTACGGATATGAAAATGATATTTTTGCAATCCTAATAATAAAAGAAAATTCTTGGAAAATTAAAATTATTTTTTTTTGGATTTTTCTTGATTTAATTTGAATTAAAAACTAATTTTAAATATTTAAAATAGACTTAAAATACTAAAAATCAGGAAAATAAGCTAGAAAATTACAAAAATATTTTTCAAAAATCTTAAATAACTAAATAGAATTTTCAAAACTAATTTTGTATTTTTCGATGATTTTTCTATTTTCTACAAATTTAAAACTATTTTAAACTAATTAAATGGCTAAAATTATAAATTTAACTAGGAAAAATCTGGAAAAATTATTTTTTCTTTTTATATTTATCTTAATCTATGAAAATTGAAAACTTATTTTTGAAGCTTTTCGATTTATTTATATTAAAAGCAATTTAAAAGTCTTAAAAGCGATTTAAAATAAGAAAATAGTAAACATGCACGTAAAATTATGAAAAATTCAGGAAAATTATAAAATATTATTCTAAATCTAGGAAAAATAAGAAAAGTGATGCAGGTGTGTAAGAAACTGAAGCTGATGTGAAAAGTGCTTAAAAATAAGCACTTAAAAATAAGCTATAAGCTACCTAAGTGCACCAACTTATCACAGAAGCTAAGATAAGCTAAAAATACTTAAATGGAACTTATATAAGCTAATCTAAACCTCTGAAAAGCAATCTACAATGATATGGTTCTATTTAAGCACTAGTGCCAAACAGCCCTAACTGGCTTACTTTGAGCTTAACCACTGGCTTATTGTAACACCCCAACCCGACAAGGGTAAAGATATCACAAATACGGTTTCATATCAGAACCTTAAATACTATACAATAGCGGAAGCCTTTACAAAACTTACAAAAGATAATATAAATAACTTAATATTCAAAATAAATTTAAGATTCCTATTTCAAATATTGCTCTTGTCTCTACTCTCAACCCATATCAGCTATCCCAAAAGCTCATATTGAATGCTTAAATACCTGCCGCAGGAAAAGAAAATGCGGCTGAGCTTACAAAGCCCAGTGAACATATATAGCAAAACAAAAACTAAACAGAACATAAATACGAATTGAACAAAGAAACGAATAACAAAATCGTAGCGGAACGAGAATAATGAATCATTGAGGATTCTGCAGAAACACAAATATACAGAAATCCCAAAAGAAACACATAATAGTTTAAAACAATTCATAGCACATTAATGACACAACCACAAACACTTCAGAATAGCCAGACACTTAACATATTAGGAAAATAGATTACATATAAATCAAACGAAAAATCTAAAGACTAACGGAAACAATTCCTAGAAAATAATCATGGCATTCATACGAATCAATTAATCTACATTTAACACACTTAATTTAATATTGTAGCAGCGGAAATAGCGGTCAAATCATGGCAGCCTCACATACAGATAGAAAACACAGTAGACATACTATAACTAAATAGACAAAGTCATAACATAGCCATTAGCAATTACCAGAACAGATATCATAAGCTAAACCATTTCCCATATTAAATCTTAACATAAACAAAGTCTAAACATAGCAGATCAATTATAGACAAATAGATATATTAACGAATAATGAAGATTCACAATATTAACTGAACAGATTATACGGAAAGAACTTACGGAACAAACAAATACCACTAGCATAGTCATCTTGCGGATCAACGAATTTACATAGCGATAAACTAACATAACATCGATGACGAAGATATGAATCATATTTAAACATGTTAATCATAACCTAGCGAAATAGCGATAGTCACATAAACATACAAAAGCATAAACACATATAATAACGTATAATAGGCCTAGCACATAATTATAAACACTTGAACATACCGAATCATAACCAGAATACTTAACATAGAAATAACAGATAAGGGTTTAGTTAAACTACCTCGAGCCCAGAACATATCATATCAGAAACATCATATTTATACATAAATAATCTAAGAAAATAATTTTGGAGTAGCTAGCCCCCAGAATCTTGGGAAGACGCAGCGTACATACCGACATCATTCACCGACAATTCATATCGGATAACAGATCGGATCTAGGATGCATCCATACGCCCCACAAACATATATTGGTAATATAATATAACTTGAGCTACGAGATAACGGATAAGGGACGTGGCGTAACTTCACTCTATCGCCTAGAGTCATGTCGAGGTGCATCATCGACACGGACATGGAACCCCATGACTAGTTAATATTTAGCTCGGGTGTCAAACTATCTTAGGTTAAATCAGAATATCATAACTAACACAGATATTAATTCATCATAAGGTCAACGTATATATATATATATATATATATATAGATCAAAAGTTTCATATCATAAAGTCCAAATCAAATATTTCATGGTTCACTAAACAAATGTTTCAGATAAACTACGGATCAAACAAATCAGAGAGGGTTCATATCACAGTCATATATCCTACATTCATAATCAGAAGTTCATAATCAAATAGTCATAATTTAAACATAGCAAGGTTCAACAAATGTGCATATCAAAATCTTACTAACATAAAGTTCAAATCATATATTGCATAGTTCACTAGAACAGGTATTTTACACAAGTAACAGATCAAACAATCAGAAAGGGTTCATAGCAATGGCATCGGGAACCCTAATAAGTAAAATAGAAAAGCTAACGAAAAGGAACGTCGTAAGGAACCTTTACTGAAAAGGTCAGAATATCTGTACCTTAAAGCAAATGAGAGAAAAGCAAACGAATGAGTGAATCACGAAGATGTAACGTCGCGTCTCCTTCAACGAATCTACACGGATTATGATTTATTTAATACTTATTAGCATCATTAAATTATAACGGATTCATCGCATTAACATTCTTAGAGTTGTAATTATATTCTTATTCTTAGTGACGGATGGAACTACAACATTTTAGGACTTCAATCATTAATTAATCCAACTTATGGTTTACAATTGATAAATGATAACTTAAGGATTTAATATGACAATTATCTTAATTGAGGACTTATATGATCACCATTCAAAGTATAGGGTTTATAAACGTCAAGAAGGGTTTTAAGACTCTCTTTCAAAATAGTTTACACAAACTTCTTTACCTTACGTAATTAACCAAGATTCACTTGTAACATTGTTCGAATACAACTTAATGAGACCATGCATACTCTAATTTAATTCATGACACTCGACTTCCTGCTTAAAATCATAACTCACGCATGTTTACATCACACTTAGTACGAGCTCGTTATACGATTAATCAACAGTTATTAATGACCTCAAAACTTACTATTTTCACATGAAATAACGAATTAGCACACTTAGCTTCTTAACCCTATTCGTCTCCCATTAATGTTCTAGGGTTTTCCCAAATCTTTTATTATCATATTAATACGCATTTAATTGACATGTTACTTTTAATGACTTCCACCTTAACCTAGAACGTATGAAAACTCAAACGGAATTTAACTCAAACTCATGCATGTCCTTACGCAATTAACTCACACATGTCGACCCCTATATTCCAAACATGCATACATTTGACACGAATAACTTCGCTACTAGATTAATGTGATGCATGTATATCGACACCATCAAGACCTTTCCAAAAGACTCACACTAGGAATCATGCATGCAACTCGACACAACCCAATCCTACTGCGTTTATCTTAATTTCTTAAACATATGACATACTTCATTCATATGGCTCGTTAGCATGTGAGTTTTATAAACATAACCGAATCGTACATTTAACTTGTTCAAATCATGTGGCTCGACTTATACTTATGGTCCGATTCATATATGCATCGACACACTAAATTTTAAGGGTTTCACGTTTGCATGTTAACATAAGTGAGACGAAAGGAGAAGCGTGGTTATACCTTGGCACTTGCGTCGGATCAAACACACGCGCACACAATGGAATGGCAGCTTCGATCGGAAAAGAGAAAAGGAGCAAAGAGAAAGTGCCGTGACTTTGTGTAAACTAGGGTTCCAATTCTAAAGGTTGTGTTTATTTATATACATGCACCGATCGGTTCATGATGGGTGGGATTCTTGTGTCTTCTCGACTTGCAAACCCAACCGGCTCACAACCCAAACTTAGCGAGACCATGGGCTCACGTTGGATTCTCTCAGCTCACAAAACAAATGAGCCCGTCATGAAAGTTGGCACCCGGCTCACAAAAGAAACAAGACCCAAGGCTCGTCTTGCAAAAGAAAACGACCAATTAACTTATTTGTGTGACTTTTTATTTTTCCGTCGTACCAAAGTTGGTTATTTAATATACTAGCGTTAGGTTTTTAATTATTCATAAGTTAGTTTTTTTTTTCGTTAAATGAACGTTTTATATTTTACGTATTTTAAAATTTTGATTGTGAGGGTAAAATAGTCTTTTAATACATTTTATATTTTTAGGGTTTTACACTTATCAAGAGAGCTTATGTGGAAACTGGAAATGAGGGACTCTAAATGACCAATCAAAGAGTTTATAAACCAAGTTTCAGCCCTAGAGAAGCTATAATGAAGCTTGTAGAGGACCTGCAAGTTGCATGTACACAACTCAGTGTATGCTGAGTTTGCACAGGACAATATCTAGCTGTTTGCACAGCTAATTCAGAGCTTATAAAGGTCTTCTAAAATTCCACAAAAGTCAGTTTCCAACTCTTGACCAACTGAAGTTAATTGTCCCAGAATTTCAATTAAATTGGATCATAAATGAATCCATGAAAAATCCAGAAAGTTTTGTGAAAACCAGCTTTTTCTCCTTTTTTTTTTTACTTTAAAAACAGATTTGCACTTTGACTAAAATGAGATTTGATTTAATGTTATGATCTGATTTTGATGTAAAATGATGAGATACAACTAATGTAAGCTAACTTATTGCTTAATCTACCTATATGCAATTTTTGATGATCTAATGCTAACTAAAGTGCAATCTAGACAGAATTTAGTGGAATTTTGACTTATGCTAGACTAAGGTACAGAAGAAGGACTGATATGAGTTCTATAAGATTAAATGAGACTAGCCTTAACAATTCTAACCACTGAGAAACTTAAAAACTCCAATTGACAGTTTATTCCAAACACAAGTTTATGAAACTGAAGTGATACTTAAAACTCCAAATCACTAATCTAATCCTTAACAATACTTAATCTAGATTCAATTTGCAATTATATCACTAAATGAACTAAGCTACTCACCTAATACTAGCCTAATCTAACTGATGCAAATAAGACAGAATTTATGCAGAAATAAAAATTATGACAACAATGATAAAAACAAAAACACAGATAAGCAACTGAGATTAAGCTAAATTATACTAGGTATGATACTATCTAGGTTAATCTAACAATTTATATAAGTTATAACAGATTTGAGAAGAGATTGGAACTCACAGTAGTCCAGTTACAATAACTTGCATTTGAGATTCCAATAACCACTATCCTAACACTGATATTCAACCCATTTCAAACATAATCGACCCAAATCCAAATTATTAGCAGCAATCCAGATCAATTCTAACCATTATTCTGACTTGTTGACTTTATTTGACTTTTTTAGAAAATTAAGCAAATAGACAGGAAACTCTACCAATTCACTTTAATAACATTGAGATAACTTAACTAAACTAACTTGATTAATCAAAACAGATTTAAACTTGATATTGTAACAAGAACAAAAATGGCGGGAAAACTAGATAAGCAGGAAACAGAGAATTGATGAAAAAGAACTTCTAAATTAAACTATAATTAACTTGTATAAGACAAATAACTTGAAACCCAGAAAGATTGTGCATTCAAAACTAGAAACGATTACAAGAAAATTAAAAGAAAGGTCTAAAACAAGTGACAACTTTTCTCTTCTGTCTTCTTCCTCTTTTATATGTCTCAGTGAGTGTCTCTCTCCCTCTTCTGGCCATAGGATTGGTCAAAATGATCCCAGCCTTTGATTTTCACTTTTTGGCGCCAAAATATCAAAAGCAGGTTTTTGCAATTAATGAGTTTTGGGTGTTTGTGGAGGTGGAGGGGACAAACTGTGAAGTGGGTATGGAGCTGGAGACAGGTGGTGGACAGGTGGTGGTGAAAACCAGGGAGGTGGAGGGTGGTTTTGGTTTTACAGTGTGTGGGAGGGAGATGGGTTTGACCAAGGTTGACCCTGGTATTATTTATTTAAAGGATGGGCTGGGTTGTGGGCTTGGCTTTGGGCTGTGGGTTTAATACAAAGGGTCCGGTTTGGTTTGTAGTTTATATCACAAGGACCATTTTTGTAATATTCTGAAAGTGAGGGGTTAAACCTGTAATTTTTCCAAAGTTAACACAAGGACCTATTATGCCATATATGAATAGTACAAGGGTTATATTTATTAATTTTCCATTTTAAATAACCTGGGGACCATTTTGACACTTTTCAAAGTTGAGGACCAAAGTTGTAAATATGCAATTTTAACTTCAAAGGACTATTTCTAACAACTTGTGAATCCCCAAGGACCTTTAATGATATTTTACAAGTTTTGAATTACCAGGACTAGTTTTGCCAATTTATGAAAGTTTAGGATGGCGTAAATTATGTAAACTTTGTTGTTTTTCATCGGTTTTCAATCCTTTTGCACTTGTAACTCATAAAACACATTTCAATGATATTTATAGCATTTATATGGCATTTTTGAATGTTTTCAGATGTTTTAACAGTCTAGATGGGTATAAAATGATGTGTATTTAGACACACATCAGTGTTTGTGAATGAAAGACATTTTAGTACCACTGTGAGATAGGATTTTGCATAAATACTCCCCCTCCACGTGTGCTTATGAGTTTTTACAGAAATTTGCACAGTGAGGAAAGAGCGCGACTTTTGAATTGATCAACTCAAGATAGACAATCCCCATGAGACAGTTCGTTGCATAGTTAAAGAGTTACATTGTCGACTTTTAGGTGACAACTAGCTCTAATAACTATCTTGAAGGTGTAGACAAACCTCGAAAGGTTGTCAAACCCGTCATAGTTCATGTCTACCAAGAGTTTCTCGAATGGTACAATCTACTCGGACAAGTCCTTTGCGAGACACGTTTACATCACTAGCGAACTAGCTTGAAATTATTACCCGTCCCGGACAAGTCTTTTCGAGTTACTAACGGTTAAGATTTCGTCAATTCGTTGGTTAAGTCTGAAGCACACAGATTCATTTGCATTTTACACAACATATTTCTTATCACATAATTTTCTCCCCCTAAAAAATGGCATATAAAATGTTATTTTTGAACAGTTGAGAATAAATATGACTATTTCGAGTGTTGCGGGAAGAGTGACACAAAGAACATTTTGGTGGACGAAGTTTTAAGTCAAATACTCCCCCTCAACAAGTGATATAAACAGTTGAGGTTTTGAAAATCATAAGGGGAAGTACTTGTTCTTTTGAGCAAAACCTTTGAAAAGTGAAAGGTTTGATAAGGTTTACTCAAAAGTAAGAAGCTTTCGCTCCTTATATGAGGATTGTGGCACTGAAGCGTACCACAGGGTCCTTTCTTGACAATTACGGGTTGTACATTTGTTATGTGCACAAGCCATTGACATATATAATCACACATCCAAAAATATTATGAAAGAAGCGATTCAAGGGTACTAGGTAGTCCGGTGATGTTGCCGAGAATGCGAACATGGCGTTGATAGCCGGTGATGTTAATCCTGGTCGACCACCAACAAAGCTTTCCAATGTTCAATCGATCCTTCGATACAACCGTTCATCAATCATCTTGATGATCCTCTTCACACTCCTTCGGTCCTCGTAATTCCATCGCTAGAGACCCAATTTTTGATGTATATCCTTCAACCTATAAGCGATCCATCCTTAACCATCTTCAAAGTTTGATCCCCAAACTTGTGAAGATCTCTACATGCCATCAAGCAATTTCGTTGAAGTTCACTGCGGTAAATGACGCCGAATGGTCTCTTGACAAGGGTGTATTGGAAGTCGGTTAATGTCGGAAGATCAGGTCGAGGTAGAGTGAAATTGACATGGGTCCGATATGATTCAACCGCAGTCGGAGATCTTCTACACGTTCTTTGATGACTATCGTCGATGAAGATAAGTAAGGACTTGATGAATTCACGTTGTACTTCAGTTGAAAATTGTCTCATGCGACCCTGTACTTTGGCAAGGTACATGTCTTCAATGTCGTCGATAGATAAATTCTCAAAGTCCGCTTCAGAGAAAGCATAATCTCTTTCGTCTTGTCGTTTGACCACGATATTCTTTAGGAAAGTGTAGTCCCACTTAGACGAAAGATCAACATGTTTGATGGCAACGATACTCTTAGTACTGAACACTTCATGTTGAGACTTCTGAACCTGGCAGCTTCGGTAGTAGATTCTTTGGCGTTCCGGCCAATGGTGAATCCCATACATTGCATCACGGTCATACTTTTCCACTTTGTTAGAGAACAAGTGGTTAGCTCTTTCCTCGATAGCTATGCAGTTAGAGTATATTCTTCTTTGGGAGCGGAAGTGTCGAGATGTAGCGATTTCTTGAACCATCGCCACCGTGTAGAAGAAATTCCAAGTCTTTGTTGAAGAAATATCGGAATGGAATCACGGATGATCTCGGCCAATTGTAGGAAGAGGTTTAGACCGATCATGTAATATTGAGGGTTGTCCCGTTTGGTGAAGTCGATATTTGCTTCTGGGTTGAGCCAATCCATGTTGTTAGACATAGCTCGAGCAATGTTATCAAGATGATATTCGACCTCGATGGCACTTTCCGAGCTATCTTTTAGCAGTTGAAATGCTTCACTCTTGATTCGCTTCAACTCGGATTTTGTCATCTTCTTCACACGGAATTTTTCTTGTAGAAGTTTCACATGCTCCAATGTACTACATTCTGTAACCTCTTGACCTTCAGCTGGGTAGGGAGTGGAATTAACAAGTTTAGAAAACCATTCAAATTCTTCGGTGTCATCCTCGTCTAGCCATGATATGACGTCAGCTTTAGGCGCCTTCTTCTTCTTTTTCTGAGGCCTAGATGAAGATTCTGGTTTCTTAACTTGTTTGGGAGAGGTGGGTTATTGTAGGGGCTCAAGGACTTCCTCATCGTCACCACCCGTATATTCAAAATAATCACCAGTTTTTTGAGTCTGGGGCGGTAACTCAGAATCCTGAGGTTTATCTGTAGAAGAACGAGGAGGAGACCTTTGTTGAGCAGGAGTCCGTTGGGGTGAAGGTTGCATAGAAGATGATTCACCAGACTTCTTTTGGCGTTTAGCTTCGTCATTCTTATCCTGATCCTTATCTTCATCGTCTCTAGGACGTTTAGGCCTTTCAGCTTCTTCTCGGCATGCAGATTTGAGTTGGTATTCCAGCAATGCTTCCAACAATTTGCTTTCGTGAGAAGCAAGTGTTGCAGATCGTTTGGACATTTGAGCTACCAGCCGGTCAACCAATTCAGCATCTGAGAAGATTTTGGGATCAACTGGGTTGATGCTAACATACATTGGAGTTGATCTCATAGTTTGCTTGGCCAAGTGCAATAGGTTCGGATAAAGTTGCTTGGTAAACATCTCCTGTGTAGCTCTAGGAATGATGTCAAGAAGGTACTTGTGAGTGTACCCTTCGATCATTTCATTCATTTCCCCTTGAAGATTCCGTTTCATGTACTCCTGAATGTATTTCCTTTCAACTTGCATCTTGTCATTCTCATCATGTAAATACTGTATCTGTTCAGCGTAGAAATTCATCTTTCTGTAGAGCATGTCTTTCTTTCTGACTTGTTGGACAACTTTAATGATTCGGTTCTTAGCTTGAGAAATCCAAGAGGCAGTTGGCTTCTTTACTGATCTGGATGTGGATCTGGTTGATCTTTTTGACGGTGGTGGTGAAGAATGAGATGATGAATCTGATGAGGAGGAGACATGAGGAGACTCGGGATCCTTAGGAGGTTCAGAAGTTTCCTCCTTAGACATAGCCTTGTCATCAGTCTTTGTATCATCAGCAGGTGTTTTCTCAGTCTTTTCAGTTTCTGGTTCCTCAATGTCATATTCAATAGTGTCCTCCAAAAGCTGTTGTTGTTGCACAAGAGTGGTGGCACCGGCTCCCTTATAGGGTTGATTAACCGAATCAGGAGTTGGTTTAGAGTGGGCAGCACCACTTGATCCTCCGGGGCCACCCATTTGATCTTTTGCAAATTACTTAGCAACGTGTTGGAGTCTAATGAATTTGAACTTTTTCCTGTATGATGAATCCAGTTGCTCTTCATCACTTTCCGAGCTTTCTTCATAAGTCACAAGTACAGAGTCTTCCCTTGCCATGTTCACTATTGGACTAGGAGGTTTTGCTCACGAGGGAGGTGGTTCGGTTCAGATTCGAGTAGAAGACCTCCTCAAATCGATTGTGTATCTTCGAGCTTTCGTCCACAAGCTTTCTTGGTGGTTCGGTGTAGGAATAGGAACAGCTTCACGAGAGGAACTTTCTTCTTTGGAGCAGTTTCCTCTTTGGGAACTTCCTTGACTCTATGTGCTTACAACACTTCCAAGACTTCCTCTTACGGTTCTCCGTGTAGGTGTTCCGAATACTTTTCATCGAGATGACCAACTTTGCCTTCTCTTATCGCTACCCGATACCTTTTGTATGTCTCGAGCTTTTGATTTCGTTAGGCGTAGGTG
The DNA here is from genome assembly GCA_022545495.1 of Chrysanthemum lavandulifolium. Classification (NCBI taxonomy): domain Eukaryota; kingdom Viridiplantae; phylum Streptophyta; class Magnoliopsida; order Asterales; family Asteraceae; genus Chrysanthemum; species Chrysanthemum lavandulifolium. The sequence continues at coordinate 182,700,417 of CM040238.1, forward strand.
ATCGGGTAACACGCACCTGTTTCTTTGTTGTCGATTCCTTGATTCGATTGATAGGATAGGCTCGGACAACATGTCGTGATTGTTGGGGTCATTGAGCCTCTGGGAATACCGTGATTAAGCCCAAGTGTTCTCTGGATCAAAAGCTTTGTGTATCGACATAGGGAATCTTTGAGCCAAGCTTTTGAGAAATGACATCATGTCATCCCATATCGAGCTTCAATCTCGATGTCCTTCTTATTGATCAATGACCGGAAGATTTGCGCCCGTGAGCTTGGGATGCTCATAGCCACCGTCACGACCGAGAGCAGTTGGTGATGATGATGTAGAGGGTTCTCCACGGTTGAGGAATGTTCTTAAGCTCCACATGAGAATGCTTAGTAATAATTCCTCAAGCTTCATCATAGCCAATATCAATCGTGAATTGCGAATCGTCTCTTCATGAGTGTGGCATAGAAGTTGGTTGGCACGATTTCGTGAATGAGAAGAACAACCCGAATCGCATGTGTGATGGTGACTTGTTTGTGATTGGCCACATCACATCGCACTTTGACCTTTGATCCTTTGCATTGAATTCGTAATTGTTGAATGTAGATCTCTGCATCAGTAGCGAATGTGAGAGCATGTTCGGTAGGGATGATTCTTTAGAATATCCACAAAGAATCGCTGTGAAGATTACGAGCATGTGAGGGTTTCAAAGTCAACCCAAGGTTGTTCTTTACAATCTTTCTCGGATAGCCATTAGGGAAGATGTCAAGAATCGTGAGAACTTGGTGCATCCACATTCATTTGAGCGACCATGTCATGATCGAAATAACATTAGCCAAAAGAACCAACATATCGAAAGACATAATGTTAGTCAATGAAGGTTTTATTGTCTAATTATTGAATGTACAATGTCAATGATTGTTACGAGTCCAAAGTCACTTGTTTGTCCAATAGTCCAATGACGTCATGAAACGTTTCGTGAGTTAATTAACTTTAAGTTTTAAAGTTTATGTTATCACTTATTGTTCACAACATATCAAACGTTTAAGTTTATTAGTGACATTATTGGTTTTGTGACGATATGATTTGTTTATTTACACGTTTGTACACGTAACAATTCATAATTAAGGTCAATCAAGGCTTAGGCGTAGATATGGCAAAGTTATGCGTAGCGAGAGTGGTATCTGCGTGACGAAAGCTTATGCGTAGGATCCCGACTTACGGCGTAGGAGCGGGGACCTTATCGTGGAGAGCTTACGGCGTGGCGTATATGAACCTTACGCGTAAGGCTTACCGTAAGAGTAGACCTTATGCGCAGAGGTCATTGCCACGCATATCCTTCACGTGATACGCGTGGTCCCATTGTAGAACCTTATGCGTGAACCTTACGCTGTAAGATTATTCTTCGATAACCTTCTACGCCTAAGGTGATCCTTATGCATAAATTGCTTAGTAACCTTGATTCGAATTTTCACGTTTTGCAAACACGAAATAAGTTCATCACATCATCAATATTAACGCACACATTCATTCTATAACAAATTTAAGCACAAAACACTCATTCAAAAAGTTATGCGTAGAAATACTTATGCGTAGCTTAAAACCCTAAAGTTCAAGATTTACGCGTATGAAATCTAGCCATAGGATATGCACCAAAGTGTTTCTGGTAAGTCTAAGATGTTGTGTGAGTGTAATGACCAAGTTTTAACACCCAATTCGCGGTGAATCAAAAGTACCCAAATCTCAAGAACATTAAACCTTAATTTCTAATTCTAACTCAATTAGTGTTTCTGGGTTGTTTTAGAGCTTAGATAACATCAATACACTACAATAACAACATTACGCAACAATCTTTTTGACCAAAAAACATTCACATTTGAAAATACCCAAAACCACGCATAAACCCTAATTTTTAAAATCACTCAATTCGTGTATCTGGGTTCGCTTTGAGGATAGAAAAGGTATCATTATTGTTATTAAAACGTTTTGACACTATCTTTTTAACCACAAACACATAAACAAGATTATGTGTTCATACGCATACGCGTAGAACACAAAATCGACCCTAGTTTAAGATCTAACCGTTAATTTTCAAAACGATTTAAAACCATTGTTTGTAATCTTGTTAGGAACACAAAGACACTTACAAATTGAAGATCTGAAACACGGATTTGTTGAATGAATTTTAGGCGTAGGATGTGGTAGATGAGAAATAAATGTGAAGAGTTAATGATATAGGTGGAGTGTTTTATTAAAAATTACTTTGAACTTTTGACACTTTCAGTCCCTCCATCTCTACCTTTTTCATTCAAAGCCTTTAACTTCCATTTTGGTTACCAAGCGACAGATTTTGAGAAATAACTTTGACGAAACTCCCCCTCGACTTTTGAAATAAAGAAAGGTTATAATTTTTAGTCCGAGGAGTGTCAGAAAAACAGAAAATTTACCACCATTGATGAAAGAAACAACCGGGATATGATAACATGCAAGTACACGAATGTTTTGAAACAATTAAGTATTTATTTTCTCCCCCTCAACACTTGGTCGGAAAAATACTAATTTTTGAAATATTAGAGTGTTGACGGAAGAAATGTACTTGCCATGTTGAAAGAAAATAGATAGAAGAATATTTTGTTTTTATCGTGTTTTATATTTTGTATTTTGTTTTGAAAAATATTTACAAAAGATATTTTGGTGTTTGACGTGTTTTCAAGACTGTGTTAGGAGGTCATCCAATTCCTCTTGAGTCAAACACCTCATACCAATCCGTGGACCAACTCATTAAACCTAGCGGAGGCAAGGCTTTGGTGAGAAGATCCGCCAATTGGTATTCGCACCACAAGTATAATTCAACTGCACTGCTCTACATGGTCCTTGATGAAATGATAGCGAAGATCGATGTGCTTTGATTTCGAAAGTCCGAATCGAGTTGCAAGAGATCGCAATGGCACTCCGATTGTCGCAAAGACATCGGTATTCTGTCAAATACGTAACCATAGTCTTTGAGTTGTGTTCTCATCCGATGACTTGAGCACAACACGCCGACATGGCTACATATTCTGCTCGGTTGATGACAAGTGATGTACAATCCCGCTTCTTTGATTGCCAAGACACCAATTTATCACCAAGATATTGTAGCGCTCTCAAGTACTTTTTCGTGAATCTAAACATCCTGCGTGATCGAGATCGAGAAAGCGATTAGTTCAAAACCGTAATCCTTCAATACCGATCCCAAGTTAATGGTTCCTTGATATATCGGAGGATTCTTTTAGCCTCGAGAGGTGGCTTTCATTGGTCTTGACCGATAACGGGAGCATAGATAAACGGCAAAGACAATATCGGGTTTGCTAGTCGTTAGGTACATTAGAGACCCAATAATACTACGGTATTTTGTAGGGTCCACTAATTTCCCATTTAAATCATCATCTAGCTTCTTGGTATGAGTCATTGGTGTAGCATAAGTGTCACGTGTTTTCATTCCAAATTTGTTTAACAATTAAGGGCATATTTGGACCGACTCAAGAAAATACCACTCGGGTGATTGATGAACTCATGATCCTAGAAAGAACGTAAGTTCACCCATCACGACATTTCAAAATTTTCTTCATTAGTTTTGCAAAAGCGATTGAGTACTTTTTATGTGTAAACCCAAAATGATGTCATCCACGAATTTGAACAATTAAGATATGTGCCCGTGATATTGTATAAAAAGAGTAGGGTCGATCGAACCTTTGGTGAAATTATTGGCAATGAGGAAAGATGATAGCTTATCGTACCATGCCCGAGGAGCTTGTTTGAGACCATACGTAGCTTTGTTCGGTTTGTAGACGTGGTTCGGGAACTCAGATCAACGAATCCATCCGTTGGTCGACATAAACCGCTTTAAGTTGTACATTGAGAAACGCTGCTTTGACATCCATCCGATAGACCGTCATATTCATATGAGCCATGAACGCGAGAAATATCCGAACGACCTCAAGACGAGCAACCGAGCAAAAGATTCTTCAAAGTCTATACCTCTTCCTGGCGATAACCCTTAGCAACTAGTCGTAACTTGTTTCGATTACGTTCCTTCAAGATCCAATTTGTTCTTCCAAATCCATTTGAGACCAATGACGTAAACCCATGTTGGTCTTTCAACAAGTTCCCATACTTCAAGACGCTTGAATTGGTTGAGTTCTTCTTGCATGGATTCAATCCGTATCTTTTGTCATTGCGTCTTTGATGTTTTAGGCTCATTAGCGCGACGGTGAGTGCATAAATGCAATGTTCACCGTCACGAGTAAAGACGTTGTCTCGTAACGACCGGTTGGTTAGGGTTGCCAATAATATTTTCCAGAGGATGGTCTTTGTCCATCTGTGTAGAGGTTGATGTTGATATACATTGTGCGATTCGAGGATTCAAATGGTTTGTTGAAGATTCCGCGACATCCGTGCAGCAGCCTCATTAGCAAACGGGTTAAAGAACGATTTGGATCAAAATGCGGTGGGGTACTTCATTCGTAACATCATCACCGGTTCATCATTGTTGGAAGCGGTTTGTTCAACTATTGTGTTTGAGTCAACCGGTGGTGCTTCTTCAACCGTAGTTGTTGTAGCGGTGTATCGTATAGGAATATTATCGGGTTGTGCAATGAAACATCGGATACACCTTGAGCACGCTCATCAATATCACACCGAATGAGGAGCAAAGAGTCTTTCCATTTGTTGACGAGTGAGTGGGGCTTTGTTCGGTGATGATGGGGTTTGGGGAAGTTTAAGCGGTTGTGTCCGGTTCCAAGTTGTTATACTCGTAAGCCATTTCCGTGAGTTCGTCAAAATGAGCATGAATCGCTTCCATAACCTCCTTTGTTCGACGATTCCGATTCGAAACCTTTAGAATTATCACAATATCCAATAAAGACTCCAATGTCACTTTGACTTTGAGCTTTCCAAAGTCATCACGATCATTATTCGGATAGCAAAGAGATCCAAATACATGAAAGTGTTTTAGATTCGGTTTTTCATATGGACAAGCTCGAAAGGTGTTTTGTTGTATGCTTTGTAATCATAGAACGGTTTTGAGTATAGCATGCGAGAGATACTTCCGCCCACAAGTAATCTCGAGTTTAGCATTGATTAACATTGTTCTTGCGCCCACTAACGCTCGGTTTCGTCTTTCAACAACTCCATTTTGTTCGGTGTACGTGCAATAGATGTCCGATGTCAATTCCACTTTCTCATAAAATTCATGAAGAGTTTTGTTAACAAATTCAGCCTTTGTCTGCTCGATTTGTCTGCGGTGTTTCGAGTGAACTCAGATTTTCGTGAGAAAGGTGATGATCATCTGTGGAGCTTGGTCTTTGCTTCAAGAAAGTAGACCTAAGTCCAACGTGAATAGTCATCAACAATTACTAAGATGTTGCGTTTTCCATTGATCGTTTGTACACGCATCAGGCCACAAAAATCCATGTGAAGAAGATGAAGCACATGCTGAGAGCTGTGTTCCACCTTTGAATGAAAATGAGCACGAGTGCTTTTTCCTTGTTCACAAGCTGAGCAAAGGTGATCTTTAGAATACCGAAATCGTGGGTGTCCTTCAACTAGTTTGTGTCAAGCAAGGTTGGTGATGGTTTGAAAGTTTAGATGTGAGAAGACGTGCCATAGCCGTGATTTTGTTGATGTTGCCTTTGAAAGTAGCGGATGGGAGATGAAGCAACCATGTCTTGCATAGAGATAGTGTAAAGACTAGAAGCACGCGAGCCGGACATAAGGTCGCTTCCTTGTAGATCACGAATGAAACAAGATTTCTCCCGAAAGCAACCTCCAAATCTCCATCACGTAACCGACCTATTGAAAACATATTGTGACCAAGGCCTTCCACATAGTAAACTCACGATTTCGATGTTCCCATTGATATAGTCTCCGTAGCCCATGATAGATGCTGATGATCATTCCCGAACCCGACAAGGCAATGAACTTTGCAATAAAGTTTGTTAACAATTTAAGGTTGCTGTCATGTGTCGTGAACATCCGCTATCAACAATCTAGAGAATGATCTCAGACACCGCATTACACACGCATTTTACGGATGGAATAGAAGTAGATGTGGAACCCAAATGTTAGAGGGTTCCGAGCGCTTATAGTAGACATACACACATCAATAACTTTAGGCATCCATTTAAATCCTAGTGTGTTATTTATCCATTTCGCCATCTCCAACTAGTATTTGCTTTAGTCTTAGTGAATGCACTAGGTGGTACTACATTCTTAGAGGTGAAACCGAGCTACAAGGACATCAATGCGTTTCTTAGAATCTAAAAGGCGGCCTACCAAGCACGGACTTAGAATGATTAGTGGGCCTAGAGGTATTCCGATTCTTAGGATTCCAGAACGAGAGATGATAGCTTTAGCAACACATTTGTCATGACAATCGAATTCATACTTTTAAGACAAATAACACAAGGTGCATTAGACCAATATCAAAAGTACTTAAAGGTTTAGCATTCGTTACATCACTATTTCTATTACATTTGCGGACGCAATATCTATAATGGAAGCAACGTGAGTCTTATTCATAGTCCTAGGGTGTTCTTCTACTTTAGCATTCCTTATTGATCTTTTCTTAGGTCGCAACTTCCTATCCTTCGATGTAGTGCTCCTAGGCTGTGAAGTGCGGACGTTTGGAAAAGACGTAACTAGTCATGTTTCAGTAGAAGGAAGCACGTTAGCAACTTGTGATTTGGCAGTAGGAAGTCTAGGTTCACGATTACTAAGTGTTACTGGTGCTATCTTCTTAATGACGGTTGGGGGAAGTTGTTCATACTTTCCTAACATTTCTCTTAACTTAAAGATAGTGTGCACCAATTCTTGATTTTCAGAACGAAGATTACCAGAAAAATTCATTACTTCTCTAGTGTGTGCAAGAAAATGATCAAGTTCGTTTGATGCTTCATCACGAGTCTTTTTAAGTAAATCAAATATGACACGATATTCTTGTTTAACTTTTACAAGTGCTTGTTCATATTTTGAGATTTGACATTTCAAAGACACGTTTTGATCATCCAGTTGCTCAAATTTTGGATTAAATGTTTTGGAATGCAACCGGTTGATTTTGTTTTGCAAAGCAAGTTCACGATTTTGACAATCCTTTTGACACCATTGAAGACGACGTTTTGCATTTGAAAGCTCGTTAATCAATCGTTCATTTTCAGCTTTTAAAGACTCGATCTGATGCACATTATCATAATTCTCAACAGTTACCACAGAATTCACATTATCAACAGAGATATAATCAGATGCATATGACAAAGAATTCAATAACACAGTATTATGGACATCAAAACAGATAACATCTTCCAAGAGTCGATCAACATCTTTTCTCAACATTTTCTTTTTACGTTTAGTATTAGAAATAGATGTTTCTGTTTTCTCAAAAACGACCTTCATCAATCCAAGTTCCTTATGAAAGTCCCGCTCCCAAGATAATGCACAACTTTTCAAATTTTTAACATTTGGTAAAAGATTTTTCTGAAAAATGTCTCTTTGTTCTCGCGCGGGAGGCGATTGAAAATGTTGAACTTTGATTTCGTAATGATATTCTATCTCATGTTGTAAAGTTTTGAGGTCACCATGAAAAGGTCAAAATATCTAAGAATTTTGCGATTTTCGTGTTTTGAATTTACTTCACCGATGGAAGGTAAAGGACCATAAGTTTTTGCATATCCGGTTGGGGATTAACATTAGAAGACTCGGATGTTTTAATGATAATCCTTGGTGTGTTAGAAGAATCCGCTGGTGTGACAAAAGTGACCGCTTTTGAATAGTTATGAGGTTTGTTATAAACAACATTTTCTAATTTTGATCGACTCGCCTTCGCATCTAATTCTCTTGACGATGATATTCAACAACACTCAAAACAAGATTATCAATTTTATATTCGTGACCGAAACTTCAGATTTGGTTTCAATGCTTTTGGTGAAAGCTTAGGTTTGTAATCAAGCAAGATTTGGTCCATATCCTTTTGGATTGGGTTTTAAAGTAAACTTTTCAATAGTCAAGCATCGACTCACCATGTTTGTAAACAATGCTTTAAACTCTTTAAGTTTGTTTTGCAAGTCGATAATTTCTTCAAGAAGGTCATCTATTCGATTCGTTGAATGCTTTTTGTATGTACAGAACTGTTTTGACAATTTAACAACTCACTTTAGCTTTTGATTTTCCAAGGTGAGAGCGTTAATTTGCTTTTTATGTTCATGTTTCATTGTTCTATTTCGACAACAAAGCATTCTTCAAAGCGGCTAGATCACGATCCGTCTCTAAATATTTTTCGCTTTGATGAGATTTAGCAAAGCGGCTTCAAAACCTTTTTCACGGTTTTCGAGTTTTGAAAAAGTTGAGTTGCATTTTTAAACATTCAAAATCCTTGGTTAACAGCATTTTTGCTTTTTAAGTCCCGATTTAAACATTCTCGCTATTTGGGATTGCCGGTCTTTAAGTAAAAGAGCAAGATATGGATGAGGCAAAGTTCGCTTGTTCAACGCGAGTCACAAGATGATCATTATTTAGATCCTCAAGTATAACCACGAGTCAATTTGATTATCAAAGGAAACCATAAGGTCATCTTGATCACAAATGTAACTACGGGTCTAATTGAAAATCGCCGAATGAGATGTGGATGACTCATTTTGAACATTCGAGCCTTGCCGGATTCGGATGTTGGCGGAGTTATTAGATCGTAGATAAATATGGTTTGTTCTGGCACTGAGATAAGCCATCGGTGTCATACACCGGGCCTGTTTCACTCATGTGTAGCTCATGCATATTGGCCATCAACATAATCACCGAGTTGGTCTCGCAAATCCTCCATATCATCATCCGAGTCTCGCATCCGCCATAAAGCTCGTTTTTGTCCGTGAGAGTTCCACCACTTCATCCTTAAGAGCCAAAAGAAGAGCCTTTTGTGATAAGCACCGCCCCTAGTCCTCGGCTTTGGGCATGCATTAGCTGTGTGTCCTTTCTCATTGCGCTTGTAACATCAAAGACCATTCAACCCATTCTCGAGAATTTCCTGCTCCACCACTGAGCTCGTTGTTATTCCTACCCACAACATTAAACCCTTGACCACCGCCCATCCGACGACCATAACCACGATTCTGAACTTCAACTTGTCCATTGTTCACAACAGCTTGATTCCTTGTGTTAGATGAGGAACGAATGCGATTGTTGGATTTGTTGGTATAACGGCTAAAAGCATTAGCAATCATAACGAATCCTTGTTGCAATGCTTCGAACGGATCAGATTCCTCATTAGCTTCACTGACAAGTGCTTGAGCATTGTTGTTGTTGTATGGAACCAATTGATTTTGTTGAGATTGTTGCTGTGAAGGATCATGTTGGAATCACTCCTAAACCTTAATTCAAGTGTTAGTTACTCATATGTAATAGTTAGCTTATTATGGCCTTTATGTTTATTTTAGGTCAAGCTTATGTAGAAGGCCCATAAGCTTAGGCCCATGTCCAATAAGGAAATGGATGGGAACTAGGAGTGTTGCCCTAGCTTCGCTCCTATAAATACTCTTGTATAACCCTCACTTGAGGGTTGGTTGTTCATTTTATTCCTTTCACTCACATCTACGCATAACTATCTTAGTCTTAACGTGTGTGTGTTGGTTTAGTGTTCATCCGCCTCTCTTATCTTCTCTATTTCTTTCATTGAAGCTTGTGTTGTAAAACCAGTGACCTAACAAAGGTATATCACGCCTACTAGTCAGTGAACGATTGTTTCTTGAAGTGGGTTTCGTCCCACGCGAGAACATACGCCCTCGACGTTGATACTTTGGTTCGCTTAAAACACGCTTTTACACTTTTAATCCAAGATTCTTGTACTTTCAATGTTTAAGGTGTTAAAATAACTGCTTTTGGCAAAAAGTTTCAAACTTTATGCGTGGATAATCGCTTTTGAACTTGTTTTTGCACGAGGGTTTCATCCCACGCAGAACTGCTTTCTATGCTTGGATCATCAAATTTCACATTCTTGTGTTCTTTTGGTGTTATTGAAGCTATTTCATCACACAAAACCGGTTTAGAAACATCTTTGGGCAAAATCATTTTACGAGTAAAGCTACGCCGTATCAAACCCTAGTTTTACGCCAGAACTTTATCCTTGGTTCGATCTTCGCCGTGGTTTACTCCATGTTTTCTTGCTTGGATAAGCCCGAAAATACGTCGACTTTGGATATCTTTGCACCGTGATAGTGTAAAGATCATTTGGGCAAAACCCTAAAATTACGCGATAAGATAAAGATTACGCGAGAAAATCCCACGATAAGATTTATCTTACGCCTAAGCTTAGTCTTACGCATAAGGTGATCCTACGCCTAAGTTTTCTACGCCTAACTTCTTGTTTTACGATAACTTTAATGTTTTATCCTAACTTACGCGAAAGCTAAACCTACGCAGTAACTCTCACCGTTATTGTAACTTTGGTGTTTTACGCATAAGTGCTACTTGCTATTGTGATTTCTACGCCTAAGGATACTTCATCAACAAAGGTTCATTCGACTACAAAGATCCATTTTTATAACACAAGTGTTTCAACATGTCACAACCACCATACTCTAACTATTTCCCTTACACTTATACTCAACGTCAACAACAATTAAGTCCACAACATCAACAATGGAATCAACAACAAGCAATTTATCAACAACAATTTAATCAACAACATACTCCACAACTAGTCGCAATTTCACAACCTCAAATGGTTCAACCACCACCAAGTCTTCAAGTTCAACCCTACACTAATGAATTCAATCAACATCCATCAAGGAACACTATGAAGGAACCCACTTGGTTTGCAAAGATGTGTGAAGCTTTAAGCGCCAACAATCAATTCATGAGATCGATCACTGATAGACCTCCAATGCTCACTCCAGAAACTACGATCAATGGGTGATAAGGTTCTTTAGGTTTTGTGATCCAAGAAGCCACATGGAAAGTTTTTAAAGAAGGTTATCTTGAAGGTCCATTTCGGATGCCTAATGTCATTGTATCCGGAGATCCTAATGTTAATCCACCAAGAGATGAACAAACCAACATTGCTCACAGGCACTTGAATGCGTAAGAACTTCTACACTATGAAGTCGATGAGCTTGCAATGCAATATATCCTTTTAGGATTACCAAACCCAATTCTTCAAGTGTTGATGCTCAAAAGATCGCAAAGAAAATGTGGGAACACATTCATCTACTTATGGAAGGATCTCGCACTCAATCGTGAAGATATGGAATCCAAAATTTACTTGGCTTATGAACACTTCATGATTGAACCCGAGAGACACTAGAGTCTTATCATCATCGATTTTCGGACATCATAAATGATTTGGATAAACACAACATCATCATGCCAAGAATTGCGCTAATACTAAGTTCCCGAGTAGTCTTGGTCCCGAATGGGAGAAATATGTCATTTTCTCCGCTGCGAAGAACATGCATCATTATACATACGGATTGTTGTACGATTACTTGAAGCCTCATGAAAAGGAAGTTGATAGGGAAAGGATTCTCCGTGCTCAAATTGCTTCAACGACAAACCGAAAATCAACAACTTGCCTTATATGCTCAAACAGCTTATTCTCCTCAACCAAGAACTCAACCAATCGCTATAATCACACCATATGATCCTTCACAAAGAACAATCTCAACAAAATCAATTGGTTCCATACAACAATAATAATGCTCAAGCACTTGTCGTGAAGCTAATGAGGAATCGATCCGCTCAAGCATTGCAACAAGGATTTGTTATGATTGCTAATGCCTTTAGCCGTTATACCAACAAATCCAACAATCGTATTCGCTCCTCATCTAACACAAGGAATCAAGTCATGAACAATGGACGAGTTGAAGTTCGTAATCGTGGTTATGGTCGCCGATGGGCGGTGGTCAAGGGTTTAATCTTGTGGGTAGGAATAACAACAGAGCTCTGGTGGAACAGGAAATGCTCGTAATGGGTTGAATGGTCTTCGATGCTACAACCGCAATGAGAAGGACACTGTTAATGCATGCCCAAAGCCGAGGACTATGGGCGTTGCTTATCACAAAGAGGCTCTTCTTTGGCTCTAAGGATGAAGTGGTGGAACTCTCACGCATAAAGAACAGAGCTTTATGGCGATGCACTTAGATGATGATATGGAGGACTTGCGCACCAACTCACCAAGTTATGTTGATGGCTAATATGCAAGAGCTACACATGAGTGAAACAGCCCAAGTATGACACCGATGGCTTGTCTCGTGCACCAACAAACCATATTTATCTCGATCTAATATCTCCACCAACATCTCGAATCGGCAGGCTCGAAAGTTCAAATGATTCATCCACATCTCATTCCGACGATTAATTAGACCTCCGAGTTACATTTGACGATCAAGATGACCTTATGGTTTCCTTTGATAATCAAATTGACTCGTGGTTATACTCAAGATCTAAATAATGATCATGTTGTGACTCACGCTGAACAAGTCGAACTTTTGCCTCATCCGATTTTGCTCGCTTAATTAAAGACCACCAAATCAAAGTGGAGGAATGTTATGCATTAAATAAGGACTTAAAAGCAAAATGCACTGTTAACCAAGGACTTTGAATGTTTAAAATGCAACTCAACTTTTTCAAAACTCAAGAAACCGTGAAAAGGTTTTGAAGCCGCTTTGCTAAATCTCATCAAAACGAAAAATATTTAGAGAGACAGATGCATGATCTAGCCGCTCAAGAATGCTTTGTTGTCTCAAATAGAACAACTCAAACATGAACATAAAAAGCAAATTAACGCCTCACCTTGGAAAATCAAAAGCTAAGGTCGAAGTTGTTAAATTGTCAAAACAGATTCTCAGATACAAAAGCATTCAACTAATCGAATAGATGACCTTCTTGAAGAAATTATCGGCTTGCAAAACAAACTTAAAGAGTTTAAAACTGTTGTTTACAAACATGGTGAGTCAAGAATACTATTGAAAAGTTTACTTTAAAACCCAATCCAAAAGGATATGGACCAATTCTTGCCGACATAAACCTAAGCTTTCACCAAAAGCATTCAAACCAAATCTCAAGTTTCCAAAGATGTAATATAAAATTGATGATATCATATGAGTGTTGTTGAATATCATCGTCAAGAGGAATTAGATGCGTAAGACTAGAGTCGATCCAAATTAGAAAATGTCGCTTATAACAAACCTCATAACTATTCAAAAGCTATCACTTTCGTAACACCAACGGATTCTTCTAACACACCAAGGATTATCCTAAAATGTCTCGAGTCTTCTAATGTTAATCCCCAACCGTATTATGCACAAACTTATGGTCCTTACCTTCCATCTGAAGTAAATTCAAAACCCGAAAATCGCAAAATTCTTAGATATTTTGACCTTTTCATGGTCGACCTCAAAACTTTACAACATGAGATAGAATATCATTCAAATCAAAGTTCAACATTTTCAATCGCCTAGCGAGAACAAAGAGACATCTTTCGTAAAAATCTTTACCAAATGTTAAAATTTGAAAAGTTGTGCATTATCTTGGGAAAGGGACTTCATAAGGAACTTGATCGATGAAGGTCGCCGAGAAAATGTAAACATCTATTTCTAATACTAAACGAAAAGAAAATGTTGAGAAAAGATGTTGATCGACTCTTGAAAGATGTTATCTGTTTTGATGTCCATAATACTGTGTTATCGAATTCTTTGTCATATGCATCTGATTATATCTCTGTTGATAATGTGAATTCTGTGGTAACTGTTGAGAATTCTGATAATGTGCATCAGCTCGAGTCTTTAAAAGCTGAAAATGAATGAATGATTAACGAACTTTCAAATGCAAAACGTCGTCCTCAATGGTGTCAAAAGGATTGTCAAAATCGTGAACTTGCTTTGCAAAACAAAATCAACCAGTTGCAATCTAAATCGTTTAATCCAAAATTTGAACAACTGGATGATCAAAACGTGTCTTTGAAGTGTCAAATCTCAAAATATGAACAAGAACTTGTAAAAGTTAAACAGGAATATGGTGTCATATTTGATTTACTTAAAAAGACTCGTGATGAAGCATCAAACGAACTTGATCATTTTCTTGCACACACTAGAGAAGTAATGAATTTTTCTGGTAATATTCGTTCTGAAAATCAAGAATTTGTGCACACTATCTTTAAGTTAAGAGAAATGTTAGGAAAGTATGAACAACTTCCCCCAACCGTCATTAAGAAGATAGCACCAGTAACACTTAGTAATTGTGAACCTAGACTTCCTACTGCCAAATCACAAGTTGCTAACGTGCTTCCTTCTACTAAAACAGACTAGTTACGCTTTTCCAAACGTCCGCACTTCACGCCCTCAGAGCACTACATCAAGAATAGGAAGTTGCGACCTAAGAAAAGATCAATAAGGAATGCTAAAGTAGAAGAACACCCTAGGACAATGAATAAGACTCACGTTGCTTCCACTATAGATATTGTGCCTAGCAAATGTAATAGAAATAGTGATGTAACGAATGCTAAACCTTTAAGTACTTTTGATATTCATCGATGCACCTTGTGTTATTTGTCGAAAAGTATGAATTCGATTGTCATGACAAATGTGTTGCTAAAGCTATCATCTCTCGCTTAAAGAATCCTAAGAATCGGAATACCTCTAGGCCCACTAATCATTCTAAGTCCAGGCTTGGTAGACCGCCTCTTTAGATTCTAAGAAACACATTGTTGTCCCCGTAGTTCCAGCCACCTCCAAAGAATGTAGTACCACCTAGTGCATTCACTAAGACTAAAGCAAATAGTAGTTATAGATGGCGAAATGGATATATAACACACTAGGATTTAAATGGATGCCAAAAGTTATTGATGTGTATGTCTACTATAATCGCCCGAACCCTCTAACATTTTGGGTTCCACATCTACTTCTATTCCATCCGTGTCGTCGTGTGTAATGCAGTGACATGATCATTCTCTCGATTGTTGATAGCGGATGTTCCCGACATGACAAAGTATCTTAAATCGTTAACAAACTTTATTGCAAAGTTCATTGGCACCGTCGTTAGTGGAATGATCACTGCAGCCTATCATGGGCTATGGAGACTATATCAATGGGAACATCGAAATCGCCAGAGTTTACTATGGAAGGCCCCCTCACAACTGCTTTCATTGGTCGGCTCTGATGGAGATTTGAGGTTGCTTTCGTGGAAAAATCTTGTTTCATTCGTGATCTACAAGGAAACGACCTTATGTCCGCTCGTAATTCTAGTCTTTACACTATCGCTATGCAAGACATGGTTGCTTCATCTCCCATCTCGCTTATTTTCAAAGGCAACATCAACAAAATCATGGCTATGGCAATCGCTGCCTCTCACATCTAAACTTTCAAACCATCACCAACCTTGCTCGACACAAACTAGTCAAGGACTCCACGATTTCGGTATTCTAAAGATCACCTTGCTCACCTTAGAACAAGGAAAAGCACTCGTGCTCATTTTCCTTCAAAGGTGGAACACAACCTCAAAGATGTGCTTTATCTTCTTCACATGGATTTGTGCGTCCGATGCGCGTGTGCAAACGATCAATGGCAAACGCTACATCTTAGTAATTGTTGATGACTATTCACGTTGGACTTAGGTCTACTTTCTTCAAGCAAAGACCAAGCTCCACAGATGATCATCACCTTCTCACAAAAATACGTGTTCAAATCAAACAATCGGCTGCACAAATCGTAATGCATAAAGGAACCGAATTTGTTAACAAAACTCTTCGTGAATTTTATGAGAAAGGGAATTCAAAGATTAGACATCTATTGCACGTACACCGAACAAAACGGAGTTGTTGAAAGACTAAACCGAACGTTAGTAGAAGTCGCAAGAACAATGTTAATCAATGCTAAACTCGAGATTACTTGGGCGTAAGTCAGTATCAACCGCATGCTATACTCAAAACCGTTCTATGATTACAAACGCCACAACAAAACACCTTTCGAGCTTGTCCATAACAAAACCGAATCTCAAACACTTTCATGTATTTGGATCTCTTTGCTATCCAAATAATGATCGCGATGACTTTGAAAGCTCAAAGCCAAAGTCGACATTGAGTTTTTATCGATATTGTGATAATTCTAAAGGTTTCCAACTGAATCGCCGAACAAAGGAGGTTATGGAAACGATTCATGCTCATTTTGACGAACTCACGAAATGGCTTTCGAGTATAACACTGGAACCCGACACAACCGCTTAAACTTCCCCAAACCCCATCATCACCGAACAAAGCCCCACCACTCACAACAAATGGAAAGACTCTTTGCTCCTCCGCTCAATGACGATATTGATGAACGTGCTCAAGGTGTATCCGATGTTTCCGCCGCACAACCCGATAATATTCCTATACCGATACACTCGCTACAACAACTACGGTTGAAGAAGCACCACCACCTGACTCAAACACAACAGCTTGAACAAACCGCTCCAACAATGATGAACCTACCGATGATGTTCAATGAAGTACCCCACCGCAGATTTTGATCCAAATGCTTTAACCCGCTTGCTAATGAGATCGCCGCACTGATGTCGCGGAATCTTCAACAAACCATTTGAATCCTCGTAATCGCACAATGTATACCAACATCAACCTCTACACATGATGGACAAAAGACCATCCTCTCGAAAATATTATTGGCAACTCGAACTAACCAACCGTTACAAGACAACGCCTTCACTCGGATGGTGAGCACCGATTTATGCTCTCACCGTCTCGCTAATCAACCTAAAACATCAAAGACGAATGAAAAAGACACCGGATTGAATCCATGCAAGAAGAACTCAACCAATTCAAACGCTCAAGTACGGGAACCGGTTGAAAGCACCAACAGGGTTTACGCTATTGGTCTCAAATGGATTTGGAAGAACAAATTGATGTTGAAGTGGAACGAATCCAAACAAGTCACGACTAGTTGCTAAGGGTTATCGCCTGAAGAAGAGGTATAGACTTAGAAGAATCTTTGCTCCCGCTGCTCGCCTTGAGGTCGTTTCGACATTTCATGCTCGCGGCTCATATGAATATGACGGCTCATCGATGGATGTCAAAAAACAGCTTCTCAATGGACAACTTAAAGAAACGGTTTATGTCACCAACCGCATTTGATTCGTTGATCCCGAGTTCCCACAACTTGATTGTGGTGTTCCTACATTCGAGTTTAATGAGTACTAACGAAGTCATTAATTGGTAAAAGGTGCTATCGACAAATTAACCCATGTATAGCTTAGATAGCACGGCATTCTTTGGAAATGATGAGATTCTTCTCTTAACAAAGCTTTTGAGGTGTCTTAGCAATCATGATAAACTGATAGATGTGGTATACGAAAAAAATGCAATCTTTTTTGGTTATTATTGGATTAATATCTTGATTTTTGATGAAAAAAGGATCAGGATTCTATACACATTCAAGAAAATCGAGTTTTAAGATTTGGATTTTGATTTATATCTTGATTTTTTAAGAAAAGAATGTGGTTTTTTTTTATTACAAGTTAAAAGGTCATGCGTTTGAAAAAAGAACTAGAAAAAGAATAAAGGTAGTGGTGGACTCGCATTTAAATTTTTCTAAAGATGTTGCAAATATAGTCACTGAGGCATATCATATTGAAGTGATAAATTTGCCCTTATGTTAAAGTCCAATTGGATGGAAAATCGCCAAAACCGGTCAACTCCTGACAACCACATGGATCATTGATGTAACAACTGTATATGATAATTACATTCATCTAATGTTTATGTGCTTTTTTGTCATTTTGCTTTATTAATATTGATATGCTAAGTCAAACATTTAGCAAGGACTTATTAGCTCATGATATATAAGTCATAAGCCGCTTATATAACATAAGCATAAGCCCATTTAATGAGCTTAGCCAAACACCCACTAAATCTACAAACAGAATTGACAAGCCACAGTTAAAGGTTGCTAATGGAAAACGCAAAACAAGCAATGTTGAATTTGTATATTTTTTAAAAATAATAATAATTAAAAAAAATTGAGAAACAAAATTAATAAAAATAGATATGCAACTTAAAAGCAAGTAAATTCTGGTACAAAAGCAAGAATATCATTGCTACACATTTAAAAGTGAGACATGATACCTATTTAGTCAATACAATAAACTGCTAAGTACTCGATCTCTTGTCTCAACAACCCTAAGATTAGGCAACCGCAAAACAAATTAGATGTATCGAGAACTGTTTGAAATACCCATATCACGGGCCGCATATTTAACAAATTACTCCTCTCTTTTATGTCTGCTACTGTAAGATAATCTGTCTAGAAATAATATTGAAACAAGCATATCTGCATTTTATAGACTGATAACAATGAACCAAAATGCCGTAGATGATCATATTATGGGTCACTGGCTCAATAGTAGGTACTGTAGTAGGACGAGGAGCAGCAGCTGCAGTAGGTTTAATGAGCTGGTGGCACTGCTGCCACACCAGGCTTCACATAAGCTTGTTGTAGGACAGCCTGCTGAGATTATAAATGAGCTGTGAGGAGCCAAAACACTGAGTTATCCATGGTGGCAAAATGGGCAAGTTGGGTAATGACTACAAATGACTACATAATTACATGGGTAATTTAATTATGCCCCCATAAGGTTGATCTGTAATTTTAACATCTTTTTAGATAAATATGTGTGTACAGTATTACTACAGATGTTATTTTAATTTGGAGGTTTTCCCTCATATAATTAATTTGGTCAACTGCTAACCCATTTGACCAATCTGAAATGCTTCCTTAAATGGGTCGAAATAGTCATCTCTACTTTTGACTGTTAAGCAAATATTTATTTTTACACAGAAAGACAACAATAACTATAGTCTTGATATGCAGCAATAACATACCGCATACATTCTACTATTTTCAAAAGAAAATGCTACATGATTCTCTTCGGGTGGTGTTCCATCAAATTTGCTACTTGATAAAATTATGTAGATAAAAGATTCCTAAGATATTTTGCTGGAAGGAAAATTTTGATGAATCATAGATAAAAACAACTTTGTTAAACATTTTGTATATGCGAATGCAAGAATACCTGAACTGGGTATGAAGAGGTATAGGCACCATACGCAGCTGCAGGAGCAGCTAGTGGAACAGATGTTGAGGCTTGTGGTTGGACATAGCCGCCTCCAGAAGCATTGTATGTGCCATAAGCAACCTACAAGTACACAAGAAAGTCCACACTTTAGTGATGTCAAAACGGAAGGCATTAAATCGGCTAACAAATATGAAGTCACTAGAAAAGTTAAATTGATCCTTGAGGGGACAATATAAGCAGGGCCAGGCAAGTTGGGTAATGGGAGAAAAGAGGTATGCAAGTCAGTATGGTTGACCCAAAACGCCATTGTGAAAAAAAAATGTTTTAGGTGCTAGAGGTGGAAACTTTGACCCGTTCGTAAATGAACAGCTCGAGTTCGGGCTATGTTTTACAGGTCAAAAATAGCATTTTTATAAATTGACTCATAAAACCATTTTTAATAAAAAATTTGATTACTAATGACATCATATCATATTTGTAATCATTGACTAAAGAGCCGTCTTGAACCGCCTGGAACCGGTCCGAACCGCCAAAGTGAAGCTTTTTTATGCTGATGTTTTTCTTAATACAGATGATAGATAGAGAAACAAAATAAAAATCATATACTATGGTTAGTAAACCCTTTCACACGACATGAAAAAGAAACAGTAAAAAGAGAACCACATGCACACAATGTCTGAATAAAAATTGCAGACCCACACAGACTTCAAGTCATCAATTAGAAATGACATCTGACAAGTCTCTAGAAAATAGAGGTGGCAATTTTGACCCATATACAAAGCATACAAATGTGCCATTTCGAGTTGTATTACATCTTTGTGGAGCCAAATCAGGATAAAAGTCGCCAAAGGTGTAACTTATTCTCTTAAACTTTTTTTTTTCAATCAGATATTGATTTTCGATTCGTATGTCCCGCTCATTTTCCCAAGTATGTGATTTGGGACTCCCACTCACACCAAAGACATTCTGGCAGATTCAATGACATACATGCACAAGTTCTGCCACTTCTTAAGATTTTAACTTTTATAGTAATTTAGTCGATGATTTGTAAATGCATAAGCATATGCTAGTAATAAATCTAGCACTCAAAAGTTGAGGATAACAAAAGGTTAATTAAATGGACATACCAAGTACAAAAACCGAGAATACTGTGCAAACAAAAGAGTCAACATCGTTGTATATTCTTTTCCTTTCTTAATTGCAATTGTCTGTTCATACAAAGAACAAGCATCTTCCACATTCCCCTAATAATATAAGGAGCAAAACAATTATGAGTAATGACGAGCAAAATGAGATCTTACGCACTAAAATGCTTGACTAAGTACTCATTGGCTTACCAGCCAATGTTCCATGTTAGCATGCTTGATATTGCTTCAAGAAGACCTAGAGAAATTTCAGAATGAACAAGCTGATAAGATGCACGAGCACCTGCAATATCTCCACCATGCTCTCTAAATCTGGTAGCAAAAAGGTGAATCTCGGGTTGTCTCTGTAAAGAATATCATCAAATCACGGATCAAAGCAATAAAAAAGACTTCAATAGATGTGTGCATGTACACAGAGTATAAATGGTCATATGTCTAATGACAATGGATATATGAAACACACTGCTCTAAGAAGTGTAACACTAAAGAAAAGTCCATAAAAGATACAGCCATATAAATTTCTACTACGACATCAAAGAATCAATGTTCAAACAGTTTCATTTCCCGATGATGCAATAATGGCTAAAAACAAGATGCAGAGGTGGCCATTTCTACACATCTACTCGTAAAGGACGATCGATTTGCGTTATTTAGTAGCATGGAACCTCATAAATCATTAAATTTGCAGACTTAGATTTGACCCTAACCTGTTGACATGATACCCAACCCGCCTGACTCGCCTATTTGCCATCAACAAATTCCCTTCCCCATTAGTAAACACCATTGACAAGATAGTGACATAAAAGCATGCAACTGAAAAAAGGTACTAATAGCAAATGACCGCCACATACAAATGATGATCATGTACCTTTACAAACACCCAACATTTTCAGCGAGATCCATACTCCCACTGATTTTAAAGATACATGTTAACCAATTGCTTTTAAAGGCGTGTAGTCAAAAGAAAATTGAACATACATATCCATTGCTTAAATTTATCGTTTGCATTTAACATTTGAACTCTTGCTCAAACGCTTCCAGTTCCATTATATTATAATTAGTTATAGGTCAGATTTAATTTGAGAGCACTCTAAAGCATATAAAAGAGAATATTAACCATGAAGCATTGCTCTCAGCGACCCAGATACATATAATATCAAACTTCAGTCGGATCTTAAAGCCTTACCTACAAAGTAGTGCATGTGGTATTGTTAGACGGCCACGTGCAGGCTTGAGATTAGCACAAGGATTTTAAAATCATGAGGCCATATTTTAACTTTACAGCGCAAGGTAACTCAGCTGCAGCACTAGCAGTCAATGAAGCAGAAAGTTGCGGGTGTATTTGACTAAGGGATCGGGAACGAATAACCCCCAACATTTGGCTCATTGACCATAGCATTTTCACTATACTGCGATGCAGAAGTTGAAGCACCATTTGAAGAAAGATCCCGTAAAACTTGTGCTTCTGGCATAAGCAATGAACCCTTTGGAAGCTCCCTATTAGAGGCACTTGACGCATGTGGCAACGTGGTTAAAAACCCACCCTCTATTACTAGATGAAGTGCCAGCTTGGCTTTGACCCATCAGCCATCCTTGTATGAAGGTTAACTCCCAACACACTCTTCTAAAAGTTCTTGCCTAATCTCGTCTGTAGGCTGGCCTATCGGGTTAGGCTTTGGTTTAAGGATATTCGAAGTATCCAAATTAGAAGCATCATTTATTTCATACCCTTCTAGAAGTTGTACTGCAGTAATTCCCGTGACATCAATTGGTTCAGATGAACTATCAACAGCTGTATCATGAGGGGTAGATGGAAGAACAGAAGAAGCCATCATCAGCTCATACAGTTGTATACAGCTTTTTCAAACATTGAATTACGGACATGGGAAAATATTGAGTTACTGATATGGGAAAATACTGAATTACTGATTATGGGAATATAGTTATCCCATCTGCACTAAACGCTGCTGCAATTGTTGGCCTAGGAGAAGGCACCGATGGACAATATTTGGCTGTTAAAAACCGCAAGGACTCAGTCTCCACCCTGTAATTCGTAAAACAACATTGCCTGACCTCAATTTCTTTTCAATAGCATCAAAATATCTTACAAAAACAGCATACCATGATAAAATTCTCGTCTTGTGTTCCTCACTCTTTCACTTTCACGGTTAAAAGATGACCGATGATCAAACTTCTCCCCACTGCCTTTTCCGAGAACACATTTGCCAGTAAAATATAAGCAAAAGCTACGCTAGTCACCAATAACTACAGCTCAACTATTCTCATTTTACTCAACCAGAACATTCAAAACCCTCAGCCAATAGCGAATCAATAACTTCAAAATTCAGCTGCGAAAAAATAATCCAAACTAATTCGGAAACCAAACACATCAAACCGTACAATCAACCGGAACACGAAACACAAAATGCTCAGGTGTGCTTATCCACAAGACCAGCTCTCGCAAATAACAGAAAATATGAGGGTGTAGCATAACATTAAATATTTCTAATGCTCCATACTATTCATTTGCTTCAGCAAAGCAACAACATTCAAAATCTTCAACAGTAGCCAATCAATAACTTCAAACTTAAGCTGCAAAATAAACTACTTCCCAAAACAAATCGTACAATTGAGCAGGCGTTCTGATCCAAGTTACTAAGACAATAATACATGTCTTAGGCGTTTAGTGAACATCAAACGATTCAAAATCCCTAACAGAAGTGATGATAAACACAACCGCCAAAACTAATCAACCAAAGTACGAAACACAAACACATTCTAATTCACATTACTAAAACAGTATAACATCCACAACTAATCTAACCTAATTTCAATAACAAACACATCCACCACAAGTTTAATCCAAATCATCACCATAAATACATAATTCAACTCAATTAACACAACAATTCAGAATAATGTAATCCAAAACATAAAAATGAATCATACTTTTGATGAATCTGTGATGGTGTATTCAGACCATCTAAAATTGAAGAGGAGCTTGTTGTGGTATCCATCCATTAGTTTATAAAATTTTATAAAAGTAAGGTTTAAATTAGGGTTAGGGTTTGTGAATATTGATGCTGATTTATTTAATTTAATTGAAAGAGATGGGTTTTGAGACCCACAACTTTAGAATAGACACATATAACCTTAAACAAAAGTGACATATATAACCTTTAAATTATTCCTCAAAAAGTGAATTTCTAACTTGCGCCACGGTGGTAGAGACGGTGGTAGAGGTTAATGGGTATTAAATGAACTCAAATTACAATATTCACATGTTCTTTGATATTACAGTAATAAGTTTCTAAATTTATGATGTCTACTAAATTTACCTATGTTTTACTTATTTAAAGAAACATTTATTTTCATTAACACTTATAAACTTGTGCCACCATAGTACAAATTAGAAAAAACCTTTTTAAAACTACATAACAATGTTTCAACAATCTACTAAATAAAAAATGACTATTGGACAGATGGAACAAATGAATCATAAACTATCAATTTCCTTTAATACTATTCATTAAATGTGACTTGATTTCGTACAAAAGCCTAACCCCATGAATCATAAATCCTCCAATTAAGTATACCATGATATATAGTGTAATACTACTACTAATTAAAAACTAGTGTACTTCCCTTGTTTTGTGTCTTCAGGTAATCGATCTAACCTCAACGCAATCCCATGCATAGATTGGAGTAGTTTGTAGTGCTCTAACATCTCGGACCTCAATGGGACTGCTTCTCCAAATCGGCCCAGAGTTTACCATTTCCAGTCGACTAATCCCGCTCATTTGACCCCAACCAAGCATAACATCCCCCTCACAACCTGAGACCTTTCGCGTGGCATAATCCACTTCAGTTAGCAACCGACCTAAGTCATAATCGACCCAAAGTGATCTACATGACTCTAGAGTCATCACGATAAGAGAAGCTAAGCCCCTTCCAAGTAACTCATTCCAATGATTAGAGTTTCTGTTTCTTTCTTCAGTCGCATTTAGACCTCCAGAATCAAATCTAGCTACGACGTCCCAAACAGCAGCCTCAAACCTAGGAAAACCCACCACTACATCTCCTACTCCGTCTCCCCTAGTCAAATCCCTATACATATGTCCTATACCTAAATATCCGTTTCAAAGCTCCCGGTCCCGTATCTACACTCCAGATTGGGCCATCGTCTATGTGAAAGCGCGTATTGTACACATCATTTCTTTGTACGTGGAGATACAATCGCCTGAGTTCTATGTCATCATCTACTTCATACTTTACGAAGACGTCTTTCCCAACACGAGAAGATAATAGTTCTTCTCGAAGATTTGTGACACTTTTAGACACGATTCTGGGGTAGTAATATCGAAAGGTAGAACCACATGATCATCAATATTATAACGCCTATCCATTTGTTACCGTGAGGGTTTGTTAGGGTTTAGTTTGGTGAGGTTTTGGTGGTGACTCATGGTTTTAGGGAATGTGCATGTGTAATTGGGTGAAAGGATTCGGACAAGGATGAGCCAAGTAAGCAGTATTGCAATGTGTAGCAATAATAAATACCAAAATTCTTAACATTAGAAGGATCTAGAATCCCAAGCTAGATTTCGCTACATATAAATATACATAAGATTATAAATATCCTTTTTTTACTATATATATTTATTAAGCGACTCATTTATTTCATATTAAATGTATGACAAATGCGATAATTAATTTGAATATTAAATACTGGCTAAATTATTGAAAACGAAATATATATCAAATTGTAAGTACGAGCTACTTTAATATTAAGAAAAAAAAGTGATTGTACTTATAACAATTACTCATGTAATTTTTATTTATTTATATAAGGATATGCGAAAAACATTTTTAAAAACTTTAAGGAGTATATTTGAACTTCATCAACGCTTATTATGTGCAACTAAACTCGATTTGCGACATCATAATATCAATAGTGAAATTTAAATAGAAACATCAACATCTTTATCAACTAAATATAGTTGAATCTTGAGTTATCTATCAGATTTTTTTACAAAATTTGATTACACAAAATTCTAATGGATATTAATGGATAATGAAAAACTCGTGCATAAGTATATACATGTGTAATTACCTTTAAAGACACAATATTTAACATTGATAAAAAGTAATTTTTTTGTCAAAACCATGTGTGTGCACAGTTATTGTAACTAGTATGTATATAAAAGAAAGACTAAAATACACCGTTGGTCCCTAAACTTGGTAGGACGCATCGCGATGGGACAAAACTCGGCCTTTTCATCGCCATAGATCCAAACAGTGGCCATTAAATGCCAGATTCGTCCCTTGACCAATAACGGCGTTGTCAACGTTCCGTTATACGCCACAAAACCCCGTAATCATGTTAATGTTGAGGGTACAATAGTCAATTTAGTTTATTTATCAGAAAGGATGTCTTGTCCAATTTCCGCCATTATGTACAATATAACAAAGTCGTGTACTCATTGCTCATCCCCAAACTTGTTTTGGAAGCCTACCCAGAAAACCCTAATGCAATGTCAATCATCAAATCAAATAATACAAGTAAGAAAATAGAAAATAGCAAACACCAACCTTGGATTTACTCTGTGGTGAGTAAGGGAATATCCTTTATATGATGATCGTGAAAAGGAGGAAAGAGCTGCAATCAGGAGATACTGTAAGTCTTTTTTGGTTAGAGCCTATTACAATCATTTGTTAGTACGACTGATTAGGTAACTTTAGCTTAACATTGTTTTTGTACATTTTTTATACAGTGGGTGAACCTGGATCGTTTAGCATGATGTTCCATTATGAAGGTACATTCAAATACTTTCCAAGTAGGATATATCAAGGAGACAAGAAATGCCTTGTTGATCTTGTGGAAATAAAAGAGGTGTCCGTTGATGAAATGGATGCTCTCATGACCCAAATTGGTTATGAGACTGGAAAAACCAATTATTTCTACTTTCTTAAGCCTCGTTGTACATTAGAAGACGATTTGTTTTCTTTGCATGAAGCTGCTAATGTAGAATTGTTGAAAGATGTTGTAATAGAGCATAAGCTGATAGACGTCTATGTTGAAATAGGGAAGACTAGATTAGAACTTTCTGAAATGTCCCTACAATCAATTAAGACTGTGTTTTGGGAGATGGATGAAGATAGGAGAAAAGTTGCTACTGCGGCTATTCAATCTTGTTGTAGACAGTTGGTGTTGGATGATATAGATAATGAACCTACCCTAGATCCGTTTATCCAACTTACACAATTGCCTATGGACATTTATGATATTGGTGAATCTAGCAATTTGCCAAACATTGAGCCAATATTTTCCACCTTAGACTGCTCATTTGCTAGCCAACCTGTTCATAACAGTGAGCGTGCTTTAGTAGCTATTGATGATGACAATGCTATAAAGGAGCCTGATAATGTTGAGGTTCATCTGTTTCGAGTGAGTCAGGGGAAGCACTTAGACAACGTTGGAACAACACTAGTTGATGTCAATAACAGCTTTGAGGAGCCTGAAAATTTTAAGGTTAATCTATTTCAATTGACTCGGAGAAGCATTTAGACAAAGCAGAAGAGCACAAGTTGATGTCAATAACAGTTTGAGGAGCCCGATGTGGATGTAACTCGCTTCAATTGACTCATGATAACATGGAAGAGGATCTTGTTGTTGATGTTACTCGTTACAAGCGAGTGACACTAGTGACTTAGGCAATGCGATTGATGATTCAATTCAACCAAATGAAGAGAACACTTATGCGGAGAATGATGCACAACTTGGTATGTACGAGTAGGTCGGAGTAATGATTTAGGTGAAGCAGAACAACCAAGAATATAAGTGATGAGGCGCTTGGTAAATGATTTACCGTGATGGTTGATGATGTATTTTGTAGTGACAATGTTAGTTTCAACAGGAGACTTTGCTAATGGCGCCTATATCACTTTTTCTATCTTCGGTCGGGAGTTTGGTACGCAGGGAAGTAAAAAACCTTGTAAGAGATCATTCAATAGAAACTATGAGGAGTTGTTTTTGTGAAGAATGACAAAACAAGAATAAGTGGTCGTGTGGGGTTGTGCTCACTTTCGTGCCCATGTGAATGCCCCGGACCGGATATAGCCCATCTAGAAGTCCATTAAGCATAAGGGGTATAAATGCATTGCTTTCTGGCAAAAATGACCCTTCATCTAATTTTTCTTTTTCATTAAAACACTCACTAATGAAATTTACAAATCATTAATAATATAATTAAAATACCCCATCACTAAAAGGTACAACTAATATATCAATGGTACAAAACAATAATTCATAATCATTTTATCATTTATATCTTTCAAACACTCACTAAATAATGATAGTATTTAAATACTTTTCACTCAAAAGTACACTTAATATATCACATGGTATAAAATAATAACGCATAAATCATCTTATCTTATATTTCTTCTTCAAAACACTTGCTAAATAAAATTTACAAATCATTAAGCGAATCATAGAAACCAATCTTTTATGTAGTCAGAATTTCTAACATCACCTTTTTCGACCACGCAACGGACCACCATTTACCACCACAACTTAGCAAATATAGACACCACTATATGGTGCTAAAACCGCAATTTGAAAATACCCTGTATGTTTAAATGATATATAATATTACACGTCCTAAACGAATAGCTATATCGTTGACCAGCATTTCCGTATCGTCGTTGCATCGTGATGCAAGTCTGCCATTTTCTAAACCAACATTGCGTGGTAAAGTTGTTCCATTAAATTATCTTCATGTGTTAAGTTAGCATCATGAAAAAGATATAATCGCGTAGGCACCCTTCTATAAAAGCTTTTTATTATGTTACTAAATGCGTAAGTAAGAAAACAAACTAATTTCCAATTAATAACCTCTATTGGAGATTCTTTTTTTTCCTTTTTTTAAAAGTAATGCATCGAAAAGCCTTGCTATCGCCAAAAGTATAATCACACGGTGCTTGCCGCCGCAACGCTGCAACCGATTAGTTATTATTTATGGAGGCATGGGAATGATATATTAAGTACAACCCTTGAGCCATATATGTAATAAAATTCCAAGAGAGTATAGTGTTTGATTAGTCTGTGTAACACCCTTTTTGTAATTTTGGAGCCAAAAGCTGATGATCTTTTTGTATATAAATAACTGAAGCTGGGAAATTTGAAAAGTTATTTTAATAATTCATTATTTAGGCAGGAATTTTAATAGATGATGGAACTTAATTATTATCATTATTTAGTCTTCCTCATTTATCAATAATTGTTTTGCTGGTATTGTAACAGAATAATTTAGGGCTGTCTGGTAATAATGACTTTCAAGCTACCCAAGTAATTATATATAAATTAAGTTAACTATTTTTCACTTGTAGTACAGCCACTCATAAAGAGATCTTAAGTATTATCTAAGTGCGTTAACATGACATAATTCCAAAACCTAAATCACCTAATGGAACTTGTTGGGTATGCTAAACTGCATGATGGGATGCGTGTATGGTGTTTGTAGTAGGATACCGAGGACTCAGCATTTACAAGCTTATTGTTTGCTTGTTGTGAGCATCTTAGGAGAGTCATGACAAAGAATCGAGTTATGATGGTGGAACTAGAAACATTAGTTTCTGGTGTAGTTAGTCTATGTTGTTCAGATGCTTTGATGCAAACTCAAGAAAGGCATCGAGCCATACTTGAAGTGTTAACTAATTCTTGATTCAACCGCAAGGTGTGTCCGTCAAGAAAGCAATCTTGCTAAAATGAACCAAAATAATTAGGTTTTATGTGGCGGTAATGTTATCATTTAGGATACATACAATCATTAGCCAAGAATAAGATAGGGTCTTTATATAGTTGCGTTGGCTTTATTATGGCATTTTCCATGAACCTCACATGAAATGAATGACAAATTTGTCACCTTTTGTTTTGTTTGTTTTAATATTTTGATATGTAGACACTCTATCTGAGATCACACCTTTGATCAATTCAATGCTTACTGACAATTATGAAACTATATGCCTAGAGTTGTTATTCATGAACTTGGAAATAGTGAAAAGTATATCATCAGGGTCATTTTTGTTAATTTTTTTTTAAACTGGTGTTTATGATTAACTAGCTTAAAGACCCGTCTAACGTCGGGTTATCTTTAAAGAGTTAACTTTTTTCTAAATATAATGTGTCAATAACAAAAAAAAGCAAAGAATGTAACAATGTTGCATTAATATTTGAAATGATCAATCCTGTATTAAGTCATACATCCGACAAACCAATTGAGTTATGTAGCAATTAAAAAAAACGTTCATGCATTATCGTCTTCAAACTTGTTGGTCTTGATGAGTATAGTGAGACATATTGAAGTAATATCCAACGTGCCTTCCTTGAAAACCTAACAATTCATGCCAACAAAACAATGCAAGTTAATAATGTAGGTTATGATTAGTAATATACATGATTAGCAAATATTGTATAGAACATGTCATATGTATTGTGCGTACCTCTTGAAATTTGATCATACATTGTGAATCACTTCTTTATTGACGACATTTGTAGTGGTTTTCGAAACATTGTCTTCCTCTTCACAAACCACAACCTTCAAACCTTGTTTTCTTTGACTCTTGAAAGAGCCACATACAATTGTTCATGTTTGAAAACATGACTGGGAGGTACAAACCAACTTTTGAAAGCGATTGACCCTGGCTCTTGTTAATTGTCATAGCAAACGAAAGTAACAAAGGATATTGTTTTCTTACAATCTTTATCCGTAGATGCTTATCAATCGGAGTAATTATCAACCTTGGTATGATAACCTCCTTTCCAAAGTGGGTTAATGATTTGTGCGTGAATTGAAGTTCTTGTTAATCTAAGAAATTGAAGCCTCGTGTTGTTACATAATCCATTAGCTTGGTCAATATTGCGCAACAACATTACCGGGACACCCACTTTTAATACAAGTTTATGGTTTCGAACACCTGAGAACTTCAAGCCATTGATAAATTGCGGTAAGAAAACAGATTAATCAATGGCAGAACCACGTTTTGTTTTATCAATGGTATCGCAATTTAAAAAAACCATTTCTTCACCATGAAATTTGTTCAACAAATGATCGTTTATACTTTATAGTGTCGACCGCTTCATTTGTGGGAGCAAGAATGGCCTTTTCTTGGAATTGTTTCCTTATATAGATTAAATACCCGTGTAATTTTGGGTGTAGTTTACAGAATTATTTTTTAAGAAGTAACGCATATGAATAACTAAAAAAAGGCAAAACCTTCATTAATATTTGAAAGGATGAATAAGTACTTCTTTGTAGATGACATTTGTATTAGTTCTATAGACATTACCATCCTCGTCACAAATGGCTACCTCCAAACCTCTTTTGCTTTTAACTCTTGAAACAATAACGTATACTTGTCCATGTGTGATAACAGGACGTGGCAGTAAAACCAGCTTTTGAAAGTGATTGACCACGACTCTTGCTAATTTTCATGTCAAATGAAACTCATAGAGAGTATTGTTTCCTGAAAATGTTAAGAGGTAAACGTTTTATAAGATAGGGTAATCTCAACCTTGGTAAAATAACTTTTTTTTCAAAGTTTGTTCCGTTAATCAATTATGCCCGTATAGAAGTTCTTGTTAATTTATGAACTTGAAGTCTTGTGTTGTTACATAATTCATTTTCTCGATCAATATTTCTCAACAACATTAGCAAGACTCCTTACTTTTAACACAAGTTTGTGGTTCGGAACATATGAGAACTTCACTCCTATAATAAATTTCGATAAGAATACGTAAATAGATATCATTATTTTTTAAGAAAATAATAAGTAATGTGTCAATAATACAATAAAGAATTTGGTGTGTATTTATTAAGACAATAAACGTACATGTATCGTCTATCTTCTTCAGTTGATAGATACTCTTGGGTAATAAAAATAAATAAATTGTGAAATAGATAGTTTTCAGTTGATAAACTTTATTAGTCCATATTCATTTCGTGAACATCCAAATACGAAGAAGAATAAAAATTCAAACTAAGACTAATGAGGTTGAAACGCACGTTTTTTGAATGTTAGTTTTCTATATATACGGTGACTCCAAACCAAACCATAAGAGAAACCACTATATTGTTAAGAATGTTTAAAACTGACGAAAGAAAACTAACATTCAAAAAAAGACTATAATTTTTAACTTTAGAGCCAAAGTAGCATTTAAGTCATCTCGTTCTTGAATCTTTGTTCTTGGAGATCCACCAAATACTGAAGAAAGGTATTGAAGCAGACATTTAGATCCTGTAATATTTATAGGTTAGTGTTCTTTCTTAGATAACTATATACATATCCACATATAAAACAAAATTTGGGGTTAAAGAGACCATTTAATAAGCAATCAGAAACAACCCGTTTACACTATACTATATTTGCTCTATACACGTCTCTTTCAAATCCCTTTTGACAACTCCATTGATATTAATCATTCGAGTATTTAGCATGGAACTTACCTGTTGAAGGGCCCGACCCTCCATAATAATTATATACACC
Organism: Chrysanthemum lavandulifolium; assembly: GCA_022545495.1. Taxonomy (NCBI): domain Eukaryota; kingdom Viridiplantae; phylum Streptophyta; class Magnoliopsida; order Asterales; family Asteraceae; genus Chrysanthemum; species Chrysanthemum lavandulifolium. The sequence goes on from CM040238.1 coordinate 182,732,171, forward strand.
AAATATCCCCTTCATAACATTCGACATATCCATGATACCAACCATGTTTCTTTTAAGATAGAAACTGACACATATCGCCACCATGGAAAATAATATGATTAAACTCCATTCCAGGAGTAATTACCTATAGTAACTAATATAGTGAATAATTATGCTTATCTGACATTTTAGTTAACAAAAGAAGGGCAATGCTGATATGAAATTATAATTAACAAAAGAAGAGCAATGACTATTTTGACCCATACTAAAAGTGTAACACCCCCAAATTTGGTTTAGCGGAAGCATACGGGTTATTGGGAACGTTACGAAATTGGTGAATCATAACACAAGTAATACAGAACAGAATACATACTCCGTTTAATTTCATAAAATATTTTGAAACATTATCTTACAACATTGTTTGGATAGATAGGCACATCCCAAAATTTTAGTGGTCCCAATATAAAACATCATTTTTGTGTAAAACACTTCTTTAGAAATTTCTACGACCATTTGCCACCTCTTGCCTTGCATCCATGATCAGAAATTAAGCACCTGAGAAAATATGCTAAAAAGGTCAGCTAAAAGCTGGTGAGTTCATAGGTTTAAATTTAAAACAGTAGGTATGGACCAAAGTAAAGACATATAATCATTACCAGGAATATAATGATATATGGATGAAAGTCTATTACGTTAGCTCTAAGTTCATGCAACCGATACTACGACAGTTTATGTATGCTAAATTATATCATACAATATAGGGGCCCATAGCGAGTGTTTTGTCCCTTAACACTCGGTTCCGACATGGTATACGTTTCGCCTTGGCCTAAGCATGACCAACCGAACGGAGGAGTCACCCTCAATAGATCTATTTATAACATTCGCGTTTCCCAATGGGGATTTGACGGCTCATGAAAAAGGGCATTCTCTAGGGACATAAGGGCTTAGGCTAAACCACGTAATAGTAATCATGTAATAGTTTTGGTCCATAAAAGGTTTTGCATATTTCTCACCCCAAAGTGTATAAAACAGTTTATCATGTAAAAGAGGGGCTATGAAAACTCACCTTAGCAAATGTGCAATCCAAAAGTGGGATTAGTGATTGTTGTGAAGCGGCAGCGACACGCGACCTAGATAAGGAGGGCAATGTTTTAGTTCATTGTTATAAGTATTGCTTACTCAAAATAGTTTAATTGTATTAAAACTAAACTTTAGTTTGTAAAGAAGAGAAAGTTTCTACTAGTAAGTTTAGGAAGTATATATATACTTTTCATGTTGATATGGCTTTAAATTCCAAAATTTGATGTGAAAAATAATTACAATATTCCACTAGTAAGTATATAAATGTGTATATACCTATTTAAGTTGACACAAAATGGTATCGTCAAAATTTATAACTAATTGATTTATTTTCTAATTGTGTTTAGAAAATATTTAAGTTAAGTTTGAAGACCTTTCAAATTATATGATAAAATGTCATAGTGGTCTTTAGTTATTCATCAAAACTTGTTCTTAATATATATAGTTCCATTAAGAAGTTTACTTGACATCCATTCATTTGTATATTTCCGTTAAATCTTGACGTACATTATTACAGAAATCATGTTTTTAGAATATTTGTTGTTTATACCAACTTTCACACATTTTGTTAAGTTATGACTTGTATACATAATTGACGTTAAGACTATATGTTACGAGATGAAAAGAAAGAATAGACGGGGACGGTTTAAGCTTATATTTTGCCTTCCGGTTATACGTTACATGTTTTATTTCGCGAGGTAGTTTAAACCGCCCGACGAACACCCCGAGCCACCATGGGTTGCGGCCTGGTGTCGATCATGACTAAGGACCCGATATGGGCCGAGGCCCATAAAATAAACAAATTCCTTTGCAACTTAATTCATTAGTTGGGCTGTGGCCCAGTACTTGATGTCTAAGCATTAGTTAGTACTTGGTAGTGCACTGTTTGTGCCAAATTCTTTGTGGGTAGATCCTACGAGAGAAAAAAAAAAGAATTGATATAGCAAGTGTTCTTTTAAAATGAATAAGGTACTAACATTTCGAAGCTAGACTCAAACCGAGGGTATCACAGTTGACGTGCTCCAAGGTATACTCGACTACCCGATGTTTCTAAAGTGCCTAGAATATTACTCAAGTTTGATACATTAACGGAAAGGTTAGAGCAACGATGTGACGAAACCATGTGTTTGGTAGAGTATTACTCAACCCGGTTCCCTGTTGCAAATTTGAGACACAAGAAGATGTTGATAACTATAGTGAGCCTTCGGCTCACTCCAATACAACGTTACACATGTTGTTATACATATTTTAGGCGGAAGAGGTTGGTCGAGTAGACATCAAAGTTCTACTCTTCCAATACTCAAGTTAATTTAAATCCGGTTTTACTTGATTACCCTACAACTCATAGTTTTCGAAAGCCCGACAAGGTGCCATACTTAAAATCCTATGTCTAGATTCACGCAAGTCTTGAGATGACCAACTCATCGCCAAGTTTCAAAACCACTTACGACGACAAAGATGATTTCCTCTAACTTAAAATTTACATATACTTAGAAACAACAAGACATTTACCGAAGACTACCTCGATTAAATGTATAGCCAAATTCCGACACAAGGTACTAGAGTTTTTTTGAAAGTTCGAGTATTTCGACAAGAATGCCGCAACCAATATTAGTTTTCCGGATTCGACACTTAACATTACTAGTATTCTTTATCAAACTTGACTCATCTAGTATTTCTTGTTTCATGCCTCTCTACATAAAACCAAACGGACCCTTGTGCAAGTGACAACTTAAGTTTTATGGTCATAAAACAAGATTAGCAAAACAAAGTAAAACTCAATCTCAAGTAACCATTCCCACAACTCGACGTGGAATCCAAGACCATTTATAATCGATGTACTCAAATCGTGTAACAATTTTATTTGATAAAATTTTCCAAATCTTAATATCATAAACAACAACAAGAAAGAATATAAAAACACTACAACAAGAAAAATGAGTAACCTCAACTTGGAAGGGATGAATGCGTGAGGTACAAAAGTGGCTTCTCGGATTCGACCCAAACAAGACTTGAATTAGCTCCTACACACCTCCAATTGCAAAACCCCCAAATCAATTTATGAAAACCCTAAATTTCACAAACCCTAGTTTTTGGTAAAATTTGATGAGAAACTGAGTTTGGGGCTTTTGCAATTCGGCTAGAGATATAGAAGTATATTGGGGAGGAGTTTGGTTATCTTTCTTTCCTTTGGTCTTGGTTTGAAGCCAAATTCGGTTAGCTTCCAAAAACTAAGAACCTCTTGGACTTTTGGCTCAAGCTAGATTTGTGTGAAGATATGATTCCCTTGGATGACTTGGCCTTGATTTCCCTTGGATTCGTACAAGTTATAGCAAGAGCATCAAGGAGAGATTTGTGAAGCAAAAACTTTCATGGATTTGGTAAGAGAGAAGAGGATATGAGGGATTAAGCTTGTTGGATTATCCTCTTTGGGAAGATTCGACCTACCTAGGGAGGTACAAGTCTAGAGGTTGAAGATGGGATTTGATATCTTCTCTTTTCCTGGTTCTTTTGTTTTTGTTGTGAATGGGAGAGAAAGACAAAGGGATTTTATCTCAAATTTCTTATTTAGTGTATTCATTTGTCCATTTGTGTATGTATATGTGTGTATGATACTTATTGTATAAAATGTATACATTATACTTATGTATAAGTTGTATTTGAGTCTTATAAAAGTCATTGCTCAAGTGAAAGTATGTTAAATATTCTGTGTCCCGCGATATTAAATTGTGACCAAAGTATCATTGTTTGATAACTTTTATAACGTAGTATCTAATTGGTACGCATCGGAGATATTTTTTTTTTGTAATATTTTTCATTACGAGAGTTTGTCATTTGTCTTATCAATCCCTTATCATAGTGTCGGTACGCGTGCAGTGTCGGTCACTGGGGAAAACGAGATAACCTCTCGTCTTACAATTAAATCATAAGGCAAAATGAAATGAAATATTCATAAAATGATATGAATGCAAAAGTGATGCAATAGTCTACAGTATGCGAGTTAACTACTCAAATGATCAGGTAAAGCTTATGCATGCTTAATGGCTTATGCTTAGTAATAATAAATTACTAATTATCAATTAAATTTTAGTGAAAATTTACCGTGTGTCACAAAAGTTACCCATTACACTACCTTAAACCTGGTACATTAATTTTATTATTTAGCTACCAGAAATCAATAACGCCTCATATTTTGTTAACTTTATTGTAATTTTCAGATGTTTTTAAATCAAATCCTACGTGGCGTTGCTTATTGTCATTCTCATAGAGTTAAGTGTGGGAATAAAATAAGAAAAAATGCGAACGTAAACGTTGAATTAATTTTTTGAAAGGAATGATAAGTAATAAGTAAACGATACTATAAACTACAATGCTTGTAATTATTTATGTAATAAACGTTCATGCATCGCGTCCTTCAATTTTGATGGTCTTGAAAAACAAATGTATGTAGCGAATGTTAATTAAGTGATAAGCATATGTCCATTCCGTGAGCACCTAATAAGTTAAAAAAAGTGTAAGTAAAAGAATTTTGTGATTGATAGCATACGTAAATATAAAAAATGGCATAAAATATTGTATATTCTCTTGGACCATGATTTCGTGAGCACATAACCACTTTTTTAAAATGCACATCAAAACGCCCCTTAAATACAACTGCAATCGCATATACATTGTTAACTGGCATATAATCTAAACACTCTTGTTATACTTTAAAATAGTAAACACAAAACTTAATTTCATCTATATGAATATGTGGGGTGCTAAAATTCTTGCAACAGATAGCAGTGTTCCTACTCATCATGAAATGAGAAAGATAGAGGCTTTGGGTCATCTCCAGGCCCTTTGATGTTGCCTTTGCTCATACCTGAATAATAGTATAAAAGTGACAACCCTTTAAAAAGATTTGAATCAGATTACAATACTCATAATGCTCGTCAACAATCAGTTGTACCTTGTTGAAGTTGTTTATAAAATGCTTTAATCGTGTGTTATTAAAATTTATAAATAATTAATTACAAATATACATTGGCTACCTAATAAATCCATCATAACCCTACTCGCCACTCAGCTGAAACCTTACCCACTCGCACATCCTCCACAACAACCATCAGTCCTATTAGCTTTTCCCCTGTTACCAATCTCACCCAACCCCGATGTAACACCCCCAAAATTTCACAGCGGAAGCGTTCGGGTCATGGGGTGCTACTAAATCAATATACACAACACAAGGTAATAAATAATGGAAATTCTATTCCATTTTCAAAATATAGATTTATTTAAGAAACAATTTTACATCATTGTTTCAAAGTGCGGAAGTAAAGCCCATAAAAATATATGTTGTCCCATTAAAAGTTGTATTAAATATGATTAGAAACACTTCGGATGCCATCCTTCAACGAATGCCTTTGCCATTGCCCACGTCAAGTAATAAACCTGAGAAAAAAAATGCTAAAATGTCAACACAAAGGTTGATGAGTTCATAGGTTTAAGTTTAGGAAATCAAGTTGGACCACAGTTGCACATATAGCATCTCCGTGAATGACACTATATGCAAAAAGGCTATTACGCTAGTACCAAGTTCATGCGACCGAAACTACGATAGTGTGCATGCATCTAGAAGCATGATAAATAAAGGCCCAGCAAGTGTATTTCCAGTACACTCGTAATCGATACGATATGCGCTCGACGTTTGCCTATCCGGTCAAACTCGAACTGGGGTGTCATCCCCAATAGATCTATTCATAGCAATCGCGCCTCCCCAAAGGGAACTAACGGTAGCATAGTTGGGATTCAAGGTTGTTTCACGTAATAGTGTTTTCAGTTTTAGGTCCGAAAAGAGTTTTGCATGTTTCTCACCCCATAGTTTTATAAAGCAAGTAAATAAGAGTAAAAGTGGGGCTATAAACTCACCTTAGCAGTTCGATGAATAAAGCACAAAGAGATCAAGTAACAATTAGCTCCAACATGCAACCTAGATTAGTACGACAGCTTAGTCTTTATTAATGTTTAAGACTCGATCAAGTTTAAAGAAATTTTATAAATTTTAAATGTTGTTGTCGTCGTCGTCGTTAAGTTTATAAATTTCAAAATAGTATAATTTGGCTAGTAAGAACGGGTTTAGAAATGACGTTGAAAGAGTATATTTCGGCTATAAATAGATAGTGATATTGATTGATTTGGAAAATTTTGATAAAATACCGTCATAGTATAGTTGACTTGTTTTAGTTGTCAAAAGTATGCATATGTATATGTATATAGGTTTTTAACGACGGCTTCCACAAAAATATATGTCTTATTTTATAAAAGATGTCGAAGTAATATTTATCTTGAAAATTTTACATATAGTTGCTATGTGTATGTGTAAGTTTAATAAAAATCTTTCATTGGTTTTTAATATGTCATTTGTATATTTATACTAGAGTTAATATCTTATCGAAAATATATTTGTCAAAATAATTCTTGTAACTTTGGAAATGGAATAACTATGGATTAGTTTTTGTAGGTATTGAAATAGTAATTTGAAAACATAGGTTCAAGAGTTTTATTTCTTATGTGACCGTTAGGTATATATATGTACTTGGCGAATTGAAAACTTTTAACGAGTGGCGTGCTCGGGCTGTGGCCCGAGACACGAACCGGGTTTATATGGCGAACGACAAACTAAGAGAGTAGCAAGGGATAGGGGCTGCGGCCTAGTTTAGTTTATACCAAACGGACCCTTAGCAAAATCTTGGCTTCGGCCCAGTTTCCAT